>JARFXV010000642.1:545000-900970 GCA_031761425.1 Cosmopolites sordidus | reverse complement strand
TATATGGTTTTTTGTACTAATTTTTTTTGTAGAAGAAAAAAGACTAAAGGATGTGTGTACTTCGAAGAATAGCAGTATATATTATCACCAATATATTTTATTTAAAATAATACAATTGTAAATATCACAGATAACCGTAATATTATTTATTAAAAACTGACTAGAAAAACTTTTCTATATCACAAATAACATTACAAAAAAACTTCTTTACAGAACGTTCTTAAGTCTTACTTTACTAAATAAATAGAGTCTTTGTAATATGAAGGATATCCTGTTTTTCCTTTTCTTGTACCATGTAGATGATCGACACAATCGTTTGCACAATCTGCACTTTTTCTATAGGTGGTGCTAGAAATCTAAATACTGTCCAATGTTTTATAATAAATGATATTAAAAAGAACAACTTAGACCTAAGGATTAGAATTTTACCATCAATAGATAAGTTATTAACGTAAAAAGTGTTTATTTCGTTTACTGCTAGGAGATTGGGAAACATAACACCAGACTATGAAATAGGTAGACTGTTCGAAAAGTTTTCTAGCTTGACACAAACATATGTATTAACCGAAAAAAGATTATGCCAGAATAACCCATTCTTTTTATGTCAACACATGTCAAGTTTCATTAGATTGCTAAATTTAAACGTGGTCGACAAGCTTCTAAGATGAAGCCCTCACTGGGATCAATTAATACTAAGGCTTTCTTAAGGATATGAAGCCCTAGGCAAAGTACCTATAAAAATTTAAAACCTTATTTTGCATTCTAAAGCTATAAACTTTTCGATCACCCCTGGTATATGAAATTTTCATCATATTGAACTAATTTAAAACAGCCATTACGATGTTAGAACTAATTCTTAGGTACTAAGTTTATAAGTTACAATATATAATTATAGGTGATATACTCCCCTGATTAATATCTAACTTATCATAAAAGTTTAAAACAGAAGAACGAGTCGTTTCGAGCAAGGTGACGTTTGACCTTAAGAACAGAATTTTGGTCATGGGCGGATCTTAAAAAAATACAATCCGAACCTGCAAAATTTTACTCATGTGTGTCTGTTTTTTTTTTATCTCATGACTTCATTAAGCAAAAATATTCAATAAATAAAGCTTCCTTTATTACCTGCCCCCAGTAAAAAACAGCATCATTTTCAAATAAAAAATATATTTTGAAAAAATATCAGGATGCTCTATTTTAAATATTTTAGCTGCTAGGTCGAGCCATAAATAACTTTTTTTATCACATTTATTTTGCTTTTATTAAATAACAAATTTATAAAAGGTGTACCAGGTGCCGTTTTCTATCAAAAATTAGGAATTTATTGTGAAAGAAGGGTACATTACGTTTTATTCAAAGTATTGTCCATCAGTAGCCACTTTACTTTTTCCCATCTTTCTGGCAGTCTTCGGATACCATGCCTCTTCATCTTTTGAGGCTATCCACGAATCGCTGCTCAGACAGACCATATGCCATCGACCGCAACGAGTGATAATCGGAAGGGACAATGTCTGGTGACATTGGTACGGCGGGCGGAGTAGGACTTTCCAATTAAGTGTTTCCAAATAGGTTTGAACGGCGCCGCAACATGCGGACGAGCATTATCATGAAGGAGAATAATTTTATCGCGTCTGGAGAAGTAATGGGCGCGTTTTTCCTTGAGTGCTCGACTCAATCTCATTAATTGTGTTCGGTAGAGAGCTCCAGTAATGGTTTGGCTCGGTTTGAGCAAATCGTAATACACGACACCAATCTGATCCCACCAAAAACACAGCATGAGTTTTTTTTCCATGAATATTCGATGTTGAAGCAAGGCCAGGTGGTCCCCATGATTTTCTCTACTTTGGGTTATCGTAGTGAATCCATTTTTCATTACCAGTGACTAAAATGCCAAAAACTCTTTTTTTTATGCCTGGCAAGCAACATTTCACTCATGCAAAATCGGCATTCAACGTCTCTCGGCTTCAGTTCATATGGAACCCAATTTCCTTGTTTTTGAATCATCAACGATTATAAACGATGTAAAATTGCTTGTTGAGTCACTTCTAATGTAAGTTCAACTTCCTTTTGCATTTGGGACGAATCTTTCTCCAATAATACTTCCAATTCCGTGTCTTCGTACACTTTCGGCCTTCCACTGCGTTCTTTGTCTTCCACGTCAAGCTCACCATTTTTAAACTTTTAAAACTACTCACGATGCCTTCTATCACTTAAAACAGCCTCACCATATGTTTCTACAAGCAATCGATACCCCTCAACTGCAGATTTCTTCAAATTAAAGAAGTAAATTAAAAGTTCCCGGAAATGACGCTTATTCGACATAAAACTTGACATTTTCGCACAAAAAAATTAGGTGATACTGATACGCAGTCTCTAATACTTTAAAGTTATGTTGTTACCAGATAACCAAACTTACGATTTTACGTTTTACATCTGACAATTCCAATATAACCTTTTGGTGGGGCCATCTTTTGTAAAACGGCAGAAACTTATTTGTATACCTTTTATTAATTTATTATCTATTCACCACTATTATATATGACCGTATCCCATCTTCCTAACAGCTTATCAATTTGTTCCTTGTAAAATGTGGTTGGTTTGGACTGGAAGAAATTTGCGACAGCATGACTTACTTGCTCTTCAGAATTGCCTTTCTATTCAAAATGTTTAATAGTAGTCTGTCGAAGCAAGGTCCGGTGAGTAAGGTGGGTGTAGGAAAACAGACCATCCAAGCTCAGAATTTTTTTCTTGAGTCACTCTAGCTGCATGTGGTGCGGGACGCTTTTCATAGAGTTTCTCTTTCGTTCTTTGCAGCTGCTGAATGTAAGTAAACGTTAAATTTGACTTTAACAATTCCTGATGAATTATACCTTGGCATTCCCACCATACACAAAATAAATTCCTTATTTCATGAATGTTTGCCTTCGAATCTGGAAAAGGTGATTGATCCTTATCAAGCAACTGTATTTTACAGACGATATAGTCATAGGTAATCCGTTTTTCATTGCCTGTTATAATCCTCCAATATTGCCTTTAAAAGGTTATCGCCAAGGTCGTTTAAGGTCGTATCTCCAGAACGGAATAAGGCAAACCAATTTCTAACTGCTCGATCAATTTTTCACTCTCCATTTTAAGACTAACTGAATCCTTATCTATTTAGTGAAAGCAAAAAGTCGTTTGTCTCGGTGACTCATAGTGGGTTGATACGAACAATATATTCTACCTAATTGCATAGGAAGTTATTTATGACTCGACCTGATAAATGGCTTGCATGAAAGATCACAGAACGATTTTCAAAAATATCCAGTTTTTGTCAGTCATGAGAACATCCTAAGGTAAACGAAAACTAAAGAAAAGCAAGTATGCTTTATTTAATAAATAGGGTACAGTAAACTTTGGTTTAAAACGATTTAAATAAGCACTAAACTATAAGAAGTTTAACATCTCCCATTTCCTGATACGATGAGAAAGAATTAAATAAAAAGAATGACCCTTACAACGGTCAATCAACACCTAGTTTAGAGTTGAGTTATTCAGATAACGCTTTATTTTCCAACTAAAGAAAAATAAAAAATCCCACTTAGAATATTGATTGTATTGCCAACATAAATATTTGATTCCTAGCCATTTGAATTCTAATTTCATCACAGTAAAATGGAATAATTATACACAACTTGAGTAACAGCTTAGTATTTAATTAAATTACATGCGTTTTTACTAGCAATACTGAGTTTCCAAGCACAAGCAACCCCGCCCTTTAAATTATTTTGTTGTTATAGAAATTTTGAACAAGTGTAACAAACATTTACAAGTGAAAACTTATACAAACTATTTTATAACGCATCTAAAAAAATGACAACGATGTACAGTTAAAGAAACAGCATTCAAAGAAATGAAAAAATAACAAAAAAAGGTTTGGTTGGTATTAAAAAAAGTGTGTAACAGAAACATTGTTGTGAATACTTAAAGGTTTGTTTGCAATATCGCCCTGTGCTTTTTAAGTATTTTTGTTTATTGTCCACTGAAGCTCTTGAAAAAGAAAGCAATGTGATAAAACAAAGAGTCTCAAAAACTTTGAGATTACAGAATTGAAGAATATGTAAATTGTGGTAAAAAGCGCCTTAAAATCTGCTGCCGCCCAGTCAACAAAACCAAAACATTATGATCTTATAGGCTCCCCAGTTCATAAGTCACGCACCATTTCCTTCATCAGTGAGCTATAAAAAAAAGCAGCCTTTCTTAGGAGAGTTTGGCATTAGAGATTGTTTATAGATAGCATTTTTATCAGGAAATACGAGGGTAATCCCAGAAGTACCCGACCTAACGTATAGATGGCAGTTGTTGATTGAAAAGAATGACTGTGGTAGAAAGTACTAAACTATGTTTACCGAAGAAAGACAGTTCACAAAAATAATGACCAACGCGTCAGCACGTGATATTTTAGCCAGAAACGGCAAGACCCCTCTGCTATTGGCAGGAATCGGTCGAGCCGCTTAACACCACCAATGAAAACCCAGATGATCGGCAGGCTGCCGTTCGACAGAAACACATGGTTGGCGGCAGTACCTCAGACATTGCCGTGAGTTCTTTCATTTATTGAGTTGCATTCTATTAAGTTTAAGCGTAAGTTTGACGCTAATTTTGCAGACATTAATAGTGAACGCTTTCAATGAATTTGTAAACATGGAAAAAATTGGTCATCTGATGGAAGATCATTATCGTTATCTGATGGACAATACTTTCATTTGAAAGGTGTCAGCTCAACCGATATCAAAGCGGAGCTAAGTTCAACGCTGGGGAGTCTGTTCCTTCATTTGCAACAGTAAAATATTGGGCGGCCGAGTTTAAATGAGGCTGCATGAGCTGCCATGACGAACCTCGCAGTAGTCGACCAAATTAGGTCGCCAGAAATGGTGAAGAAAATCGTTAAAATGGTATTGGATGACCGTCGACTGAAAGTGCGCGAGCTATCAAACATGGTAGGCATTTCAAAAATTGTTGTGTATCGTATATTAACTAAAAATTTGGACATGAAAAAGCTGTGCTGGCAAGATGGCTGCCGCGATTACTCACAATGGAATAAAACCAGACTCGTGAGGATATTTCGATCGCGTTTCATATCCATGGATGAAACATGGGTCCACTGTTTACACCTGAGACCAAGAAAAAGTCAAAACAGTGAATTGAAAGGGGAGAATCAGCTCCAAAGAAGACGAACACTGTTTCGTCTGCAGGCAAGGTTATCGCGTCAGTTTTTTAAGTTGCGCGTGGGATAATATTCATTAATTGTTTTCAGAAAGGGAAAACAATCAACGGCAAGTATTACGCGAACTTATTAAAGCGTTTGAGTGATTAAATCAAGAAAAAACGGCTGCATTTGGTGAAAAAGAAAGTTTTGTTTCATCAAGACAATGCACCAGTTCACACATCCGTTATCGCGATGGCCAAAATCAATGAGTTAAAGTTCGAATTGCTTCCTCACGCACACTATTCGTCAGATTTAGCACCCTCGGGTTATTTTCTGTTTCCAAACTTGAAAAAATGGCTCGGTGGTAAAAGATTTGCCAACAATGAAGAGGTGAAGTCTACGGTTGATGGCTATTTTGAGGAGTTCAATGATTCTTCCTACAAACAGGGAATCGGAGCTACTGAACATCGCTGGGAAAAGTGCATCAAGCTAAAAGGAGACTATGTAGAGAAATAAAGATATTTTTTTATATTGTATATATTGTGCAATGGAAAGTTGGAAACAAGAATCGGTTCACAGTTTAATCTCTTATGTCATTTTGTTGTTATGACAGTACCTTTCAAAATGTCACTGATGTTTAAATGATTTATTTTTAGCGTCATATTTTCTTCGTGTGGTAGACATGTCGAGTTTCGAACCAAATAAAGGAACGTAGTGTTTTTCTTGTTCAATCAAAGGAAAAACACGAGTGAAAACCATCCTATACTTGTAAAACCATGCAAAAAGTTCGAAGGGCCAAAACCGTTTTAATTTTCCTGTCACTATCGATAATATCTAAAACAGTCGCCGAGTACGCACCCTAAACGAGCATACGCTTGCTAAATTCGCTAGTCGCGGGTCGGATTGATGACTCTGGCGGGTCGAATTTGGCCCGCGGGGCGTAGTTTGGAAACCTGTGGTTTAGACGTGGTTTTGGTTCAAAAGCGGTCATTTGGAATTGAAAGACAAAGAACGCCCAGGTCAACCAAAAAAATTAAAGATGCAGAACTGCAAGTATTGTTAGAACAAATGACAGGGTGGTTAAATGTTCGGTTAAATGGTTGCCAAACCTTTTGTAATCGTCTGCATGTCATGGGAAAGATCCAGAAGGAAGAAAAATGGGTATCACATCAGCTGAACGACAGACAGACGGAAAAGCGAAAAACGGTATGAGAAGTTTTGCTTTCTCCGCATAAAAGAAAGACTTTTTCGCATCGGATCATAACTGGAGACGAAAAATGGATATATTTTGAAAACTCAATTCGTAGAAAATCATGGGTTGACCCAGTACAGCCACCAACGTCGGTCGCAAGACCGAATCGCTTTGTAAAGGAGATAATGACGAGCATTTGACGGGATCAGAAGAGTGTCGTGTACCATGAACTTCTGAAATCAGGTGAAACAGTTAATACCGTTCGGTACCATCAACAAATGACCAATTTGAATCATGCATTGATCGAAAAGAGTTCAGATTGAGCTGCGGAAGACACGGAAAAGTGACTTTGTAGCACGACAACGCCCCATCACATACATCGAAAGCGATCAGAGACAGCATGTCTGTACTTGGCTGGGAACTCTTACTCCACCCGCAGTACTCACCAGACTTGGCCCCTTTCGACTACCACTTGTTTTCATCAATGTCTCACTCACTTTCTATGAAATACTTCAACAATTACGAAGATGTCGAAAAATGGCTTGATGATTGGACGACCTCAAAAGATGTGTGGTTTTTCTAAGAAGGCATTCACAAATTGCCAGAGAAATTTGCAGCTAACGATGACGCATACTTTGAATAAACCTTTTTTTTACCTTCTCCCAAATTAAATGTGTATTAACCGCCTAGTAAGTAAAAAAGGGAACCAGCTAAGCTTTAAAAATATTTCCTAAATTTGATTTTCAATAAAACCCCCTATATTTTCTCAAAACGTAATATTCTTTCAACATATGAAAATAAATTTTTCCTAGTTAAAAATAAGTTACTTTTATATATACTTCTAATTCTTACACTTGGACTTTGAAGAATGTTTTCAAAAATCATTTGAAAGCATTGAAGATAAGATAAACTCTGTTAAGACATACCGCCAACAGAGACACTTGAAAATATTGTATCGTTTATTAAATGAAATATTTGGATAAAAGCGGGACTTAGCTCTCAACTTTCCGATTACTCTGGTAATCGGAGATACTGCTTTCCAAGCTGTCCAACGATGTAGCTGTGGATATTTGACCAGGCAGAGTTTCCCTGATCTTATCCAAATTTGTGGTAGCTTCAATTGGAACTGATATTGGTTGTGGCGCAAGCGGTTGGGTCTCAACCTGTGCAGCTGCGAGCTAGATAAAAAGAAACCCAAAATAAATATGGTAAGTCAGCTTTATTCAGAGCGCTTAAAAGACAAACATTTCGCCTCGAATGCAACAGAATGGCAACTGCACTTAATATGCACTATTTAAGCTATCATGCATCATGCTCTAATATTGGATAGATATAAAAATGTGTTCCGTTTTTGGCGTTAAATGGAAAAAACCACATGTTCTCCACTTCACCCGTGAAGTTTTAATATTGTTTGACAAAGAGAATTTCAACGAGTACTTCAGAAAAATGCGTATTTTGGTTTTGTTTTTAGAATATTAATATTAATGTGCTTATATAATAATAGAATATTATTATTATTATTATTCACGTATGGGCCCTGGTGGACTACGCGAAGTACAATTAGAAGCGTTTGTTGTTGTTAGCCTTCCTTTGCGCCCATACTAATTTCATTCTTTCGCTATGAGCTTTTTTCCTTTCGTCAGACCAAGTTGTTCCAGTCTTCCTACATTTTTCTCTCTGGCCAACCTTCCAAACGTTAACCTTGTGTCTGAAACAGTCTCTATCCTGAATTTCACTTTGAGTAATATTTGCTGATCTTAGGTCCTCTTTAATCGCAACAATCCATTTAATTATTTCTACTTTAGCTCTACTTCTATTTTTATAAAATTGACCATTTGTCTAGTTAGCCTACTCGGATTCATCCGTTTTACGTGTCCGTAAAACTTAAATCTTGTCTTTCTCATATTGCTATGTATATCTGTGTATTGTTTGATTTCTTAGTTTTCTGGAAGTCGGTATGTTGTGCTATTTATTTGTTTGGGGTCTAAGATTTTTCTTATGATCTTTCTGTCCTTCTTTTCAATGTCCTCGTTGTCTCCCTTTCTATTTAAAATGAACGTTTCTGCCCCATATAGACATTCTGGCTTAATAACTGTGTTGTAATGTCTCAGTTTTGTGTTTTTAGATATGCATTTTTTGTTGAAAATATTTTGTGTAAGTCTCACTCGTATGATGTTAAGACTCGTATGATGTTACGTTTAGGATTTCAATCTATTTTTATGCCGTTAATATATACCAGTCAAATTGCCAAAATTGCAAGATCATCAGCAAACGCCAGACAATTCTGATGTTGGTTCTCCCCAGTTTAATGGGCTGAGCAATATTCAGGGCCGACTATTTTTCTCGTCACTCCTGTATTACCTTTTTTAGAACACAGTTAAATAAGAGTGGCGAGAGTCCATCCCCTTGTCACACTCCACTTTTAATGTCGAAGGGCTCTAAAATGTCACCCATGAATTTAACTTTTGACCTTGGGTTAGTTAATGTTGCTTTAATAATTGCCAGCGTTTTCAGATGTAGTCCTTGTTCTTTCAAGATTTGGAATAAAGATTCGCGGTCAATAGAATCATATGCTTTTTTGAAATCTACAAATGTACAGACGAGATTTTTATTGTACAGTTGTTGATGTCTTAGGATCAACTTTAGATTCAGGATCAGTTCAGAGCAGGATCTGCCCGGTCGAAAACCTGCTTGATATTCACCAATTTTAGGTTCTAACTCCCCCTGTGCTCTGTCTAGTAGACATTAAGATAGAATCTTATAACAAACTGGCAAAAGAGATATCCCTCTGTAGTTGTTTACATCCATTCTATCTCCTTTCTTGTGTAGTGGATGCTCATCTTTCCAATCTTCCGGAATCCGTTCGGTTCGCCAAACTTCTTGTAGAATTTTGGTTATTTCCTTGATTGTACCTAGACCAGCGCATTCACCAGAAGCTTTTTTATTTTTAAGTCGCTTAATTTGCCTAATTATTTCATCTTCATTCGGTGGTAATGAATCTGGGTTTGTTTGTTTAGAATTTAATGTTGGTAATTTGTTTAAGGGCTCAGGACAGTTTAGTAGTTGTTCAAAATATTTCGCAAGTTCTTTGCAATTATGTTGGTTATTTAGAGCTAATTGTCCGTTTTCTTTTTGGAAGCAAAGACTTTGGGGTTGATAGCCTATTAATTTAGTTTTAAATGTTTTGTAAAAGCTTCGGCTGTTATTTTTTTGGAAATATTTTTCTATTTCCTTTTGATTGTTTTCATATTTTCTTTTAGTTTATCTAATTAGCTTCGATGTTTCTTTTCTTACTTCCAAAAAGATGTTATAATTTATACTGTTTTTTGACTGTTCCAATCTTTGAATGCTTTACTTGAGCTTAATACTGCTTGCTCACAAACTTCATCCCAGCATGGATGTTTTCTACGTTTTTGTAAAGGGGCCAACTTTAAGGCTGTTTTAATAATTTTTTATTTCAATTCTTGCCAGTTCTGTGCTGGTTGTTTATCAAGCTCTTCTGTTGGTTTTATTTTCGTAGGGTCAAACTTTGCTATTAGCAGCCTCTTTTGAATAAGTTTTTCGAGGTTTTAAACTAAGTTTGATTCTAGTCAAGTACTGATCCGTGTCTATGTTAGCTCCTTTCCTGACTTGAACATTCAAAATTTCTTTATAATTGGGGTACGAAATGGCAACATGGTCAATTTGAAATTCACCCATGTACGTGTTTGGGCACCTCCAGGTCCTTTGTTTAGTTATTTTCTTCTTAAAATGGGTTGACATTAGTTTTAGATTAAACTGCGAACATAGTTGAACCAATCTTCTACCATTACGGTTAGTCCATTTATGAGCGGGAAAACTGCCGACTGTTTTCCTGTACTTTCTTTCTTTCCCTAGTTGGGCGTTGAAATCACCCAATAGGATTTTTACATAGTTACAGGAAATTTTAGAGATAGACTTTTCCAGAATTTCTCAGGACTTATTTACCTTTTCAAGATTAGATTTATTTTCTTCGTTAACTGGGAGGTGTGCATTGATTAATGTATTGTTTTTGTTAGCACACTTGAGGGATAGTGTCATAAGTGGATTATTTACTGGCTGGACATTAGTTATAGAACCAAGAATGTTTCTTGGGATAGCGAAAGCAACACCGAGATGTGGTGTATTTTTAAATATTCTTTTGTCCGTTTTACTTTTAGAAAGTCTGTAGTTGCCGAAATTCCAAGGTGTTATCATCTTTCTATCTGGTTTCTTGCAAAGACAAAATTTGGATTTTTTGCTGATTCAATGTTCGTCCCAATTCGTGTAGTTTTCCTGGGCGCAGGAGAGAATTATTATTTACCGTTCCAAAGAAAGTTTTTGTTTTCGGTTTCAGATGTTGGCCAGAGGTCTCCGACTCCCTCTGAAAGATTTTGCATTTAAGCCCGGACGCCCCAGAATCCGAAAGTCCGGTTGTACCAACAAAGCTGGCAGAGGATTCTCTACCTCCTGGAGTAATTTTGTAATTGATTTCAAATACTTTGAATTAAAGGTTTGAACCATTGCGGTTCAGAGGTTAAGACTGGAGGGGTTAGTTGCAGACTTTAAATCTCAGCCGCACCACTGGTGAACAGACACTGACCACTCAACCGCTTGATACAAGTCAGACGCTAAGTGGATTTAGGTTTTTTTTGCTTTGGTTCGAGGCTGCTTATTTTGAGATATTCGCAGCTGTCCATTAATATCTAATGGAACTTTCACTATCCACCACCCGTGACCCGTCCAGGACCTTAGGCGAGGTATACTGGAGAATATTATTATATAAGCACTAAAACTGGCAGAAAATAAAGAGCATTTTCAACATATGAGGTGAGTCACACATATGTGAGGGTGCCGTAACTGGTTCGAAAAGTTTCGCAAGAACAATTTAAATCTTAGCGATGCAACCGAGGCTGATGGTAACAAAATATTGGCGGTAGTTGAACATGATCGACTTAGAATAACTAAGAATCAATCGCTCAACAGTGTCAAAGTGATTGATTCAACTTGAAGTGATTAATAAAGCCGATTGAAAAAAAATTTGATAGACCGAATTTCTTCTTGCGATTCCCCACTGAAGCGTAATAAAATCAATCCACTTTTAAAGCGAATAGTTATTCATGATGAAAAATGGATTGTGGAATAACGTAAAATACGTTACTAACTGTAAAATATCATGGTATCAGCATAGAGATGCCCCTTCAACCAGCGCAAAAGCCAGTTTACATCTAAAGAAGGTTATAATCTGCATTTGCTGGGATTGAAAAGGGATAATTTATTATGAACTATTACCTAAATACCTGACTACTAATTCGGAGAAACACTGTTCATAATTGACTTGGATGTTTTGGTTCACCCACCGAACTCTCTCGATTTTGTACTTTCCGTCTACTAGATCTCTTCAAAACAGCTTAGATATTAAAAACTTTACTGCCTTGAAGAACTTGAAAAATCGCCTGTATAGTCCGTTTCAAGATATTTCGTTGCCCTTCGGCAAAATGTTAATTGCCCCGATAAATTTCAATAAAAATATTCCTAGTTCCTCGAAAGGGCCCGGAGTCGGAGTGGTTTAACTTCTGAATAGTTGATTATTAATATATATAATAATAATAATTATGATTAAATTATTATTATGTATGACTGAAACGTTGTTTATTGGTGTATGCATTTTGAATTTGTTAGTACAATAAAAATTATAATTTAAATTTAATTATACATTTAACCGATATACAAATATACAAAATACAAATATACAAAACCCATTTGAGATCATATTCTGCGGAGGCTAGTTTTACTGCAAAGAATGTTTTAGTTTCATCTTTCCTTAGTCGCTTTTGCAATAAATGCAATGTAGGCACAGTTTGCTCTTCATATATAGCATATATTTTACTTCGATTTAAATCGCTCACACATTCGTCAACACATTTGCTTTTACCAGTATCACTACGGACCTTTTGAGCTTTAATTACAGAACTGCACTGTTTAAGAAAAGAATGCGAACTAAACTAAAATATTTCGAAACTACTAAACCGGGTATAAAATAGATTTTATCTTTTTACCTGTTATTTTATTAGGCCCAGCCCTGTTTACCTTTCTTGCAACTTTGCCGGGTTTCGTTACGACAGGGGTTGTTAAAAGTTTATTGCAGCCAATCAGTCAACGATATATCTTGAACCGTACTATATCAGGTCTTTAGCCAGAAACATAAGAACTTCTGGAAGCGCGGAAAAGTACTGTAAGTATTATGCTATTAGATAGCCAAAACACCTGCAGTGACATCGGTAAATGATATAATAAAATAATATCTGAAGATACACCCCCTACCAAGAGAGGGTGAGTGGTGCGAAGCGCTTGGATCGCCCCGTCCGGAGATCAAGCCACGGAAACAGCAAAGAAATGGGACGAACTTTCGCATTAATAAAATAAATATAGAGTGATTTTTTTAGTGTGCCCGAACTATATTAGTTTTATGTCAAATAACATTGACTGACAAAGGACGTTCTGTCAATCCAATTCCCAACCACTTTTTCAAGCAATTGGTGTCTTACAAGGGTTGTGTAAAAAGTTTCCAGCCTAACACTAAAAAACAAGTATTTTTTGTCAAAAATTCAGTTTTATTTCCCAGGTTAGCCTCCTTGTAAGTCTATACACTTTTCCCGGAGATGCTCCCATCTCTTTAATCCATCCAAATAATAGCTGACATCTTGTTCTGCAAAATACTCATTTACGAATGTGATGGCCCCTCAATCTCTGTCTTCCCAGCAAAACTTTGAGCCTAGGATAGAAAAAAAAAATCACTGGGAACTAGATCTGGCGAATACGGTGGGTGGTACTTTTGCGATCAGCCGTTTTTCCGCAATGTCTGCCTTCAACTTGTCAAGTAATGATGCGCAATTATTGCCCGTTATTGTTTTTCCCTTTTCAATTTCATGAATATCCCAAAAAACAGTCGCCATCACTTTCTCGGCCGAGGGAACAGCCTTCGTTTTTTTTTCGGCGGCGATTCACCCTTCGCAGTCCGCGGTTTCGACTGTGCCTTGGTTGCGTGTAGTGGTGTGTCCAAGTATCATCTACAGTTATTAATCTACGCCCCAACTCCGACTTATTTCGCTTAAACAGCAGTTTTCGTAAAAACAAGCAATCGTGGTACCCAACGCGTGGTTAGCTTTTTCATCCCCAAATATTTAGGCATGAAGTTTGTCAATATATGACAAACACGTTCTTTCCAGATGCCCACAGCCTATGACATCAACTGACATAAACAACAACTGAGCATCTAATCCAGTTGAAATTTTCAAGGTTATCCTTCAACGCATGCGCAATTATATATTATTTTTGACGGGTAACCTCCTGTTCATGTTGAGGCTGGAAACTTTGCAGGCTACCGCCCTATGTCCACATCTGTCCAAGTTAGGTTGGCTTCCAAGGCGTCAATAGCTGCTAGTTTATCGATATAGACCAAAGATTTTACATAACCCCAAAGAACAGGTCCGTTACTCGAAATAATTTTCTCACCGAATTATTCCCTCGATAAATCGATTGTTGCGTTGGTTGTATGACATGTGGAGTCTGCTTGTTGGAACCACATTTCCTCCAGATCAATACCATTCAAGTTTGGAATTAAATAATCATTGGTCATCGTGAACGAACGGCGAACGGCGAGGAATTGATAAATTTGGATCTTCATAAACACTGCCAGCGGCGATATTTTCTTCGGAACGAACAGTTTTTTGTCTTGTTTTTGTTTTAACATCGAGCAGCGCGAAATGCATTCGGAATTTGTCGATATTTCGGCGATTACATCGCTCGGTTGGGCCATTATGTGCAGCGTAAAATTTATGAGGTGCTATGCAAGTTTTGCGCACAGAACACGAATTTGATAATAATTTTCGTCAATTTGCAAGCATTGATCTAATGTTAAACGATCCATAATGATTACCCAGACATCTGACGTGCTATGATTATTGCAATGATGATTTGACAGCTACCCCTATCGAAAGTTCGGACACACTAAAAAAATCAACCGTTAGATATGTAGATGGCTAAAATAACGGAGTATTTTGCAGGCGTAAGGGATACATTTATTACTAATTTAATAGTGGCATTGATTCAAGGCAGGAAGGTCAACAATCGACCAGATATTCATCATTAAACAGGTCCAACAGAATACTTATGAACAAAATTTGATTTGTTCATAATTTTTGATTCATTTTTGATTTGTTCTTACATTGGTTGTTCATAGATTATCGGCAAGAAGATGATTCCCTTCTCAGGAAAAAGTTGTTCCAAGCAACGAAACAGTTGGAGGTCCCGGAAAAATGGTGATGACTGTCAGAAGAACATAAAATAAAGTTATAGTCGATGGAGCAATGTCGGAGGAGTCACTGTAAAGAAAGGACTCAGACAAGTCGATCCACTGTTAACAGTTCTCTTCAATCTAGTACAGGAAGTGATTTTGAGGGAGAGTGGCATCAATACCAAGTGGTTGATATACGGCACCAGACGCCAATGCCTAGTTAATGCCGACGACATTGTATTGATGGCGAGATCCAAGGAAGAAATAGTGCGGGTATTCATGATGTTGTTAAAAAAAGCAAGAGAATGTTCCCTAGCAATTAACGAAAATAAGACTAAACATATGGTAATGAAAGATAATACCAGAGAAAGTTCAACAAACTGAATATCTAGGGAAAACACTAACATGTTAAGGGCGAAAGGAAGCAAAGCCCCAGGAATGCTTTCAAAGATTTTACGAGCAAATAATATAACAAGACCAGCAAAAGTAAAAGTGTACCAAACAATACTAAGGCTCACGGTTACCTATGCAAGAGGGGTTTTTGGAGCAATTAAAGTTCAGAATGAATTGAGAAGAACCAATAGCGAAATAGAAGAACTGTAGAAAAAAACCAAACATTGTTCAGGTGGTGAAAGCGCAGAGAGCTAGATGGCTGGGGCACATAGTGAGGATGCCCAGCAAGAGATGGGTTAAAAGAATACTGATGAGAGATGACGGGGAAAGAGGAGAGGGCGACTGAGGAAGAAATGGCTGGATGGGGTGAGGAAAGTAGGAGTCATGCATTAGAATAATAAGGCTTTGGGCCGAAAAGATGGAAAAGAAGAGTGAAAGCCACAGGCCGCTAAGTCTGTAGAGCTGAACGTTATTATTATAGGGGCATTAAACAGATTGATATTGTTATAGAATTGAAGATATACAAGACTACATATTTGGAACGAAGGAAATGCAATCAAAATATAGAAAACAGCTCAAATGGACCCAGATGGACTTTGCTAATAACTGATATTTCTAGTAAATATTATCGCAGATAAGGACAAATATTCCTAAGCGTACGGTACAAATAATATTAAGATAATTAAAAGATAGACGACATATCTTGTGCCATCATTTTCACAGTCACATGCAAATATAATGTGCCTTAAATACAGGAACTTATATTAGGATACTTAACTGAGACTTAAAAGTGACGAAAACCTTATTTGTTAATAATTATAGTTGCATACGTTGGCAACCCTAGAAAAATACATCAATATATGTAATTAAATAACTGTGAGAAGTGTCTGCTTTTTAGGAATTATACTATACTCACATTCACACCTATTAAGACTATCAAAATCTATAACACTTTCTAAAGCATACGCCATAAAAATTGTATATAAGATTGTTCGGAAAATAATTTTTTTAAGTATTTTTAAAATATCGTCATAGGACCAATTTGTTGCCCCAACCTTCGTACACTCAGTTTTAAAATCTTACACCGTAGAAATTTAAAAAAAAAATAAGCAAGGCCGAATCGCTTTGGAAAGAAGACAATGCTGTGTATTTGGTGTTATCAGAAAGATCTCAGGTACAACGGGCTTCTGAAATCAGGTAAAACAGTTAATATCGTTTGTTACCGTCACCAAATGATCAAGTTGAACCATGCATTGATCGAAAAGCAACCAAAATAGGTTACAAGACAAGGAAAAGTCACACACAGCAAAATAGGTCAGAGACCCATTTCTGCACTTGGCTAGGAACTCTTGACCCACCTGCCGTATTCACCAGACTGGGCCCCTTCCGACTACCACTTATGTTCATCAATGTCTCACGCACTTTCATGAAACACTTTGACAAATACGGAAATCAATTCTTCTACTGGAACCTTTGGTGTGAGATACTAAACTTGAAGAGATTTACCACTAAACACCAAATCACTTTTTTGAACTGCTCGACGCACGTTTCGGTATCTGAAGTGAATGGTTATAATAAGAACATTGTAGATAAATTAATTAGAAAACATATGTTCAGAAGATTATTGAAAGAATCTTCGACTTTTCAAAAGGATCAGAACACAAAGAAATTCATAATACCATTTGATGCCCAATTAACAAGAGGGCTAGCCAAATTTTGAAAAAAGTGGACATTAAGGTTGTGTACAAACCATATAATAAATTAAGAGAAGTTCTGGGTAATCCAAAGGATAAAATAGAGCAACATGAAAAGTAGGGGATTTACGAAATTCGTTGTCAAGACTGTGATCGAAGGTATATTGGGCAAACAAAAAGATCCATATTGACAAGATATAAAGAACATATTGCCCACATTAGATATGGGAGAAATAAAAAGTCTTGTGTGGCCCAACATGCAATCGAACACAGTATAGATATTAGTAATTTAAGATTTAAAAGTGTTAATAATAATAGGGCTTTGGATGCATATGAAAGCATTCAAATTGAAAAATGTAAGAAAATCATGAACCGAGATAAATGGCCTATCCCGTTCAGTCAACTTTTTCAATTATTAATGTAAGGCTTAGTAAATTTCACGGTTCATGATTTTTACACGCTTCGTTAGGTACGGTTTTTCATATAAATAATACATAGTTTAGTTTTAGAATTAGATTAAATCATCTCCTGATGATGCTAACATGGTTAGCAAAACGAAAAAAAAATAAGAATTATTAACCGACATACTTGGTAAAATCCATTGGAAAATTAAAAACGTTTAAAAAATGTAAAGTTTTTTTTTAAGAAGCGTCTTATTAATTTTACAGCAGTTTTCATATTAATATGTTTTTTTTTTTGAAAACCCTTAAAAAATAAATATTCAAGTATGTTCAACGCCTATGAAAGAGAGTAAAATAAATTATAACGTGTTTGTGCCAAATCGACTGCATATGGTAGATACTGATGCAAATGGATCTCTTATATTTTTTGGAATAATGCTGCACGTTTTTACTTTTTTTAAATTTTATGTGCTGTTCTATCAGCAAGCTAAAATGATTAATGGTTTTCGAAGGCAATCAATTATTGGTTTTTACACAACACATAAGCCTTTATAAACCCAACTGACAAACCTCAATATTCACTCCATGAGAAATAATGAAATTGTAAGGGAGAATAACTCGACACAAGAAGACGCTCTCGTCAACAAAATAAGAAATATCTTCCTCCCTTGCTTAAATAGAGCTCTTAATCCAGAAGACCACCAAGCGATATCATTTAGAATAGATCCTTGTAAATCTTATATAATTTCATAGCAAATTTAATGAGTGACGAAAGGGGATTTTATTTACAAAAATAAGTCCAGATGTTGCAGCGGTAAAGGCCACAATAATCTGAAGCTGTTTTTTACCCAGGTTTTTTACACGCACTAACGAGAGTAGTCTGGTGAGTTTCCATCCTCAAAATGAAGATGGCGTTACTCGTTAGAAATAAGCTGCTAATACGAGGGTTGCTATCTATGTATCCGGAATAATAAATAAAAACAAATAGTTATCACTGAAAATGGTTTGATTGTTTTTTAAAATATTCTCCGCGATGATCGATACACTTCTGCATACGTTTGAAGCAATTTTCATGCATTTTGATGGCATCAACCGCTTCTTATGGCGTCGAAAATCGTTGACCACGTAACTTATTCTTGACGGACGGAAATAAAAATAAATCATTGGATGCCAAATCATGACTGTACGCCGGATGACCCATCAATGCGATGTTTTGATCGGTCCCAATGTGTGAGAGCTCGCGTTGTCATGGTGAAGACTGATCCTGCGTCGCTGGTTATTTATTTCCTCAAAGAGTTCTGACAAACAAATGGTTGTGTACCATTCAGAAGTGACCATTCTACGATTCTCTAGTGGCATTATAGCCACATGCCCATTTACCCCAAAAACATGCGTCCATTTGCTTAGAAATATTTAATAAAACATTTAAATGTAAAGTAAAATATAATACCTCAATGAGTTCTCTTTGGGATCCACGAGCTTCTAACAGGAAAATGCTTTCTTTAACTTCCTTGTTCGAGTATTCGTGGATTTTATCATAGATGACTCCGTGCAGACCCAGTTCTTTCAAGAATTTGATTGTGCTCGGATCTGCGTTCTCGTCTCCCCAACAAAATATTATAAGGTCGGCCTCTTTAGGTAAATTAACCTAGAAAAGAAAAAATATTTAACTGGCTAAAGTATTTATTAGGTTCTCAACTAAATTATCGGTCTTTTTGCAGAACTTTTTTGGTTCGATTCGCGACGTACTGATATTTTAAAGCGCCACCTTTCAGCTTCAAAACGAGGTATAAAATAGGAGCCTAATATGAGTATATAACAGAACAGCTAAAAAAAGCGAAGGATGAAATGTTTATACAAGTAAGGAAAATTCCTAAAGAATAGCTACTGTGATATTGTTATTTGCTACTCAGATTCGAAAAAAAGAACTTCCAGCATAAGCTTGACCTGTGACGAAAAATAGACCCTCTACGATAATCCTGGGTCAGCCATAAACCAGTACAGCCAAACCAAATATCCATGCCAAAAAGATGTTGAAATGTACATGATCGGATCAGCTATTCATATTAGTGTTCCATCTTTTGTAGTGCTTCTACTTTCTAAAAATCGCGTTACGTTTTTTATCCCTGTTATGGCATCATGAAAAGTTGGGAGCATTTCTTCTAACGGTACTTCATCTTCTTCGTCACTCTCAGCTCCACCAATCTGTGCCGTAATCTCCTGGTCGGTAGACATACTTGTCGCAAGGTCGTTATCCACATACACGAAAGCGTCTATTATAATGGAATTAATTATTAGAAGTAAAATTTATTATTAGTAAGCCAGACACTTAAAGGCAGGTTGTCCTCGTCCTCGTCAGCTTGTTTAATAAGCCTCTGGGTGAGAGGCAAGTCATCGTCCTCATCGAACTCGCAAAGGGAGCGCCATGCATGTTTGAAACAATTCTTAATTGTTTTTTGTGAAACCTGTTGTCAAGTTTTAAAAACCATTTCAATACCTTCGAGCACATTTATAGCTCATGTGCTATTTTCAATGCACTTAAGATTACTGATCGTAAGCTGTCGTCGATAATAAACTTTCAAACTGTAAATAACTCCTTGACCTATTGGTTGCAGAATAGGCGCAAAATTTAGTGGGAAAAAATCCAGTGTAACGTTTTTTAGATTCATAAGGTGCGGAAAAACATCGCTAGCGTCATAGTTTCTAAGTGGTGGGACTAATCTTGATTTAACCCAATCCATCGCATTTTCCAGGCTTACACTCGCAGCTTCTCCATAAATTTTACTAGAACTTATATTGTATGGCTTTTTGAATCTAAGTAACCAACCCGAATCGCAAGATAACACAGCAACATTAAACATTTTCGCAAACTCTTCAGCCTTTGCCTGAAGAACAGGCCCAATAATTGTAGTATTCATACTTCTTTGATACGTAAACCACTGAAGTAATGCTTCATCGATATTTTTTTTTTGAACAGGTTTGCGAATTATTTTACGAAACTCAGCGAAATTGTAATATTTTGTGTTTGTTTTTCGGTATCGTGGATACTGTAGTCTTTTTCAAAGCCCTGAATTTGCAGATGTCGACTTGTTTAGCACCACTTTCAATCTCCAGAATTTTTTAAATTTTTTCATCTATTGTTAAAGCTTCCGAACCATCTTAATGGAACTAACTTCGGTTGATTCATCCATGTACGTTATAAGTGAGCTTTACTGCATATCCAAATATGTCTGTTCCGAAATTTAATATATACACACTAGTTTATCCAAAATCAAACATACCAAACCTGTTTTGCCAAATAATGTTTACGGGCTTTATCTACAAACTTTCCTAGACTTTTTATGCTTTTTAGCTCTGCTGGCAGATCATTGAACAGCCGAATGCCATTCCCAAAAAGTAATTTCTATATATAGGTACTACGTCAAAATTTATATGGAGATTCTCCTTTAAGCGAATGTTGCATTGTTTTTTTGGATCGCGTTATTAAGTATATTCCAAGATATGTAGGCATTAAGTTATTTTTAGTTTTAAAAATGATAACAATACTGCCCGTCTCGATACTCTGCCATACCGATAATTAATTTAATGAACGATTTCAATGTTATTCTTCCCAATGTAAATATTATAGTTTTTATCAATAAACGACTTGCAAATACCGCTCTTTCCCAGAATTATATATTCAACTTCGACTTCTTCAGCCAGTTTTTTTAGTTAGCCCGGAGGCTCTTACTAGTTTCTAATAAGATTACGACCCTGAGATGGGCACTTTTTGTTTTCTGGGGGTCTCTAGCTAACCCTTGAATTATATATTTTCTCCGGATTTAATTTTAATTTATTCACACATCTAATATAGAGAGTTTTAAATTAATATCTTTCACCATTTCGTCATAATTCTGCCCCGTTACTGAAAGGTCGTCTGCAAACAAATTTGTCTATTTTTTTTAAATTTTATACAGGTTATTGATGTATATAAGAAACAAAAAGGGCCCCAATACTCTCTTGTGAGATAATAATATCATTTTCCAAAATTCCTGATATAGCTCCATTTACTTTTGTTTGATGGAAGCAGTCACTCAAATAATGTTTGAGCCACTTTATAACACAAATTATCACCCCGTAGTACTGCAGCTTCATAGTCAGATCTCTGTTGATAGTCTCAAATGCACGTTTTAAGTCCACAAATACACCAACAATAACGATACGACAATGCACGAGCTCCCACAGCAAACATCATCAAGGAGACCCTGAATGATCTCGAATGGGAGGTTCTTTCGCATCCGCCGTACTCTCCAGATCTTGCGCCAACCGATTATTACCTCTTCCGCTACCTGTCCAAACAAGGGGCGTAATTACGCCAATAAGAGGCGTAAACTTCGCCACCAATGAGGACCTCAAAAACAAGCCTAACAACTTCTTCGAGACCAGGCCAGGTGATTTCCGGTGAAACGGCATCAATAAATTACAACAAATGACCCCACACAGAGGGGTTGGGGCAGATCGTGAACAAAGACGAAGAATACATTCTTGATCAATTTGTTGTTATAAGTGTCGCTTTTTTCAATAAATCTGTTTAATTTTAAAAAAAAACGGTGGGAACTTATAGAACAACCCAATAAAAAATCGCCTTAAGATTTTACACCGCAGATTACAACGCAAAGAAATTAAAGAAAAAACACATAAAAATGTTTGTACCAATATCTAAGTATCATAAATTATAGTAATAAATAATCATATCTGAACAGGATTAAATATAAAGACTTTTTTACATTTTCAATGATAAATTTCTGGCAATAAATCAATAAAACCGAAACTTGCAATACTCACCAAAGAAGGATCACGCAGAAGGTCTTCAGTGTGCACGTTCACTCCCAAAATTTCAATCATGGTAGCATACTGGACTGCTGCCTTTATAGACCAACATCTTGGATCTGCGTATCTTGGATAAATTTGACTCTCTCCGATAGTCAGAAACATTACAGGATATTTGTTCTGCTTCAATCTCAACACCTGGCAAATATCTGGATTGAAACATGAAAAAATAATGCGTCGATCGCCACCATACCTAAAATCCAAAGAAACCCATAGAAAATCAAACAAATTTATATCAAACGTGGACTCCTACTTTAAAACCACTTCCAGTATGGTATCCAGGAACAAATTCAGATCGGTTGGGTGATAAAGTTCATAAGTACCATCTTCCAATTTCATGGTCCATTTGATTTCAATGTTAAATCCACAATGAGGATTCAACGTTTCGAAAACGTGTTGCAGGGTAGGGAAAGGTTGATGTTCTTCAAGATCTTCATCAAAAAATCTTTGATTCTTTGATTTGGCTTCGCTCAAATGGTAAACCTGAAAAAAGCAGTAAAAAAATATAAAATGGACAAATATTAAGTTCATAACCAAGGCCGAAATGTGTAAAAGAGATCAGAGATAGAGAAAGAAATCAGAGATAGAGAAACCCATAAAGAAATTTAGTATGAATTTCCATCAAGATAATGCCGCAACCATCCTCAGTTCAAACCAATAAAAACATACAAACCAATAAAAGCATAGAAAAAACAACTGATCATTTCAAATTTAAAAAAACTACTAGCGCCATCTATCGAAACAATAAATAATCCCAAAGTTGTATATCTCCTTTATAAAACGAGACCGCCATCATTAGAAGTGATCAACGGATTGTCAGGTTATAGCGTTTAAAGTGATAGTACGTGTTGTCATCTCATCACAAAAACACGATGAAGCCGGCCAAAAAAACAAAAATCGTGATGAGTTGGTGGAAAAAATCTACGCTAGCATTGATTGAACGTGACCAGCTGTGTATTGATGTGAAAGGGATGTATTTGGAATAAAAAGAAATAATTTTGACAAAATAACTAATTGTTTATTTTTAATTTAAAAAGTTTCGTTATTTCTCCAATATACTGTGTATAAGGTTGTTCAAAACAAGAACAAAAGTCTGGGAATAACACGAAGAAAGAATTGAACCTGATAGATTAGTGAATATTTGTAAGAACCATAAGCCAAGACCACCTAGCAGATAGCTGGATAGTTGTCTAACAACCACAATAGAAACTGAATCAGAGGTATACAAAAGGAGAAATACCGGTCAAACAAAAGTATAGAAAATATTTCGTCTTTCCAAATACCTAGTTCTGTACAAAACCCTGTGATTTGAAGCTGAAGTTCATGTTTTGGGAAAGAGCTGAGAAAAGCTCTATCAAAAACAATTATTTTTTTTTTAATTTTAAATATTAAACAGTTCCATTTAGATTAATTTTCTATATATCACTTACCTTTAAAAGTTTAAGCTGTTCCAAAGTCAAGTCTTTTAATGGCAGCTCCAACATATCCTGTTCATTCAAATCTTTCTTCTTTTTCATTGAAATACACACATGGAAGTCATGATATATTATAGGCACCAAATCCTTGCTCAGTTGTACATCAAATTCCACAAAATCAGCCCCATGATCTATAGCATTCTTTAAAGAAGCAACGGTGTTTTCTCGGACTTCCGCACAATTTTGTACTTTATTCTTAAAACTAGAACCTGAGCCTCGATGCCCGACATCCAAGCCGGACCAGGATTTCTTCCAATGTCTGGCATATGACAGTTGCATATCACACTTGAAATTAGGCATTGACCCAATTATTAGATAGTCAACGCGTAGTTCACCCAAAGGGCGATGTTTTGTACTTGTAACAGGTAAAACAATATTTCCCTCAGAAGACTGTAAAGCTGTAGGTAACAAATAACTAAACCCTGCATGATAAGGAGGTTCATTGTTTTCAGCTTTTGAAGAATATATATACAAATCAAACAGGTATGCTGTATTCTGGGGAAATATAATTGTATTATGAAACAGCAGCATACCATTCTTTGGAATCTGAGTACCAAACTGATTCTGTTCCATAAATCTAGGATCATCTCCCTCCAAATCTGCTACCTCTGTGAAAGCAAATTTTGCACCTTCTACATTATCCTGAGTGTCACTGAGTGACTCTTCCAAAGCTTCTGACATTGATATAGGTAAATTTGTAGAGTGACCCCTTAAACTTACTGGGGTAACTTTTATAAACACAGTCCTTTTAGTATATTTTGGCCGCCACAATGTCAGAGAATTATGACACAGTTTCAATTGAACTATAGTTTCCTTGCTTAACCAACCCCTATCAATATGCACACCATGCTCATAATCACCATAAACCTGAGGTTCATCTTGCATTTTAGGAGATACATCTGCATAATCAACAAGTCTAGGCTTCAGATATGTCTCCCAACTTCTCACAATAACCTGAAGTCCACTTTCAATGATGCAACACACACAGTATCTATAATCAATCTTTCTCTTGTCTGGTATCTCAATATATCCAGACCAAACATCCGAGTCTTTTTCTTGCTGCAAGGGAATACAATGTTCTGGAGACCAAGCTCCTAATTCTTTCAAGTCTCCAACTACACAAACAGTTTCATCTTTTCTCAGCTCAGGAACTCTAACTCTAAAAAGCCAGTTTCTAGGAGCATACTGAAAAGACTTTACTGATTCACTGCTAATACTAGCATCTCCTCTCCCTTGTCTCACAGCAGCGTTGTTAGGATCTTCCAAGAAAAACCAGCGTTGCATGTTGATTAGTTTTAAAATAACAGAAGCACTATATTATTTAGGAAAATTATTAGGGCGATTATTTTATCTCGTTTTAATTTATATAGGAATTTAAGGTGTAAAAAACAAGACAGTTCATAATTAATGTCGAAAAAACTCACACAAATCACCGTATTAAAATAACGATGGTATTGCACATTTTTACACTGACACTGACTATTTCATAAGTAAGGAAAATCCGCGCGTTCCCAAAATTCGACTATATAACGCGATGACACTATCTGCAACAACGTATACTGTAGTATTTCTTTATATACTTATCAGCAAACTGTTCTACAAGCTTAGTCCATAGTACATTTCGGAGTGGAATGTAATAAATTGACGAGACACTTACGTTTATAAAGTGGGGTTATGTATGACAGATGGTAACGGCCCTATATCAGCTGATTAGTATTTTTCATCCTTATTTGTCTTGAATAACAACAAAAATGAAATAATACTAAATTTATTTATTTGCTTAATATATAAGATGTTTTTAATCTAAGATTTATTATGCAATTATAATTTCTGTTTCTACTATAGCATTTTAAATTTACATTTACAACGTGTAAATGACGTAACAATACATGTAAACGATTTTTTAGAACACTTTTAAAAATTAGAAATCGAATACAACGAATACCTTATTGGTCAATGAGTTTACTTCATTTATTTCACGAGTGGCTTTTAGGCTTCTTTTTTTGAAAGTAATTATGCCTTAGACACATTAGTAACATTTATTTTTTTATATATTGGACAATGTTTAAGCTTATTTGTTAACTGCTTAGTGTTAACTATTAATAACCACCATATAAGTCTGGGTAAAACTTTTGTTTTTTTCAATAAAAGTTTTAAATCTCAAAAAACACCCAACAATATAGTTTTACAATCAAGTTTATTAATATATTTACGTTATTTTAGAGCTTAGAGGTCGTTTAGTATTTTGTATCAACTCTAAAGAATAATAACATTTATAGTGTCCTATTTTCCAGTTTATATCGAACATTTCCGGAGTCGGAAATAAATAATACAATAATATAGCTCATATACCAGAGGGGGAGTACATGTCCTTGAATAAAACAATATATTTATTTCTGTCTCTGTAGTCACCGTAATGTAATCCTATCAAAATATGTATTCAAATTAAAATAAATATATGCACACTAATTATTATTTATTTAAACAATTTACAACATAAGGAAAACAAGTCGAAACCTAAGGTATATTTACACCTATTTATATATTTTCCAACAGGAGTATTTAAATTAACATAATAAAAGTCTTCAATCATTATAAAATATCTCGCAAAATTCAACAACGGTTATCAGATATACATTGTAGTCAATTACAAGTGGTTGGGCACATTAGAAAAGATTTTTATTGCTTGCTATTATATCAACACGTCCTTTTTAAAACAAGTTCAGTTATTTAAGTTTGGTCTAACGTTGCTACAAACTACGGTCATAATATACCAATTAATCCCTGTTGCCAGCACCCACGTCAAGCTGTTCACCCTTAGCTTGTCACATATTGAAAGTAGTTCCTTTGGTATATTCTTAATCTTCTCTATAGACCACCTCCCCGCCTTTTCAAGGTTACACATTGTTTCAGTAATGTTCTCTGTTTCAATTCTAAGTAATGATACAGTGCATTATAAGATGTACTTTCTTCAAGATTTACTGTACATTTTGATACTAAATTATTTAGTTATTATTTTAAAATTGATACTAAAAAGATATGATTATGGATCGATTGCCACTGGAAGCATCCAGCGTCACTACTGACGTGACCACAATGACTTCATTTTTTCCAGGAAAACGTAGAATCTTATAATAAAAAAATTCTGCATACAGAAAACTGTCGCACAATTCCGGTACTGGTTACTTTAAAATACAGGCTTTAAAGATGTACATGTTTACAAAGCTGCGGTGTCGGTGTTTCTAGGTGAGAGTGTAAAATCTGACAAGGAATCACCCCTGTCACGCCAGTTCGAGGCTGGGTAGGGCCGGATTTCTTCTGAGAGGTATTTTACGTTGGTCACTCGCCACTTGGTAGGCCACTTCGAGAGATTAATGATTAGGTACAAAATTAAAGGTTGATGACCAGGGTTTTCGGTAGCCGATGACCGTAATTTGGTATCCACGTTAAGATGCAGATAGGTGCAGGCGCTATATAGCCCTCCCAGTTCTTCATGCGTCTCTAGCCCTAAAACTTTTCATGTATGCAATACTAATATTGACGCCTGCCTTGTTCAACCTGATATTAATAACGAAAGTGATCAATGTTATATGAAATTTTAAAAAATTTATCAAATTGTAATAAATTGTATTACAATTAAAGTTGTAATGTGAGATAAGCTTTAAATAAAACATTAATTTATTATAAATATAGCGATATGATGTATTTCGATCCATATTCAACTATTAATTATTACGAAAATTGTATATCAACGAAAGATTACAAAATTGTATAACGTAACATATCAAGTGTTTGATGAACTATCCTATTTCCAATCAAATCCTGGATCTCCACCCATCGTTCTTTTTTACCACCCAATCGGAAATCACTAACACTGTTATAAATTTAGTTTATTTAGTAATAATAATACACTAAAGATTGGTAGTATTTAGTAAGTTTAGTATTGCAAGGTTGACATTATTGTTAAATTTTCAACAAACAATCAACACGCAAAGTAAATAAAAATTTATTTAAATAATCAAGGTCATGTAATTTACTTCTTTTTTTTTAGGTTTTTCGTCACGATCTAAAACTCAAAAAATATCGAAAATATCTCTTCTTATTTAAATAAAGAATCACTGGGTAAAAACAAAAAACCAAACTGAGACAAATTTCTCAGTGGTTTTTTTCTGTAATAAATTTGTTTAACGAACAAAATTTTAATAATATAAAAATGTTCTAAAAAAATACAAACTTATAACGTTAACGTTTCGGAGGGTCCTCTTCCCCACGTTTTCAAAACTTATCTAAAAAATAAATTATATTAATTTGTAATATATAAAGTAAAGAGTGGAAGTAAATATATCTTTTTCTGTATGTTAACGATACTTGATATTGAATTTTGTTGCCGATTCTATTAATACCGTTTTGAAATTATTCCAATTGATTTTATGTCCCGATTCCCCTGCGGGTTGACAAATTCTAGATTGATTAAAATCGCCCTTTCTAAGAAAGTTTTAATGTTCTTTTATTCTAACATGTATTTAATTAAATGTATTTTTAAAACGTTAAAATGTATTTTTTTAGAACATTTTATTATTTTTAAAATTTTGTTCGTTAGGCAAATTTATTACAGAAAAGAATCAATGAGAAATTTGTCTCCGTTTGGTTTTTTTTGTTTTTACCCAGTAATTCTTTATTTAAATAAGAACAAATATTTTTGATCTTTTTTGAGCTTTAGATCGTGGCGAAAAACCAAAAAAAAAAGAAAAAAGAATATATGAACACGCCACTATCATTCAGACATTACTAAGATTATGTAATTATATAGGCATTTTAAATATAAACAAGTACACCTTTTACTTTTAATATTTAGTCGTTGTGAACTCCCGTAATTTAATGCTATTAAAATCATAATCAACTGTCCTACAGTCTTCAAATGACATGAAGCCTCATGAAGAATGACATGAAAATGAAGTACTTCTAATAGCAAACACTTCAAATTGTGGTTTTTCGGTAATTTATTATCCAGTTTTTGAAAATCTTTTCTAGAGACTTATCATTATAAGGAATTATTTTTTATTTCAAAGAAACAAGTAATTCAAGAATATTGTTTATATACTTTGGTCATATTTCAAATTTAATTTTTGTTTGATATGCAAAAGAACATCGAAATTTTTTTAGTTTTTATCTGTCTTTATTTTAAAATTTTCAACTTCCATCGTGTCATTAAGGTTTTCGAACGAATTAACTTAATTTTTCATTGTTTCCTCTAGAATTACTAAAAGTCAAATAAGCAAATCGACCACATATTAGTTTTTATTTTTTATTTATTTTTTTTTTTTTAACAGTTTACAGTTACATTTAAACGGCTTATAAAAAAAAGAAGAAAACAAGTCAAAAGCCTAATATATTTACATTATGTTCAGATCTCTTCCACTATGATTATTTACAGTAACAAATTAAAATATCATCGATATAAAATACCTGGGAAAATTCAACATAGTTTATTAAATATACATTTTAATCTTATATGTACATACATCGAAATAAATAATGTTAAACCCACTACAAATATATGTACACATTATAATGGTTAAACTATTATCACAAATGGTCCGACATTAAAAATATATTTTATTGCTGTTATCGTTAATTCATATGACGAAAATCCTTAATATTATCGGACCTGATATTCTCAAACCTGAACAGAGAGGTTGTATTTTTTAAGGGCAAATATATATATAAAGATGTCACGGTTATCGACGGTGATTAAATATAGGTATAAAGTTAATGTGCCTAATATCCATCCGTACTTTAATATTGCTCTCTGTGTTTGTTTCTGGCAGTGTTAACAAGTACATTGACTTAATATAAGAACAAAAACTACAGTCTGATATATTAAGGTTTTCCTTCTCCCATTACTTGAACCCAATAAAACTTGGGGACGATAAAGATTTCGTTTTCAATAAACTAATATCACAGTGGTCACCGTTACTACGACGGGTGGATAAACGGACAATTATCACCGTTCCTACAATACCCGTGATTCTGAATGTTTTTGCACAATCGTCCACCCCTATTACCACCACCGCCGCGTTTCCAATTAGGTCCTGGACCGTTCATTCTCACCCACCCTCCGTTATTACCGCCCCGACGAAAACCACCACCACGTCCTCTGTGACTGTTAAAATTGTTCGGTCCGTACATATTCATGTTTGGTCCTTGTGGTCCATTAAAAGGCTGCTGCATGTGGAAGTTTGGTTCTCCACCCTGGCCCATAAAACCGTCGGGTCCGGGGCCAAACATTCCTGGATTCATGGGACCTTGATTTATCATATCCGGCTGGCTGATCGGAGGAACCATGTTGTTATGCATCATATTAGGTGGTACGAAATTTCCTGGGCCTGGAGCAGGACCCATTGGGCCATGAGGACCAACTGGTCCAGGGAATCTAGGAGGTGGTACCCCGGGAAATTGACCAACAGGAGGCATACTACCCATCTGATTAAAGTTAGGAGTGAATGGCATGGTCGGGAACATAGCGGGCATCGGTGGAGGTTCTGCCTGTGGAGCGGGACCTTTCGGTTCAGGCCATGGAGTGCTCCTTAGATCGATTTCTTGACTGTCTGGATCATCCAAGGGTATGATGACAGGATCGCTCATTTGGTGATTTTCAGGTACGGGTTCTTCAGGGCTATCGGGAATACGCCTTTTGTCGAAGTACAATGCAGGTAAAGACGTTTTCTCCCTTGCAAACTGAATGTCTTTCTCTAAACTTTTAGAACCAGGTACAGCGAGTGATTCAGGCTGATCGCAAAGAAACGGCAATCGCCACATAATCTGAGGCTCCATCACATCCTCGTTACTGAGCTTCCTGGACATAATCAAGGCCTCCCTCTCACTGCTCAACTCCATCTTAGCCATATCCATGAACGTCTTAGTTACATTAACCCTTTCCGTTTCATCAAGCTCAAAGTACCGCACTTCCACCAGCTCATCCTCCGATTTCCACTTGATCGATCTCTTCGGTCCTTTCTTTTTTGCATAAAGAAGAACTCCTTTGATTCCATCTGTCCTGGATACCTTCGTCGGTACCACCGTTTCTTCAGATTCAGCTTCGTCGGTCGGCGTTGCGGGACTTGCAGGAGTGTCATTCGATTCCTGGTCGTTATTCTCCGAATCGTTCTTGGTCTCCTCCTTCTCCTCTGCGTTATCCGTTGATTCGGATAAAGTATCTTGGTAGAAATTGATTGGCGCTATGTTTTTCAAGCCGATGGTGCTCGTAGGACTAGCAGGAATAGGTGATGTAGGCGTTTGAGCTTCGGGTCCGTTCGAAGCGGAAGTGGGCGACACAGGTGTTTCCTTAGTGACGCTCGGTCTTCGTTTCCGTTTCTTCGCTTCCTTCTTGGGCGCCGAAGCGTTTAACGCATCCATAAACATGTCGCTCTCTTGAAGTACAGGCGCTGTAACAAACAATGTCCGATAAATATACCGTTAAAATATTATGGCAAACGGGCAGGATCATCCTTCAAAGTAACTTAACCACAAGTATCAAAATGTTTAAAAAAGTAGTCAATGGAAGATTATGTCGGTCAAGCAGTTGTTAGAAATCATAAGAAATATTAATAAGAGTCTTATTTATCTCGTTAAAAGATTTTAAATTGAATCAAAATCAATTAACAAATTTTCGATTACTTCTAAATAATGAAATAATACGCTGTTTCTAGGTAGAAAGTTTTTTTGCATAGCGTCACTAAAGTAAACAACATATTTGATAAGATACATAAAGGTTTAATTAGTCATTATCTCCCAGGATGTATTCGAGAGGCAACATTATTTATATATCTTCATTAATTAAACTATTTTTTGTGTTCTTAGCTCCGGTCCCCTGATGATGCTGATATGGTTAGTGTAACGTCCACCGTATGACCATAAACTAACGATATTGTATAAGGTGGAACTTCTTAGAAAATGATGACAAAAAACATTCTAAATATATCTTTTGTGTAATAGAGATTTGGACATTCTCCAATTCGACAAAATATTTTTGAATCGATCGGTAAAAAACAGGTGTATTAAATATCATCGTACGCTGCCTGTAGTTTTTACGGTATGCTGTTTAATTGCATAATCAAAAATATTATAAACAACTCCCAGTTGAAGCTTTCCGGCGATCAGAACAAGCCGTAAAATGTATAAGTCTAGACGCTGTTCAACTTTATACTTTTATACAACTTTATCAATACATTTTCTGATGAGTCAACATTTGAGTCATTAAGAATTCATATCGATTAATAACATACTAATACCTTGCATGCAATTCAATGTCATATATTTCTTGAAATAGAAAAAAAAAAACAAATATTTGCTATTTTTATTTCAATACCCTATTTAGTTTCAAATGTCTAATAACATTGAAGATATTTGGTTTTCTTTTTGTAAAGCGAATTTTTCTAGTGAGTTCTGAACTATTTCGAACAAAGGTGCGCTAGCTAGTGCCGCTAGCGCAACGAAAACATCCGTAGAACTTCAACAGGCGTATGGACACTGTTTTGTCAAAAGGCTCAGATTATTTAAGGCTGTTTTCAGGTTATTTAATTCATTCTCAAAAAGGCGAGACTCGATTGAAGATGAACCTCACAACGGAAAGCCTTCAGCTGGAAGAAGCGATGAAAATGTCTATAAAATCATACATAACCATTCGTCAGATTTTGACCAAATTGGGGAAGAAGAAAATCTGCTCGAAAATGGTTTCGAAAAACCTTTAACGAGATCAAAAGGACAGGAGGGGACATGTGTTAACTTATTGGAGCGGATTGATAATAAGCCTCATTTTTTGGAACGTGTCATTATAGGTGATGAGTATTAGATTTTTGACAACGACCAGAGCCAGGACTATCCAGCCTCACCACGGCGTCCGTCGTACTGTACCCAATTCTGCAATTTTTAGAACGTAGTAGAAAAATCTGTTTCACAAAAAGAATTACTAGGCCCACAAAGTGACCCTGGGAATTTTATCTCGCACCGAAGACGCATCAGATGTTGAGCTTGCCCCCTCTCTTTCTTTATATATATATATATATATATATATATATATATATATATATATATATATATATATATATATATATATATATATATATATATAAAGAAAAATTGTAAAAAATCTAAATAAAAAATGAATTTAATGTTTAAATATTGACACGAAATATCGTATTGACATTATATCAATAATTTTGAAAACAACTGTAAAGGATGCTTTTGAAAACACGCACACGTGTGTAAATATATAAATGTATAGTAAACTTTTCTCTGACTAAAATTTATTTTTTACTTAATTATATAGCCGACCGAACGGAATTTAAATCAATAAAATCAAATAAATGCCCTACATGACTAGGTGTTTTTTTAAATTTACTTAATTTTATTTAAAAATAAAATTTTATGATCAAAAATTAAGAATTTAACAATAATATGAAAAAAGATTAAATAACTAACGGTGAACTCAACGGAAAACATTTACTATCAATTTCGAAATATTTCTGTCGATGATATGGAAAGAAATATTTTGAATAACAAAAAAAAAAGATAATGAAGATTAGGAAAAATAATATTCAAAAATACAATAGTTAAAAAAAAGGGTATTATTAAAATATTTCAACTTTTTACAAGTGCTGTATCACAATATAATGAAAATTGCTCTTTTCACATACATTTTTTCATATATTCCCCATAATAATATAATTTTTTTTTTGACAAAACAAAACGTCTATAATCCGAACCAAGGTTGTACGCGAAAACAATTGTAAAGATCCCCCCCTTAAAAAAATATACAAATCTAAAGGCCGCCACCCCTTTTACATTCATCGTATACGGTGATCAGTGAACATCAGCGATATTAATAAAGATATTTAAAATCTCTTTTCTCTGATTCAAATTTATTTTTAATTAATTATATGACCGATCGAACTGAATTTAAAAAAAGCGTTGATAATCGGAACCAAGGTTGTACGCGAAAGCAATTGTAAAGAATCCCCCTGAAAAAGTACACAAATCTAAAGACCTCCACCCCTTTTACATACATCGTATAACCAGTGATCAGTGAATATCAGCGATTTCTGTAATATTCTAAATAAAGAAGAGTAAACGTCTTTTCTTAGATGGTTTTGGTTTATAGGCAAATAGTCAGCTTCAAGTCAATACATATTGCTTCAAATTTCAGCGCTTTCCACATCCACGCCCGAGTCTCTGAATCTGAATCATCTGACCACCCTAACCCCGTTATCACTTTATAAAAAGTAGCCCGTTTTATATATATATATATATATATATATATATATATATATATATATATATATATATATATATATATATATATATATATACATATATATATATATATATATATATATATATATATATATATATATATATATATATATATATATATATATATATATATATATGTGTGTGTGTGATGGAGCTGCTAATGACTGAATTGATGTCAAATACGAATAGCAATCAATAACAAATTGACAATAGGTGAGACTGTTGAGAGACGTTTAAACTGGTCAAGAAGTTTTTGATGATAGCACAGGTTCTAGAATAACGTTAATATAGCGTTAAAAAGGCTGGATGATTAATAAAACTGGATAACGTTATTCCAGGTAACATTTTTCTTACAGGCACTCAAAAATCGTTACAATTAATTAGGACGGATCCCACACTATCAAACAATTAAGTGTTGAAAGCTGTAAAGTTTTCTCTCAGTAATATACGTTATCCAGATTTATAATCCTGCCAAAGTCACTTGAAACAGTATTCAGCTAATAATATTACTAGTTATATAAAACAGAAGATTTTCAACTAGCAAAAAAAGTGGCAGGAGATGTTGGACCAAACGCATAATTGATTAAATGTAATAATTAAGGTCAAAGAAAACTATTATTTCTTTTAAATTATATATCCGTTCAAAGGGAGAAATGATCTATTATATCGAAAAAAAATAGTCTAAAAGGCGCGTATTCATAACCGCAATAAAAAAAATATGTTTACAAAATGAAAATTTTGAGTTTTTCGGGACTCTGAATTAATGAAATGATCCTACGTATTTATTAGAGAGATATCTTCGTACAGTGATTTTCCTACTTTTGATATTTTTAAATAGTAATATTTAAAATGCATCACTTCCTAATCTACTACAAAACAAATGTTGACACGCATTCAATTAATCCTTTTAAAACTGATAATTCCCCCTATTGCTTTCCGTCCGGTAAGTCACCGCTAGTCTGACACGGGCAGCGCCCTCTAACTGATTGTCCACTTTGGTATTAAATTTCGCCAATGCTACGAAGAGCGTTTAAAAAATACAGAGTAATTTCTAGTACGTGTATTATTATTCCCAAAGTAAACACAATTCGAACCATAAGGCATTCTTAGAATATTGAAGTGAAATTGTTAATAATACTTTGCCATGTACTATCCACCAGAGAAAATAGTTTATGAAATAGATGAGCGAAACAAAAATTGAATTCTTATAGATCTGTTATTTTTTCAGATGATTTGGGAGAGTTTCAGCTTATAACAAGAGTCTGTTAGAAGGGATGACTTCAATAATAACGAAGAAAAATATGGATTTTAGAAATACAAGGTGTATTGGCATAAAAAGTACTTTGAATTTGGATTAGCTTCAATATTGAAGAATTCTTAACCAAACTGTTTATTGCATTATTATTGACATAAAAATGTATCGAAGCTGAAGCTAAATCCGAAACAACGAAAATGGTACTACTCATTCAATGATTCATTCTAAGATAAATTTTAACGTAGATAACGTATCCTTAATCACAGAATGGCTTTTATGGCCATAGAATAATATAAATGAAATAATTACGGCGTTGCTTAAAAATATACTTTTACACCAATTTTTTCGGAAAATCTAGCTCAGAACGTCAAGATATCAGAAAGGAAGATTAATTTGACCCATTGTGTATACTCATGTTATTTGACGCTATTGTCTATACATTTTTCAGAAAATAAACCTTGAGGGGATATTTTAATCATAGAATATCGTAAACTTAACTGGAAAATATTTTATCACAGAACATCCAAATAATCGAACTTCAATAGATCTTTAACTTTTTTGACTATCATAAGGAAAGGTAAACGATTGTTTCAGCACAGATCAAAATCCAAAGTGGACTTTTAAAAGGCTTTAATACATAAATCCTTAATCCATGAAACCAATTAAGTATCGCCTTACATATTACGAATATTTTTACGCCCTAGACATTTCTAAAATATGTTTGAAAGTTGCGTGAGATATCAGGAGACGATAAATTTGGCAGAAAAATTGTCATATATATCCGAATAAAATTTTAGTAAGTGTAGATACTTAATAAATTTTAAACCATAAGACAAACTAGGTATTCCCACATAAACATTATTAAGAAAAGTTAAAATTGAAAATTTTAACTGCCAATACACAAATGTTCGAATAACCGGCTTTGGTATCTGTTCTGTTACCACAAATCCTTAACCACAAGGCCAATTGGGTATCATAATACATATCGAGGCAGTCTTGCCTCTTGATACATAATTTTTTTTGAAAATTTAGTTTGAAGATTCAGATTCATTAGGATAGAAAACCTGGAAAAGGACATTTTCTCATTACAGATAAATACCATAAGATTTGTTATTGTTATTGGGATTAGATTGCGTATATCATCGAAGATTTTTATATGCCTACACTTCTTAGAAAGATGATCTTAACAGTGAAATTTTCACACGACCTCGTACAAAATATCCAGGATATTTTGTCTGCCAATACATTTTTCAGAGCAGTTTGAAGATATGATATACCACGAGAGATAAATTTGACAAGGGAATTTATTATATATACCCAAATGGTAGGGTTTCAATAGGTTTTGGTCCATATTAATGTCTTACAGTCTATCACAAAGAAAGATAAATTTAGCAGGAAATTCTATAGCAGAAAATCACCGAATCAGATTGTATGACACGCAAAGTGTTGAAACAAGGAGTGCCTAGAGACGTGTCAAATCTCAGGATCATCGAAGTAAAAGTCATCCTTATTCACATATAACAATCTAATAGTCAATAACTCTTAACACAAAATGTAACCAATACAATCTAAACATTCACTTTTATCGATTTTGAACAGGCATTTGACATTATGTGGGCGATACTGAACTCTATCCAGTTATACAAAGCTCCGGAAATAGTAAATTAGGTGGGGATTCTGACTCACGGTAGGCTGGACAGGTGGCGAGAATGCCTGTAAGACAAATACCAGTGAAAGTCATGGAAGACCGAATCGTGGGTAACAGAAAGAAAGGTAGCGAGATGCTGTAAAGTTACTGCACCTCAAAAATTGGCAAAGGGTTGCTGGAGATCGATGCGAATTGAAGCGGAGGTCGAAGAAGGTCAAGACTCACTGACTGACTGTAGCACCAAATGAAGAATAAAACTGAATTCTACGGCGAAATGTCGTATAGATAGCGGGTACATAAAATTAATAGGAAACATCTACATGCAGGGATTGGGAGAAAACATCAAATTTCTATAAAAAGCGTTGTAGGAGGCGACAGTACTCCCAAGTTCTTTATATCATCCCTGGAACGCATCTTCAAGGAAATGCACTGGACATATATAAACATCAACAGTGAATATCTTAATCTTGACCATCAATATTAAAACAAATATCATGATGTGAAGAAAAAAAAATGTGGAATATTAGATATATTTGGTACAGATCATCACTGCGAAAGACTGCATGAATGAAAAGAATTTAAATGTCTTGAGCAGCATTTAAGGGAATTAAATGACAGTTTTGCATGTGCATGTGTTCAGTGTATTCCCCTCTTTACCTATGGAGTCTAACAAAAATATAGGCATTAAACGAACTAATCGTATCGCAATAAACATATCCGAGAACTACAGACGTAATGGAAAATGGAGATAGGTCGGGCACGTGGTCCGTAAAACTGACAACGCGTGGACAAAACCTTTTTTTTTTTTTTTTTTTTTTTTTTAAGAACGAAAACTTGAAATTAGAACAAGGGATGAGGCAAACACGACGTAAATATATGGCAAAGAAAAGTGCAGGAACTCAATGTATGAGAACACACGATAGTAGACCATAATATAATAGGGCAAGACTCCATCCGGCAGTGGGCTGCTGAAGTAGGTAGATCGTGTAATTTCTTGGATATCTAATGACAACGGCTCGTTCAACATGACCTCGATTGGATTAATAAATCTATCGCTAGGATGAATAGATCAACAATTGTTTTGTCTATTTATTATAACTGCCAAAAATTGAGGTTAGAACTCGTTTCACGAGCATGGAATGTTATAAGAAAAATTAAAAGTTCATTAGGCTTGAACATAATCCACAACAAAATCATTAGCTATATCAAACAGCGTTCGTTTCAAGGTTGACGATGGTGATATTGACAAAAGTCTAATGTTGTTAGAAGTGGTGTAATTAGTGTTTTATACGTCTATTTTGGATGCAATTAACGCTTTTAGCAGTCTACTTATTATGGTTCTTTTTCGTTTGAATTATTTAAATTAAGAACTACTGCACTACATATATTAGTATTGCCCTTCCAGCTCAATTCTCATTCTCAAATATGATTTCACTGATTTTTCAATAAAAACTCTAGTATTTTTTTTTCTATATGACTATACTGATCTGTACGTAATTAATATATTTTTTTTAAACTTAATGTCACAACTTTATTGGTTTATTAACTATCTCTTGTAACATGTTCAATTAAAAATTATATTTTGTCACAAAACATCAAGTCGATTGTTTGTAGCCTCATCAGGAGATGATTAAATCTGATCTTTTTAGATTTAATCTTCTTTCAATGATGGTTGGTGGAAATCTTCTCTCAAGTTAATTTTAGCACTTGGTCTCGTTCACAGGACGAGTTCAAGTTTGTATAAATCTTATTCACACCCAAACAATGCGAACCAATCTAACGCTTAAGGAGAGGACTGGTCCAAAGTACCTAATAGAGTGTAACTTCATTTATTCACATTCTAAGAAATAATACAGAGAAAATAAAATTACAAGAGCAACTTACCATCAGACCTAGTATTTAAAAAAAAATATGTACGAATGTTTTTAATTGGACTGGTGTTTCAAAACGCGCAGAAATAAAACTTTTAAAAGAATTTTGTAAAAAAAATTACTATACATAGAGACACTTGTGGTTAACGTGCGACTAAGAGGTGATACTGCCAGCTGTTAGAGCCACTTGAACTGCACAAAGTTGGACCATTCATTATCCACTTCGACAGTCACAGTGCCCAGGAACCTGAAAAATAAAACACCAGTTAGAAGTGACGATGTGGAACACTTACGTTTTGGTTTCGGCGGGATCAGTTTGATGGACCCTGGTCTTTCGGGCACGTCGATTTTGTCCACCTTCAGTTTCTTCTCGGGGGGTACTCCAACATTATCTCGAGGGGGAGACGGTCGCTTTGGTGGAATGGTAGGCAGCTGGATCAAGGGAGTGGGTTTCTTAGACCCTCTTGGTGGCGGAGGCTTCACTTCTTCTTCCAGTCCCGTCGAGCGCATTTTCGAATTGAACACCTTCACTGTCTTGCTTCGTTCCTCACCCGTCGCCTTTCTGTTCAAAATTGAGAAGGTCGGCTTCTTTTTCACGTCTTTCTCGTCTTTGGCCTTGTTATCTTTCTTTGGTATCCGACCGACTTTATCTAAACTAGCTGGTTTCACTTTTTCCAAGGTATCTTTATCTTTTTCGGCTTGTTTATCTTTCGATTCTTCCCTACTCTTACTCTTATCTCTCGAATCTTTTTTGTCTTTACTGCTGTTGCTGCTGTTACTACTACTAGAGCTGTTACCACTGCTCTTGCCAGATCGGGAAGACCCGTTATGCCTGTGTCGATCTTTGTCTTTGTCTCTCCTATCTTTATCCTTACTGCTACTGCTAGATTTACTCTTACTACTACTACTACTAGAATGGCTTGAAGATCTCCTTTTATCTTTATCTCTATCCCGACTACTGCTTGAATTAGATTTACCACTCCTCGAGGACGAGCTACTTTTTGACTTGTCTCTATCTTTATCCACGTTTTCATCATCTACTTTTGCCTCATCGGCAGTCTTTGTTTGTTTATCACTACAGTCGCTATCTAACGACAGTTTTCTTATTATTTGTTTGCCATCTTTAACAGACACCTTGTAAAATGTACTAGTTTTAATTGTCTGATCAGTTTCAGCATCATTACTAGGTTCCTGACTCCCCATTTTAACACCATCCACAGTCTCTTTTACAGATGTCTTGCCTTCAGACTCAGTGGCAGCATCTGTATCTACTTTTTCTTGAACCTGGCCAGGAGTGGCTGTGTTCACGATGGTATGAGCAGAGCCTTTAACTATTACCAACCAATTTTGAACAATCTGATTAGATAAACCTGCCACACCTGTAATTAAAAGAAAAACTAAAATATATAATTCTAACCTGAGATGTATTGCTTCAACCTTAGTATTAATAATAAAACTATGGCAAAATAATAAATGAGAGTATTTGAAAGAATTATAAAAATTATTTTATTTATTATCAAAATCACAAAGTAAGCAAAACAAAAAAGAAATCCCTCAACTATACAATGAACTTTAGATTATTATTTGTCAGAGGATATTTTAAAAACATTTAACTTACCATCAAGGTCTTCTCGTCGCGACAAATTCTTAATTAACTTCGGTAAACAGTTCATTTTCAATCTTTCAACGTCAACTGGAGTAATGAGTAAAAGCCCCAAAATTTCTTTCACCAAATCCCAATTACCCGATTGGGCGGCGTCTTGCAACCATGTTTGGATCAATGTCCAGCCTCCCTCCGCCATGAACATATCCACTAAACTAGTTTCTGTATTTTTTAATATCAGAACATACACGCACTTGCTGACTAATTTTTTAGAGAACTTAGTCATCAAGCTACAACAATAAAAAGAATGTTAGGTTTGACGTACAACGTATTAAACTGCAAAATGTTCTTACTTTACTAATCTGGGAACTTCGTCTCGGGAAAGAATACCTCCATCCGGGCTTAAAAGCACTGATAAGCACTTTAGAAGTTGCAATGGATCGATACGCGGCTAGAATTAGAAAAGAATATTTAAATTTCTCGTAAAATGATTAACACGGATGACGTCATCAAACATGGCGGACAATTAGCGTTTTTTAGCGATAGGAAGCAGAAAAATCTTTTAGAATGTTCAAAATTAGATATTAACAAGCCCCTATAGGATAATATCTGGAATAGGTGAAACCTGGTTGCATTTTAATAATCAGATAAGAAAATAATTTTAATAAGCCCTTACCATATTGCAGCCTTTTGCGTTTTATTCACACTTATGAAATGATCACTAAATCAACCAAATATTTTACAATTGTTCGTTTTAATGTTATAAATAAGAACATTACTGTCTACACCTAAACTTGAAATTCTTAAGCACATTCGCATATGGACAGCTAACGCCCATGGCAGCCGTAACTTAAGATTTTTTTAGTTATGCTTTATCTAAATTTCAGTTGTTCTTAGTTCTATATTGTTATATTTAAACTATCAAACTCTATAAATGGTATTAAAACAACAAATATGATATTCTAAAATCTTATACACGAAAATATCGCAGACTTCTACTCCGCTGCAGCTTACGTCGATATAAGGATACAAGAAAGTCTGTAGGACAACGTAGGCATGGCTACGATACAATAAGACAAAAGCGGAAATCCCCCTAGATCACAGGGATCAGCTTAGTGACTAAAATTTTTTTTTTTAATAAAGAAATAATAAATATGTACATTAGTCCCTTCAGCATTACTTAGTATTTTTAAATAAATAATTCTCTAAAGAATAATTTAAATATTTAAGTATATTTAATTCAAAAAAGTTAAAATTTGACTAAAACTATTGTAATATGTTAGTGTTGGCAACATTGCTACATTTTGATGTGGAAGGAAATTTTAGGGCTTTTATTTTTTAACTAGATAAGATAATTGTCTTATATGAAAATTGTACTCACTAATATGATATATGTTGGTATATAGTAAACATTTTTATTTCATATTTAATATCTAATTCATAATTATGACATTTTATTGGGCCACGAAAGTTTGCTTCATAGTTGTCCTTGTCCTGTAATTTGAAATGTCAACAAAAAAATTAACCTAACTTATTTCAAAATCCAGAAAGTAGGTGTGTTCCTATTTGAATCACAAATTGTAAATAGATAAAAAATGGCAAAAAACACTTTCAGTTCGGCATTTCGAAAGATTGACGTTGATCAGTACTGCGAAGATAATTATAAGGAAGATGAAATTGAACAAATAGGACCACAAGGGCCAGACGAAAATGAAGTGAAAAATCTACTTCAAAAATATCCTTTTTAGTGATTTTTTGTAGTTCTAGAGTAGGTTATTGAAATATCTGTTCATTTTTCCTTAATTTTTGAACACAGGAAAGCTCATAGATGCTTTAAAGATTGTACTAGCTAATGCACCATTAGGGAGTAAAAATCAGCAAATAAAGGTAAATTTGAATGTTATTATTTAATTAATCAGTTCAAACGAACTTGTATGCTTTAGGAAAATGCTTTAAACTTAACCCTAAGAGTTCTTCTATCGATAAAACCATCTCAGATAGAAGAAGCCATTAGCTCCTTGGATGCAAACCTTCTGGATGTTTTAATGAAATACGTGTATAAAGGGTTTGAGAACCCCTCAGAAGGAAGCAGTGGCCATTTATTGGTATGGCATGAAAAAGTTTATAATATTGGTGGGGTGGGTTGTATTATTAGGGTTCTGTCAGATAGAAGACGAGTTTAAGTACTGATGCTTTATTCACATAATATGCAATAAGTGATGCTAGAATATTTGATTTAATATTACTTTTTATAATTAAGTTTAATTACAAAAATATATTTAGAGTTCTAAAGAAAAGTTGTTTAAATGTTTATCCTTCTTGAGAGTTAAATGTTGAATTCAATCTTTGCAAAAACAATATTTTCTTAAAAATGGTAATGATTTTTCGACACATCTAGCCTGTCGTCCATACAAGTTTGTTCTACTTATGTCACTTATCTTCAGATCCATTCTATCACTATTTTTATAATGAGTAATTGAAGCCTCAAAGAATGATTTTCCAGGTACAAGTAAAACTTTAATTTGATATAAATCAGTCTTCAGATCCATTGTAGCTGATAAATCAGCAACAAATCCATCTATATCAGCATTTCTACTAAATTTGAGCAGATTGTTATTAGGAGCAAGTTTTGTAGCCCAAATAATACTAGAAATTGCCAAACTTTCACAAATATCTCTGTAAGAGTTTGTGATGTTGTTTATTGTATGAACAAGTGTTTCTCCAAGTCGATTTACTATAGGATTTGATACTTCTATGTGTTTCCAATCTAAACAAGCACACCAATGGGGTTCTATATAGGCATGCGAACAAGATCTCTCTTCAGGTATCTAAAAAAAAAAATGTTTAAACAAGTAGTTGGACAAATTATTATTATTTTGTGTTGATGCAAAAGTTCATCCCATTTTTTTTAGGTATATTCTGTCTGTTTGATGATCTTTCTCCATCTCTGCAGTAGTTGCAAAATTCCGTAGTCATAGAAGTTCTAAGGTTTCTGGTTAAAGAACTGATTATTTTTCATCCTTCCATTGAAGTTATAAAACGTTCCTTTCATGGCCAGTTCGAGTTTCGGGAACAGAAAATAGTCACACGGAGATAGATCAGATAGATTCCACCAACTCGTCGCGATCTTTGTTTTTTATCGACCTGGCTTTGGGTCGTCTTCCAAAGCATCACGACCGTCTTGGTCTCGCTTATACCACCCGAACAGACTTGTACGGCATAAGCAATCATCACCATAAACATTTTTCAATACAAACAAATTTAATTTAGCTTTTTGTGACTAAGTGACAAAAGTTACATTCACTTTAAGGGCTATAACTTGACAATCCGTTGATCGATTCTCATGATGGAGGTCCCGTTTTATTGAGGAGATATACAACTTTCAGGTTATATATTGTTTAAATAGAGAACGCTAGTGGTATTATTTGAATTTAAAAAAAATCATTTTTTCCCACATACGGTGTATGACGAAAATGCATCCCAAGTAATGTGGACAATTATGACGTCACTTAATACGCACCGCATGGATCACTGGCTCCGAGTCATATGGATGATGACATACAGCGAGCAAATACACGGATCATTACGCGCCTAAGCCTGGTACTCAACTGAAGTAGTGTGGACGACGATTGAACGAACTCAAGTGAACAAACCCAGTAAGAATGAGCATGAATAGTGTAAATGGACCTTCAAACAACATCAAAACTTTTACACGTGTAAACCTGGAGTGTGCGATGCAGCATATCTAGCTCCATATATGGGACGAACTTTTGCATCAATCCAATATTGGCATACCTTGGAGAATAATGACACAGCTCTTTGAGAAATATCTGCAACACCAGTGTGTTTAAGATCTATGATCTCTTTTAAAGTCATGTGTATATCAAAGGGAGTGATAAGTTTATCTTCATTGCTTTTGATATTCTTGTAAATGTGTGGGTAGACGTTCTTAAACCATTTGGGAAAAGAATATGAAAAAAATGGCAGTCTTTCCTCTTGTTTGCCTTGTATTGTATTTCGAACATCTGCAAATCTTCAAAAAACAAGATGTTATATTATAAATACATTAAATTCTATTGCAGTAGCCCTATATACAGTGGTGACCAACAAAATAGGAGTGGCGGAGTCTAATTAATATATTTTATTTAAACTCAAACTTACAGTGTTTCTAAGACAATACTAGTTTTCCAAATTACTTTATTCATATGAATGCTGATGGCCAAAAAAATTAGAATAATTTTTATTACCAATCATAAAAAAACTGTTTAGTTTATATAATTATCGAAGCTTAGTACTTTATAGTATGGCCCCTATTCTTAATTACAGATAGAAATTTCCTTGATATGGAGTCGATTAGATATCAATATGTTTTTCCAGGCATTGAAAACCAAGCTGTTCGAATATCTTCAATGTCTTCTTGTTTGCTATTTTTTCACCGGCAAGACGTCATTTTAACTCTTTCCAAAGATTCTCGATCGGATTTAGATCCAGGAACTGTGCAGACTGAACACTTTAATGTTTCCTCTTGAACCACTCTTCACCACATGATCCATGATAGTAATGACCACATGATATGGTATAATTGTCTTGTTGTAACCCCACTGTAAAGGCAAATTCTCTTCAGCTTAAGGTAGCATAATTGTCTCTAAGGTACCTAAGTAAATTTATTCTGTCATATTTTGTTTTATCCAAAATATTAGACCTACTCCGTTATATGAAAAGCAGCCGCATACATTTGTTACCACCCCCATGCTACACTAAACCCAAAGTGTTCTGTAGATTGAATTCTTTATTAATACGTCTTCCCAGTAAAGTAAAAAGAATATTTGTCCAGTTACGTTGGAAATCTTCTCTACAGTTTCTTTTTCCAATTTTAACTGGTGCTTTACATTCTGTTCACTTAAAAACTGAACTCTCCTGGATGCTTTACCGTATAAGGCCGTCTGTTGTAAATGTCGTCTTATGGTTCTGGTGCTGATTCTTAGATTAAGACTTTTTTTATAATAACAGAGGTAGCAAAAGGATCCTTCAAAGTCTCGTCTCGTACAATACGATTATCAATTTTTATACTAGTTTTTCTTGAATGGCCTCTCTTTTCTGGTTATTTTTGGGTTACATATGATTCTTTCAAAACTTCAGCAATTATACATAGCGGCCGTTTGATTGCGTTCGTACTAAATGCGTAAGATATGTCTTAGTTTCTCAATTGCAAAATTAAACGGCTTTCTGCAGAAAGATGTTAATTACTAATTAAGAATAAGGGCCATGTTACAAAGTACTCAGCTTCAGTAATTATACAGATTTAACAGTTTTAGAGAATCACACCTTTTCGTTTTTTATGATTCGTAATAAAAATTACTTCTATTTTTTAACCATGCAATTTTTTCTATATCTCATCAACGTATACCAGGTATGTAAATATGAAACCGGAATTTTTGTATATAAAATACACGTTTATTGTACGAAAATGATAAAAAATATTTTATTCGAAGTATTGCCGCTCGCTAGCTATACATTTTCCCCACCTGTCTGACAATTTGTGAATTCCGCGCCAAAAAAACTGTTGCTCTTTTGCGGCAAACCAGTCGTGGAGCCATTTTCGTAAGAAGTGAAGCGTCGCTCAGCAAATACGTGTCCCATCGATGCAAATAAGTAGTAATCGGACGGAGCCAAATCTGGTGAGTAAGCGGTATGAGAAAGTATTTCCCAACTGAATGCCTCAATCATTTCCTTGACCAGTTTTGCTGTGGTGCATTATCATGATGCAAAATCACTTTCTGTTACGTTTTTTGATATCCTGGTTGTTTTTCACGCAAAACTTGATTCAAATCGATCATTTGTTGTCGGTATGGTTCAGTAATAACGATTTAGCCAGGTTTTAGCAACCTATAATAGATCCCACCAAACACGGAGCATTGTTTTCCGTCCATAGCGATTTGACCTTGCAGTCGATGTCGATAGTTCGCCAGGAGTTACCCATGATCTTTTACGCCAGTCACAATTCGATGGAGAAATGACTTTCTTTTGTATCTGGCGAAGAGCATTTCGCAAGTGGTTTTTCGGTTTTCCTGCTGTCTTTCATTTAGTTCATGTGGAATCCATTTTCCCATCTTCTGGAACTTTCAAACGTATAGAGGCGGCTTGAGTTTGCGCGTCATCTTCATCCAACAATGCTTGCAATTTGCTGTCTTTAAACTTTTTCGGTGGTCTTCCACGTTCTTCGTTTCTCACGTCGAAATCGCCACTTTTGAATTTTTTAAACCGCTCAAAGCACTGTGATTTATCAAAAGTATGCTCGCCGTAAGTTTCGACAAGCATTCGATGCGATTTTGCAGCAGTTTTTTTCAAGTGGTAACAGAAAATCAATGCTGTCCGCAAATCGTAAGTTTCAAACACAAAATTCGACATGATCAACCCTATTACAAAATATGCTGTTGTATAAAACTTATATCGTTGCGAGTTGAAAATCTTTGTCAGATGTCAACAAAGAAATGGCGCCAATGATGAGGTTTGACGGTTGACCTACATTGACAGCTAGGGCCATCTATGGGCAAATTCCGGTTTCATATTTACAGACCTGGTAATTAAAAATAAAGTAATATTATATATATTCAGACTAACCCTGTGAATATCTTTTAAATGATAGGAAAATTCCGTCACACCTATTTTACCAAATATTAGCCGAGTCAATGTTGCATGTGTGCATTAAGCTTTAAATCGAAAATGTAAGTTAGTCCAGTGTTAACAATATATTAGACAAAATATACTGCTGTTTTATGATTCATAGACGTTATCCGTAAGTTCATCCATTATTTTTTACTGAATCTTTACTTATACTACTAAAAATAACACTTCGACTTCTTCAGCCAGGTTTTTTTGTTAGCTCGGAGCCTCTTACTAGTTTATAATGAGATTACGACCCTGAGGTAGGCATTTTTTGTATTCTGGGGATCTCTAGTTGATCCTTGAAAAATATACACTTTTTAAATACGACCATAAAATAAGACCATCTGATTATGTTGCTCAGTCAGTTCTTGTTCCGAGAACTAAAAAAAAAACTTACAGCATTCCGTTTTAACATGATTTATTCAAAATCAAAAGCTACAAGGTGTAGGGGAAATATTTTCTTAAATTTACCCAACAGTTCTTCACATCATTTGAAAAAAAAAATCCTTACGACAAGGGTCAAGAATATAACGGTTTCTGTGAATAAAATTAATTGTAACGTTATTAAATGGCCAATCAAAAAGCTACGATAAGATACTACGATTCTGATAGTTCATTGTTGTGAGAAGCTATAACTTCTTCAACGTCACTTGATTACAAAGCGCCATGAATTTGGTGTAAGATTGTTACAATGTCTTCAATTTCTGTTGCTTTGTCAGGAACTGCTGCCGTATCGGCCACAACCTTTCTCCAACAGGAATTCAATGTTGATGAACATAACTCCTCCACTGCTTCTTTGATAAATGTTATGTAATGGGCGATATTAACAGTGAGACAAGGATTTTATTCCATGTAATTCAGTACATACCTGAAAGTTCGCTTGACATAATATCTTTTAAACGCTGCTATTATTCCCTGACCTAATGGTTGTATTAGTGATGTAGTGTTAGGAGGTAGGAAGCATACGTCTATGGTTGGATCAGCAAACTTTGGCAATTCAGAATGGCCGGGAGCATTATCAGTAAGAAGTAAAGCTTTGAATGGCAACGATTTTGAGGCCAAATATTGCCTATTTTAACGAAACTGTCTGATCAAAGAATCATTGATTAAATTCACGAAAATGATTTCCCTTACACCCTGTGTATCACAAATAAATTGAACGATTCAAACTTCAAATGCTGATTTAAAAACAGCATGTAAAAAACGCAGGGACTTACGGATATCTCTAAAAATAAGCTCCCGTTTGGTACAAACAAACATATAATATAAGATTCTTATTTTATACCTCTACAGAGTTACGATTGCAAAAAAAGTGTGCTGAATCTGGTTCTAAAAAACAGGATGTCACCTAAAATTAGTTAAGTACAGTTAATTACAATTATTGTGAATTAAATTGGTGATGTACAGGCTGCATATAAGAAAATAATACATTATCTAACTGTCAATATGAAAACATAATTATTATTTTTATGTTTACTAAAGCAACATTACAATAACAGCATGCCAAAAGGGATAATCCCCTTATACATACAAGAAAAGTCTAAGAATATTGTATAAATGATGGCATTTTATTAACAACACTATATTTTGACAAATATTCGTATATGGTATTATTTGTTTTTGTTTAAGAATGTAACAAAATAAAGCATTTTTTAATTTATGGTTTCAACTTTTACTTGATGAAAATCCATTATAAATTACATTAAAATAAAACTACAATTTTATACCATTTTCACTGAATTATATTATTTTGACATGTTTCGTCAACACAATGACTTCTTCAAATGTTGAGTGTAAACGGCAAAAGCATTTTTTGTGTGTGTTCAAATAAACTTAGCATTTTTAGTTAGGCATAAAAAAAATTCTTAAGAAAGCAAAACATCAAACAAATTTTAATATAGAGTATGACCTCCACGATGTTTAATAACATATCTATACCTATTATTCATTGGTAAAATAATGCGATTTATATCTTATTGGGGTAAAATTGCTCATTTTCTTGTTAGAAGCTCCTCGAGTCTAAAAGCATTTGAAATACTGGCCATGTGTGGGGTAATTCTTCTTTGAAGCATGCATCAAGCATCAATTGGATTCAGGTCCGGAAATTGTGCTGGTCATGGCAATACGTCAATTCCCGCGTTGATTAACCAGTTTGTTACGACATGCGCGGTATGTGGATTAGCACTGGTTGTCTGTCAAAAGCTATCAAAAATCCATTCGGACAAATGAGATCGGTTCTATCGCTAATGATTCCACCCCATACCATAACAGTACCGCATCTGTAAGCATGCACCTTCTGAACGTGCCTCAAACGTTCCAAATCTCCGGATTGTCTCGACGTTCTAATTCAACGAGAATTGGGATGAAATCCAAATCTGGATTCATTCAGTGAAAGAAACTGTGGACCAAGCAGTTTCATCCCAATTTTGAAATTCTCGACACCAGTCTAATCTTGCGCCGCGATTGCCTCTTAAGAGAAATGGGCATCTGCGCGGTCGCCGAGAATGGAGATAGGCTTCATGGAGACGATTTCTTAACCTATCTGTGCTAACAATTAAGTTATGCATCTGATGTAACTTCGTGACCTGCTCGGTTGGTGTTACTGTTGTCTTCTTGCAGTTAAAACTAAAAATCTATCTTGTCCTAAAAATCCGTCCTATTTCTGGACGTTGTTCAAACGAACTTCCTGTTTTCCTAAAACGCCTGCATAGAAATATCCTTAAGACTTTTCTTGTGTGTGTATTTGTTTACACTATTCTATTTCAAATTGCAATAATGCAAATATCGTCGAGTGAATCATCCCCCGAATACACTTGATTTGGCCTCGTGTGATTAACTAAGTACCTCAAAAATGCAAATATTTTTGTCCCTATGGTCGACAGTCACAGAGTATGAGCGATATTTACATTTAAAACAGTATTTTAAATGCTATTACTTTTCGTAGTGATACTCTTATTGAAAAACTCTAATCTAATAACTAATATCGAAAGAAGCCGAAAGAGTTACACAAACAGGAGAAATCAAATAATATGAAAGAAATAAGTCAAGTCAAATGAAAAAGAAAATTTCATTTCGCATCAGATACCTTTCACTAACTGTACATTTGTAAAAAAAATCAATTACCTATGACCATGATCCGCCATTATGACCAAAACTGTATTATTTAAAGCTCCAGATTGATTCAAATCTGTTAACAGCTCCACCAAATCATCGTCAGCTGATCCAATCAAATTATAGTCGTCGTGGGATAATTCACCATGAAAACCAAAGAGAAATTTTGGTTTTGTTTGATAAACAGAAAAAAACTGAAAAATAAAACTTTGATTATTCGTTTTTGGTCATAGTTAAAAATTAAGACTTACATCTTTAATTAAATTGAACATGACTTTATGAGTTGGAGTTTCTCCGTCGCAGTATTTAGGTATATTATTGGATTTGCCTGAATTTGCCAAAAAATAAGTCCTCATGTAATGATCTGTCGGTACATTCTAAGCAATTTGATTAGTTAGACATTATACAATGTTATTCATTTAACTTGAAGATATTTTCCACAAAACATCTGATTTAATTATACTGTCTTTTGACACAGTCGAACAATTATTTAAGATTTTTCAAAATAACGTATAAAGCTGGATTCACACCAATAAAAATGTGTGTGTGTGTGTGTGTTGAATTTACTGTGCGACGAAAATATTTACGACGCAAAATTACCACATGCAGTCAATAATTATTTGTGTTGTGTGCGCTGTATGCCCCGCTCCGTCTGTATTTACAGTGGATGATGGTCAACAAGCGTCAAAATCAGTGGTGATCCTATTTTTTTTTTATTTTCTGTAGTTTATACTTTTCTGTTTTGATACAAATTCTTCATCCAATAATGCTTTTTTTTGGAGTTTTTTTCCTTTTTCTTGATTAAATTATTCATTATTATGAATACAGCACACTTCTTCAACATAATAATATCCTGGGACATGCTTCGTTTGCAGGCAGTTACTCAATAAATAATAAATTACTAAATAATTAATTTCAATATAACCATACGTATCTTTTTGAAACTAAAAATATTAATTTCGTGTGCGTCATATGCTGCGAAAATATTTCTATGGATACTTGTCACATACAGCCCGCCCAACCCAATTTTTTATTGACGTGGACCCAGCTTTAAATGAAAACTACTATAAAATGAATTTTTACTCATCTTAGTTGGACTGACATTTCTGAGGGAAAAAAAACTGATGCCCAAAAATGTTAGACACACGCCTAAGTTTTATGGGAAACAGGAAAGTTGACAAAATGAAAACATAAACATTGTAGCCAAACATCAACCAAACCATGAGACTTTCTCCGTCCATTTGCCGTCTTGTCTCGATAAGGTTTGTTCTTCCTTTTTGACATCATGAAAATAAAATGAAAAATCATCAGACCTATTCATATTGATTCTTTTTCCCTCAGAAAAAATGATTTCCTTCCACTGTCCAGTCGATGACATAACCTTTTCAGCGAGAACCATTTGGGCTAATCTGTAGTGAATAGTTAATGCTGTTTTCCTTTTCCATTTTTTTCTTACACTAATCTCAGACCTTTTAAAGAATCCTTGATACGTTTTTAACCCTTCACAACTGTACACCTTTCTCCGCATATATTATAAATAAAAGTTTAGAGTCATTCTGTATATTGAAAAAAGTCACCATCAGAGAAATTAAGCACCCGCATTTCAGAGTAGCATTAAAAAATGGGATTATTCTTGCAATAAAATATATTAGCACTCTAAAAGCGCATATTAGCATTTAGCACCTGATAAAGTAACCGAATTTCCGAGAAACGGATAGGTGGTTGGATCTGGAACGGGTAAACGAGGAAAGGATGGCACCCAAAAAAAGACAAAATAACGGCACAGACGGTTTTTATAGTTTCCACGTGGTCAACTCGGGGTAAAAAGTCAATTTGAAAGTTAACACAGTTTTCTCTGGCGAGTTGACGGTAGAAATTCAAATGGATAGTCGGAGTTAAAAGTTCGAGTTGCACGGTTGACGGAAAAGTTCGAGGTGAGATCTCGGGTAATGGCAGCCCGTAGAAAGTTAAGAGAGTTTTGCGTCGAGACGATTCGATGAGAGATTACACGGTACCGGAACAGAACGCGCATGGCAGTTTTTCAGGAAGAAGTCAGAAAAGTTGCATGCTAGAGTCAATTCCCCGTAATAGCAAATTTCGTATTTCTGTATCGTATTATATTCGAACAAAGAGCGAAATCCAGTTTTGTTTTAAAGTTGGTAAATCATTCACCGAAACGTTTCAGTTAATGAAACAAGGTGTATGGTGAGGATAGTTATCCCGTAACAGAGTACACAAGTGGTTTAAACGATTCAAAGAAGGTCGTGCGGACATCAAGGACGACAAACATCGTGGTTCGAAAAATTCCGTGGTCACTCAAAGTAACATTGAAATTGTGCGTGAATTGTCCAAATTGAACACTGACTTCGCGAGGTTTTTGCATGCTTTGTTCCACACAAATTGACTGACGACCAAAAATTCCTCCTTATCCAAAATTGCAAGGACTTGATTAAAGAGTCGAGTTAAAAAAGGACTAAACCTCCAAGTATAGCATTGTTGCTGGTGATAAGACGTAGTGTTGTCAATATGATCCAGAAACCAAGCGTCAAATTGCCGAAAAGCCGTATCGAGAAGTCAAAAATCAAAACAATATTGATTTGTTTCTACGATTCGGAGGGAATTTTGCACAAGTTGATTCCACCTGGTCAAATGATCAATGCTGTGTTTTATCTTGGTGTTATGAAGTGTCTGTTGTCACGTATTTGTTGTGTCCGGCCACAATACCGTCAACAAGGCAGCTGGCGCTTGTTGCACGGTAATGCGCCGTCCCATCGCTCGACTCTCATCACTGATTTTTGACGAAAAATGGCATTCACCATACTCGCCTGATTTGGCTGCCTGCGACTTCTACCTTTTCGAAAAACTTCATTTGCCGATGAAAGGACATTCAAGCCATTCAAATGGCGTCGCCCGCCATTCTGAAGGACATGCCTTTGGTCGAGCTCAAACATTCATTCGTCAGCTTAATTGACCATGCAAAACGTTGTAACAAGGCACACAAAAATACAAAAATAGCACACAAGACGCAAAAATAATGATTTTTGTCAAAAAAACAAATATTTGTGTTTTTTTTAATAGTCCTGTTTTCCGTGAGATTATATAATATTTATACCTTATATTAATGCAAAGAATAGAATCAAATCTTGCAGAATTCAAGATAAGCAATGAAAAATAGCCCGCAAAAATGTAGTGAAGTAAAATACAACAGTTTCTATTTGGTGAGCAGTATTTGTAACCATTCACGTGAATAAATGTATATGTGAATCTTCTGCCTATTAATTCGAAAACCAAGATCCATTTTGTGAACCCTGTGGAAATATCTCTAAATCTCTAAATGTGTGGATGATATCTAAAATAGGGCTTTGCTCACGCTCTCTTGTTTACATATCAGCTTCCTCAGCAATTGCTTGTGCAGTCTTACAGGAATATGATACAATTCAAAGAATGAGTCTTTTTTTCTCTTCTTGACAAACCAGGTGCTCTCCCAGCACTCACAATGAGTTCCACAATAAGTTCGAACTCACCGATGAGTTCCGTATGTCTCGCCAAATTGAATCAACTTGGCAACTGATCAAGAAGTTCGTTTTAATCGGCATCCTATGTCCCTATAACTAATCCCGTCTGCGCGTAACAAAATAATGAATCGTCCTTCTTTTTAAAAACACTTATATTTTCCCGTAATGACTCCCCAATTTTAATTTGTTTCCATACAAATCCACAAGATTAAACTGATGAATAACTGAATAATAAACTGATAAATTGTAATAAAACCTCAAGAGGATGAAGAAATTTAGAATTTAAACAGGTGTCGTAACATTTTAAAACTCAATAAAGTACAGGTCGACATGATTTTTGTAACATTGATGAGAATGCTCGTTTTGTGTTTCATTTAGGTATTTATTAAAACACCTTTTCACAGAAATTTTCAAGTACCTGCTTCTCCTTTATATCATGGGTCCATTAAAATAATTAATTGATTTTGGACTAGACAATGCAGGAATTAGAACAAGACCGTAGGCGGGGTATTTCCACAGTATTTTTTAGTTTGTTTCTGGCTGGTTTACAGTACACTCAAGTGTTTAAGTCAATTTTATATAAAATGGTAAGTTCTAGTTGTCGATTTTGCAAATTCAAGCGCATAAGTTTTGTTATATATGCGGACGATTTATTTTAAAGTCTCAAGCTAGATCTATATACGATGAAGTAAAAAAAAACTTACTTTTACATATTTTAAGTGCCAAATTGAAGATCAAGATAAAAGTAGGGCGCCTCATGTTTCCTGTGTGAGTTGTAACGTAAATTTAGTGCAGTGGGTGCATCCCAAGAAATAATCTAAGCCATGGACAAAGAAGGTAATGGTTTCTGGTTTCAAGTCTCTAAAAGATATGTTTCCTCAATTAAGTGATGCTCAATTAAGTGAAAGATGAAAACTATATAAACCTCATAGATAAACTCGTGAAAGCGTATGAAATACTAGGGCGTGGTATGTCCATAAAAATGCGTTTTTACACTCACATGTGAATTTTTTCCGGAAAATTTGGGTGCAGTAAGCGACGAACAAGGAAAGAGGTTTCACCAGGATGATGGAAGCTAAATAGCAGGGACGTTGGAACCAATCTATGTTGCGCGACTCTTGCTGGTTTTTAAAGAGATGATGCTACAGAACACGAGGAAAAAGTAAAAGTTTTTGTTACTGTATGACATCTCATGTAGTATATTTTTCTATTCACATAATCTTCAGTAATGTCTTTGTATAATTTAACACGTTTTAAATGGTTATATAATTATATAAGAAATATTAGATTGTAAAAATATGTCTTCTTTTTTTTTTGACTGACCCCCTTGTAACAAAAATCTTTGTGTTACAGTAATTACCTCATCATTTTCGGATTTAAGACTACAAAATACTTCATATACACCCATTTTCATCAATGTTACCTGAAAAAAGTTAAAATTTATTGACCTGTGTAATTGTTTTTTATCAATTGTCAAATAAACTTTTTTTTAATTTACACTAAAAAAAATTCTAAAAGTGTGACAGTGAGTGTACAATTAAATGATGTTTTGTGAACGTTCTCCGTCAAGTTCCAATACAAAGACTGCACTTTTATTCACCTTGAAACCATTTAATCTATAAGTAAATGTCCCCAGATCAGCTAGATCCTCAAAAAAAGCCGTAACATAGCCCACATCTTTAAAATCACTCCAGATAAAAGGATAAACATCCACGTATTCTGTGTTTTTTAATCTTTTTCTTGTATCTGGTAGTTCAAGTTCTGTTTTACCAGTCAAGAGGGGGATTAGGGCTTGAGGAGTTCCATCTCCAACAATATTGTATCTAAAATTGTTATGTTTTTCTGGCATACAGTGTTATTTCAACTAAACCTACAGATTTTATAAAAAGAGGCTTAACTTTTTTTTTATGAAAGCATTTTTGAAATAATTCTCGAGGTACATCGTCAGAGGTTTGGAAGGTGTGAAGGATTGATTGGCATCAGTTCTGTTTAACATAGTAAACAATTATGAAACAGTGAAATATAACAAAACAGATAGGAAGTTATGCAAATAACCTGAATGTAATTATTAGGAGAGACCTATGATCAAATAAAGGCTATAGCTAAAAAGGCTGGTCTAAAAATAAATATAGACAAAATAAAGGTGAAGGAAAAGAGAACTAATTTAAGAAGAGAATGAAAGTGGATTATCAGTGACATATTCAATATGACAATATAGAAGTTGTGAAGGAATTTACGTATCTAGAAAGCAATCTAGACGAAAACAACATTAGAGGAGATATCAGAAATCCAATTATGAAGAGTAACAAAACCACATACTCCCTACAGTCTGTCTTTAAGCCCTGCAAGAGATGGTGAATAACGGAATGGAAACAAAGAGCGAGGGAGATAAATGAGTGGCCTAGGCTGCCGGAATAGGCAAGAAAACGTTGATACAAAAGGCGGCACTCCTCCTCTATAGAAGAAAAATCCGTTCCTCGACATTCACAAAAATGAAGTCTTTCAATAATGACAACTTCATGCGACCTGAAAAATTAGTAATGACAACTTGTCCTTGGCAAATTCTACACGCAGAGAATAATTTAACATACCCCAACAAGTACTACAAGCACACTACTCCAATTAATTACCCTTGTAAAATTATTGCATCCAAAAGTTTGGTCAAGTATTCATAGCTTTTAGGCAGTTTTCTTATAAAAGCATTGCGAGAAAGAGAATCAAATCCAAACACCAAAACATTCATTTTTAAAGAAGCAGTAGGCATTTCTTCCCAATTTGACTTATCCCATATATTATTGTCAATTCTAATACCAGTTAAAGTTGCAGACCATTTATATTCAGCAGATTTACATGCAACTCTTACCTAGAAAGCAACACTACTAAATAAAATATTTTTAAGATGTTATTAGTTGTTACTTACTACATCACTCTTTTCTAATTTGTAATATTCACTAGAATAAAATGTTTCACCATCTGATAATTTATAATCATTTATGCGAATAATATCAGTAAATGAGCATTTAATAGGCCCATATTTCATCTTAGCCTCTTCTTGAATAACACACTCTGAGCCCTAATGAAGTTTTTCAATTGTGTACAAGCACTCGCAATATACAATGATTTTACATACCCTACATTTAACCCAGTCTAATCCAGCTTTTGAACAATCTATTGGTGGAATTTTTTTTACAAACTTCATAATATCCGGAGCATATACAGGTAACACTGGTTGTTTACATGCTAAGCTACTTGCTTGAGTCTTAATTAATATATTAATTTTTTCCCTAAAACCATCAAATAAATAAACATGAGTTTAAACTTGAAATAGGTTTACATAACAAATGGATACTTACAATCTAGCTTTTCGATCAACATCATTTATTAAAGAATAATGAAACCAAAATATTAACGAACCAATCGTTACTCCAAATACAAAGAGCAAATAAAATTTTCGCTTTACCATCCATATACACATTTTAACTAAACGCATAATGCTTGAGCATGTATATAAAATATGTTAATTAGAAAATTATCGAATAAAATATATTTAGATTGTTTATATTTGGTTTCGTAATCTATTATTAAAAAATTCCATTATATTACCACCCATCCCACAGAAAATACGAATCCAATTTTTGGATTGATTGGTGTTTTTTGGGCTGCATGATCTAATATATTTAAATTTCCTTATTTTAATTTAAAATCAAAAAACGAAAGTATTGTGTTGTATTTTAATTTTGATCGACAATCTAAACGTCTCAATATAGAATACTTTCTATTTTACATATCTATTTAATTATTATTAATTATCTATTGAACATGGTATAATAAATGTCTTTTTAACATGTTATATTTATCGGGGGGTCTGCAACCAGTAATACATTCAATTCGTTCATTTGCGGTGGTTTAGTAAGCGAATGTGTAATTAATAACATCCAATATAATGCTGGGACGTTTGATTTTGTTTAAAAACATAACTTATAACGTTACTTCTAACAGACAGATCGCTTTAGCTGCAAAAAGGTTTCAGTTCAATTCTGAAACTCTCCAAGTTGAGGTTAGGGAGATTAACAAGGACAGAACAGAAAAAATACCATTCCAAACTAGTGTGAGATATCTGAAAAGTGCCGCATACCAACAAACTTACGGAAAAGACCCCGTCTGGGTACAGTATAGGAGGAATCACAAAGGCTCAATTCCACCAAGAAAAACTAGAAAGACGTGTATTCGAGGAGAGAAAGTTTCGACAGGAAACCCATGCCCCATTTGTAGGGATGAGTATTTAGTGTTACACGAAGAAAATTTAGAATTGTTGAAGCAATTCATCTCGGAAAATACAGGCTCTGTATTAAGTTATAATAAAACTGGTCTGTGCCAGAAGAAACACCAAGAGCTAGAAATTTGTGTTAGAAGAGCTTATGACAAAGGACTGTTGACATTTGATGTACCTTTTAGGAAGTACGACTATTCAGAATACTATCCCAAAAAGGAATAATGTTTGCAGAGTTTGTAATAGTTGGTGGGGGAATTGCTGGTGTTTCATGTACTGAAACTTTAGCATATCTACTCCCTGAAAAATCAGTAATACTTCTAAGTGATTCAGCATTAGTAAAAACAGTTACCAATTTGCATGCCATAACAAAAACAATATGTCAATTTGATGTCAAAGAACAATCTAGTGATTTTCTTACAAAAAAACATCAAAATGTTACAGTGATTCATGATGAACTTACAGAAATTGATGATTTTAGTCACTATATAGTAACAAAACAAGGAAAAACTATTAAATATTCATATTTATGCTTATGTATTGGTGCTGAACCTAAATTAATACCACAACACTATGAATTTCCTGAATATATAATTGGTATCAGAGATACAGACTCTGTTGAAACATTCATTGAAAAGTTGAAACACTCTAAAAAAATTATTGTTGTGGGGAATGGCGGTATTGCATCAGAAATAGTGTATAAAATCAAAAATACTGAAGTACATTGGGTAATTAAAGACAAGCATATCTCAGCAACTTTTGTGGATCCAGGAGCAGCAGAATTTTTCCAAGATTCCCTTTACGGGAAGAATGCAGATCAACAAGTTATTAGTAAAAGGATGCGTTATAAGGAAGATGAGTTTAAGAAGTCTGGAGCAGCTCTTGGACCTGATTGGTATAAAAACCTAGTTATTTCTGGGGCAAACAGTAATACTGACCAGAAAGTTACTGTGCATTATGAAAATGAAATTGAAATGGTGTCAAAAGCATCAGAATCAAGACATGCCTTGGAAGTTGTTTTAACCAATGGAAAAAAGATTTTCTGTGATTTAGTAGTTTCAGCAACTGGTGTCACTCCAAGAACCAATTTTAAAACAAGATCAGTTTTGGAAAAGTCAGAAGAAGGTGGAATAAAAGTGAATGAGTACATGTGTACTAATTTAAATAATGTATATGCAGCTGGAGATTTATGTACTGCAAATTGGACATGGGCTAAACATTGGTTCCCAATGAAGTTATGGACACAGGCTAGACAAATGGGTTGCTATGTAGCCAAATCTATGGCAGGTCACATGAACAAAGAAGAAGTTTTACAGGATTTCTGTTTTGAAATTTTCACTCATTCCACTAAACTCTTTGGTTATAAAGTAATTCTTCTGGGACTGTACAATGGACAAAGTTTGGACAATAAATATGAAATATTATTAAGAACCACTCCAAAGCAGGAATACATAAAGTTTGTTATAGAAAACCACATATTGCAAGGGGCTGTTTTAATTGGCGACACTGACTTGGAGGAAATGTGTGAGAATTTAATATTGAATCAAATAAATTTGGAACCATATGGAGATGATATTTTGAATCCAGATATTGATATAGAAGATTACTTTGATTAAATTGTTATCAAGCACCATAGCTTGATAATTGTAAATTTTTAAAAAATACCCAGAAGCTTTTGTTAATTTTGAATAAAATAGTTTGCCATAAAATGTGTATTATTTTTTCCTTCAAAAAGTATTTAACTTCTAAATAATATTATTTTCCTCGAAGCTTTGGTGTGAAATACTAAATCCACAGAGAACAACCTAAACACACAATCAGTTTTAATTGTTAATTGTTTCTAATATCTCGACGGGCATTTCGCTAACAATGTTAATATTAGCAGATGATCCAAAGTGGAATAAATACTTTTGATGGTGTATGCTTCCATAGTTAAAATATGCATCGAGACAATTAAAGCATGTAATTTGGTATTTAGAAGTAAATCTCCGAGTCAACCACTTTACTATCATCAGGAGATAATTGAATCTAAAACATTAGTTACACACAGTCATATTGATAATGCCAAAGTGTGGCTAGCAAAACTCTTGCCTAGAAAATTAAAAATACATGATTTATTTAGTGGTAAATCACTTTAAGCAAACTCCTAAAGAATCAATAAATACCTAATTTTAAAATAATGAAATGAACATGCTCTCAGGATAAATAAAACAAAACCATAATTTAGAACATATTTATTAAAACTAAATTTTATGCCTTAAGTGCAAACTTTCTTTGAGGATAGACAGAAAGTTTTTTATGTTCTTTTGGTGTCCTGATGTTACGTTCAGACGTCGAGAGGGCACGACGAATGGCGCGCGTTTTCTTGGGTCTCAAATCCAAAGGCTTGTATTTCTTGTTTTTGTATAATTTCCTCAAGTTTTCCTTTTGTTTTTGGTGCATAACAATATAAACACGAGCAATAGCTTTACGTACCACTCGACTAAAATAATAATTGCACATTTCTACTATTCTAATTTGTGTTAAAACCAAACTTACATCTTGGACAGTTTAGATGGGCTACCTGCTGTTACTTTTGCCACCCGCAAATTGGTTAATTCCTTTTTAAGGTCATCAAGCTGTTTAGACAGCTCTTTTTTGTCCTTAGTTCTAAGATCGGAACACTTAACTTTACCCTAAAAAAGGAAAATCAAAATATAACCTCAAACCCACCATATAAAAACACAGTTCTATGGGAAATTCTGGATTGAATAACTGCTAATGCAGATACCATAACTCTTCTAAATAAACAGAAATTGTAACTGTTATAATAAATCAAACGGATGGAAAACCTGTAGCAAGATATTTAAAGATTTCTTAGGAAACCTACCATTTTCGCTTTTATAAGAAACTGTAAAGTTTAAAAAAGGAAGGAAACGTCAAAAGAAATACCCTATATTGATTTGTAATATTTTTCTTATGGCAACACTGTAACATGTTACGTTTTTGATATGTAAATAAAAATGCATATTAAATTATTCAATATATCAAAAATAATTAATATTTTAGTCAATTCTCATTATTTCTATGAAAAAAAATTAAAAACACAAAATGACTTATTCTATTGGCATCATTGGGCACAGCTGATTCCAATTTATTTTAACCAATGAGAAGCTTCCACATGCTTTTCTGAATGTTCGTATTTTGACGTTGCTGTTGATTCGTTCAGTTTTATCGGGGTGATTAAAAACTTTGATATTTTTGAATTAAAGTATTATTTATTTTTGATCTGCCAGTTATGAGATTATAGGGCTGTTAAATTATTATAATAAAATCATGAATTTGTCAACTTATGCTTTAATTATAGTGGTTTTATTATGTTCCGGTGTGGCATTAGCGGGGAGGGACTTCTACAAAATTTTGGACGTTTCAAAAAGTGCTAGTTTACACGAAATTAAAAAAGCTTACCGTCGGTTAGCCAAAGAATTGCATCCGGATAAAAACAAAGACGATCCGGACGCATCAACAAAATTTCAAGACCTGGGGGCTGCTTATGAAGTTTTGTCAGATGAAGAAAAAAGAAAAAAATATGATAGATGTGGAGAAGATTGTTTGCAAAAGGATGGAATGATGGACGGTGGTATGGATCCGTTTGCTAGTTTCTTTGGAGATTTTGGTTTCCATTTTGGTGGTGGTGAACAAAAAAATGAAATCCAAAGGGGTGCAGACTTAGTCATGGACATATTAGTTACTTTGGAAGATCTGTATACTGGTAGGTTTAGATTTTATATTGCTTGAAGTACTCTCCTACTGATAAATGTTTCAGGGAATTTTATTGAAATTACTAGGAATAAACCAGTGATGAAGCCAACTCATGGGACACGTAAATGTAATTGTCGCCAAGAAATGATCACAAGAAATCTTGGGCCAGGCAGATTCCAAATGATGCAGCAGACAGTGTGTGATGAATGCCCTAATGTTAAATTAGTTAATGAGGAAAGGATATTAGAAATGGAAGTTGAACCAGGTATTAAGCTTTACATTTTTGATTGAATGTTTCATAATAATAATATTTTTTCAGGAATGGTGGATGGACAAGAAACAAGATTTACAGCAGAAGGTGAGCCTCATCTAGATGGTGAACCAGGTGACTTAATTTTGAAAATTAAAACTCAACCACATCCAATATTTGAAAGGAAAGGTGATGATTTGTACACTAATGTTACTATTAGTTTACAAGTAAGTATAATATAATGGATATTGCATGAAACTGATTGTTGTAAATTTATTAGGATGCCCTCATTGGATTCACCATTGAGTTGCAACATCTTGATGGACACATAGTGTCAGTTACAAGGGATAAAATCACATGGCCAGGAGCAAGAATCAGGAAGAAAGGTGAAGGAATGCCTAATTATGAAAACAACAATCTGCATGGAACCCTTTTTGTTACTTTTGATGTTGAATTTCCTAAGCAAGAGCTGAGTGCAGATGATAAAGAAGGTAAGATGGATAATCTGTTTCTTATTTGCCATGATTTGAAAAAAACTGAATGTTATGCAATATATGGGGAAATTTATAGTCAATATAATTCAATTTAAGCAATACCATGTGGGATTTTAATTTAACATGTTTGTGTTGCAATCTTTGGCGTGAACACTTCATTTTTTGTTTCAAGTTTTTTGAAATTATCTCATATTAAATTTCCATGTTTTAAAAATGGATAACGGTTAATATATATTTTTTCTTATTTCAGCTATCAAGAAGATTCTTAATCAGAGCTCCAATAATAAAATTTACAATGGACTGGGAGGTCTTTAAATATCTTTAAAGATAAAAGAAATTTATTCACGGTTGGCTCAACCATTTTCTTGTGTATATATGTATGACAGTGTTGTATGTGTTCCTATATATAAAATTTTTAATTATTTATTTTGAAAATGTATTATGGGCTTACAGATCAAGACCTAGTCTTAGAATATTTTGTTTTGTAAATTGTTTGTAAAATAAAATATTTTGGAAAGAATTATTGTATGGTTTTATTGCTAAGTGTAGAGTGGGGGACAAAACTATTGGCACACTATGTATTTCATATGACAATTATATTATTCTCTCTAAAATATAAACTCAAGTAACTTCATATTTTTATGCATTACAATTCCATCATTTTTTTTAATAAATTAAAGCTTTTTAAACAGGACAAAAAAATATACAGAAATTAAATTCAACTCTTCAGATTAAGTGAACAAAAGTATTGGCACAATATATAAAAAATATATAAAAAAAAAACTAATACTTTATAGGGCCTCCTTTCCTTTTTATGATTTGGGTCTTCTCTTCATTGAATGAACTAGATTTTGAGAATAATTAGGTTTGATATTATTCCATTCATGCAGGAGTATTTCATTAAGTTGTTGTATAGTTGAAATGTGACGTTTTTTAATCCGTTTGCCTAATTTCGCTCCAAATATTCTCAATAGGGTTGATGTCAGGAGACTGTGGAGGTGTATTTAGAGAATGTGATACGTTGTAGACTATCCACTGTTTCACTATATACACTGTATACTTTGGATCATTATCTCATTGGAAATAATAATCTTCAGCTTTAATTTTTCAGCACTATTTTTTAAGTTTTCTTTAAAATGTTTAAATATACGTTTTTCTTCTTGATACCATCGATAGGATAGATACTAGATTGCCAACTTCCCCTGATGCCATACACCCTCACACTAAGACTCTGCCACCACCGTGTTTAACAGTTTGATGCAAATGTTTTAACTCCAATTCTGTGTTCGGGTTTTTACATGTACTGTGCCATCTTAGTGAGAAATATTGAGTTTGTTTTCATCTGAAAAAAAAGGACATTTTCCGAAAACGCATTATCGCAATTAAAATGTGTATTTGCAAAATACAGACGCTTTTTTCGGTTCACTTAATATACGGTTTTTTTCTGGCGACTCTTTCATTATACCTTACTCTATGACGAGCTTTGCGAACTGTCTTTGGGCGAACATGCTTATTATTTTCTTCTACTAACATGGAAACAATTTCAGAAGCTGAAGTATGATTTTTTTTAATTTTATTCAAGATTTTTTTTTTTGTTCTCTCTCCGACAGTTTAGACGGGCGTTCGATTCTCGAGGTTTATTTTTAAAATTTTCAAATCTATGTCATTACGATACAGTAAATCGGCTTTTCTTCATTACTGAGCAATTTCACAAAAGGATTTACCCCCCTTTCTTAAATTTACAATAATTTTTCGCTCGGAGTCCGTAGTTTCCAGACTTTTTCGACTCATTTCATTGATTTAAAGGCTGAATAACAGCCAAACAGTGTTGGCTCGTGGGTGTTTAAAGAGGGAGGGCGCAGAAGAAAATAGTGCTGCTGAAGATTTTTTTTTTGCTTTTCCCTTCCTCCTTTTTACTTTTCGTGCTATTGAAACTCTATACAAGTGGTGAACCAAGAAAATGAGTTAAAGGAAAGAAACTGAACTATGAATCTATTCTGAAAGATTAAATCCAATTTCCGTAGATTTTCTTGCTGTATAAAAAGTTTTATTTTGTTTATTAAAAAAAAAAAAGGATGGGTATGTATTTTTTTATGGTGAAGAATCTTGATGACTTCGTCAATAAATTTCGAATAGACTAGGAGATTGGCATATTGTGTGTAATATGACTTGGAGGATTGAAATCTACTGTTACCTGCTGCTGTTAGTATTTTGATAGTGACCCCCTGAGAAAAGACATGTTACATAACAATATTTAATCATGACATTGATCTAAATCACAGATGATTGTATTGGTATTTATAAAGTAGTTAGTTTAATAACCAAAATCCGAACAGACTGACAGATTGGCATCTCCTGTTATGTGACTTGGGCAGTTGAAATGCAGCATCATTTATTGCGGTTTTTATTTGGATGGGTGACTCTCTGAGGAAAGACCGGGCCCCTGTTTCATAAACGCGACCATGACAGGTGACAGGCGATTAACCAATTCTTGACAATCTAACATGTATGTGTTTCATAAAAAAATCTATCATGACATATTTATCGAAAAAAATTGAAAAATATGTCATTTTGTGGTGACAATTTGTCATTTTTTTGTTTCATAAACATTTAAATCCGACCTGATAATTTTTGACGACTTGTCGGCTTTTGTTTGACAATTTTGTTTTATGAAAGAGACGATTGCTTTGATGGTAACCTAGGAGTCTAGTGCTGCTATTTAATTGTGTTTAAGTGTTTTTACATTTTTTTAATGGATCTCAGTTTCAGTAATGATGGTGATGATTTAGATTTACAGGTGTTACGTGTTTAGAGAGAAACTGAATTTTTGTTCCAGCATCACTGATTTTGTTTTTGAAGAAAAGTTTCGAGTTAACAAAGGTATTGTAACTGTAGCTAGTATGAGCTCAGTTTGCATGAACTGTCAAAAGCAACTATCCACTATTGCATAAAAAAGAATCGAGAAAAATTATAAATGGATTACTGAGCTGAGAACTGTTGCCCAACTAATGCATTTACAATGCCACAGTTATTCTGAGGTACACCAACACGAATCGTTGGTATTGTGGATGAATCGTTATTTTTGAGTGACGGATCTAATCAAAACGAATCAGCATTTATCGACAGAAATGGCGAGCATTCTATTAATGCATTGACTGTATGTGGGTCAAATTTGCAATTCTGCTATTCCAGAGTCCATCGGACTGATTCGGTAAATGACATTATGTTACAAGATGCCTAACTCTAGCTCTATGTATACAGGGTGTTCGGTGCATCGTTTGCCAAATTAAAATGATCGATAGGAAGGGTCTTTTGCTATCTCCTCAGCCTCCATAAAGCATTTGAAAAATTCCATAAGTCAGCATTGAAACTTGAATTAAAAATATATTGGTATAGCCTCCAAATTATTGGATATTAAAAAATCTGTTCGTTTCAAATTAGCCGTCACCATTGCGTCAAGAGAAGTATCTATGTTTAAACTATCGATCACAAGTTTTTTGGGTTAGAGCATGTTTACTATAAGCTTCAACCAACAATCGATAACTTTCAGCAACCGTTTTCTTCAAATAAAAGAAGGTTATTAAACTTTTTTCTGGTACAAAATTTGACATATTCAAACCTATGAAAGCTATATTTTTGCACAATGACAATTAATGCCTTAATGTTTGCCGTCCAAAACGCCATAGATGTCGTTAGTATATTACCGACTAATGTATTAGTAACACACATTAACCGAAACACCTGTTATACTATTGCACAACAAATAATATTTAATAATTTTATTCATTGTCAACATCATACTATACCATTGTTTTGAATAAAGATTTTAAACCTTTGGTGAACGACTTTTAAAAAGCTGTTTCCCAAATCCCGAAATTTAACTTGCGCTTGCATAGCATTTAATGCTATGCAATTTTCGCCTATGGGTCAAATTAGAAAACTCTTGAATCAAACCCTAAAATAACCATGTCGATATACGAGATATGTAAATTAAGTGTTCGTCATCAGCCTGAGCTTTCCTCTGTCATTCAGATCCAATATACTTAACGATGCCATCAGTCCATCGTGCTTTCGGTCTTCTTCGAGGACTATTGTAAACAAGCGGTATCCACTCCAGGATTACCTTTATTCATCAGTCATCCCATCGCCTCGCTCTATGGCCTGCCTCCATTTCACTTGCTTTACTCTTCAATTATGTCACACACTTTATTGTTTAATCCATGTGCAGGGTTTTCTGTCTCGTATTGTGATGCCAAGCATACATATTTCCATTCCCCTCTGTGCTACCCGAAGTTTTTGAATTGATTGCAATATGAGGTCCAGGTCCAAAAAGATCAATGGTGCATACTTAAGCCATCTCAGATTCGCCGATGATATTGTTCTTAACATTTTATTCAACGCTACACACAGATAGCTGGCGTAATGAAGTCAACCCCAAGTAGATTATTTATTAGCAAACCCAATATTCCTAAACTACTGTACTCTTTAATATACAGAAAAAGTAAATTATTCAAGAAAAACAAAATTATGGTTAATCAAACTCTAGTGATATACATATAACATGGTATATTGATCCTTGATTAACATTAATAAAAGACATATGTTCACCATAATGAAATAATTAGGCATATAACTTGCCCATACTCTACTGCTTAATCGGAATGAAATATAAATGGTCTACAAATAACAAACTTCTTGTATACAAAATGATTTTTTTTCTTCCCGCGGTGCTACAGGGCATGGTGGGCAGATACCCATGGTGAAACAGGACTTAACATCAACCAAGAACATGTATCCTAGTGATCCGCATCTTGGTCAGATAATAACGCCGGGTAATGAAAAATAAAGACCTTGAAATTGAGAAACGAAGAAGTCCAGCATGGGAGAGTTTCGGTAAACTTTCATATATTTTTAAAAACAAAATAATCCACCAGCGTTCAAGTTAAAGTATATGACCAGTGCATACACTCTGTTCTAATAAATGGTGCCGGGATATGGACCTTAATAAGGAGAATAGTTACGAAGCTAGAGGTTACCCAAGGAGCCATGGAGTGATCAATGATAGGTATTACACGGAGAGATCAGAAAGAAATGAGGATTCGTCAGAAAACTAAAGTAGCCAATGTCCCGAAAAGAGTGACACAATTGAAATGTTATTATGCTTCAATTGAGGTCATAGATGAGAAAAAGGAATAGAGATAGACCAGGAATGAAGATGAAATCTTTAAATAAGAAAGAAAAGGCGAGCCACACCGTGTCGAACATCAGTTCTCGATAATTGAAGTTAACTGTCGTCGGTCGGTCGATGGGTGTCACTAATATAGGCAACGCAAAGAACCTATATGTTGTCATTTGCATACACTACTATCATATAATTATCTATCACATTTCTCCGATCTCACGTTATCTTGCGATATATTGTGGAATTCTTTTTATTTCTATTTTAAATCACGAGAAACGGGATAATGCTTGTCAAACAATTAATTCGACGAATTGATTTCAAAGATAATAGGCAAACACTCGCTAGTTATTGAATGATTAGATATATTGGAATTTTTCGGATCTTATATTGGACAAGTTATGCAGCCAAAAATACATTCGGTGGATTCTAACATTGCTCGACAGAATACGTTACCCGGATAAATTTTCCTTGGGCATAATATAGAGCACTTAGCCGGAACAAGACGAATAAAATAAGAAACGTATACAATAAGGACTCGAAAAAGTGTAAACTTGGAGCTGACGTGTTACTGGCCAATGAAAAAATTAAAATTCCGAAACGATACATACTTGACCTGGAGTTGTTAAAGATGGAAAATGAACTCCATGTTTTAAGACTGATAACTTAGATAACTGAAGTTAACCAACGTTGATTATGGTCGATAATTTGATGGGCGTTAATATAGACAATCCAAGAAGTCTCCCGACACATACTGGTAAAACGGATATCGGTTAGAAAATATGTTTATACACCCTAAGGGTAACCAAAAGAGATAACCTCTAGCTTCCTAACTATTCTCCTTATTAAGGTCCATGCCTGGGCACCATTTATTAGAACAGAGGGTTTGCACTGATCATATACTTTAACTTAAACCCTGGTGGATTATTATGTTCTTAAAAACATATAAAAGTTTACCAAAACTCTCCCATGCTGGACTTCTTCGTTTCTCAATTTCAATGTCTTTATTTTTCATTACCCGGCGTTATTATCTGATCAAGATGCGGATCTCTAGGATACATGGTCTTGGTTGATGTCCAAGTTCACCATAGGCATGTGCCCACTACGTCCTGTGGCACCGCAGGAAGAAGAAGAAAATGATTTTGTATTCAAGAAGTTTATTATTTGTAGATGATTTATATTTCATTCCGATTAAGCAGTAGAGTAATATTAAATTATATACCTTATTATTTCATTTTGGTGGGTATATGTCTTTTATTAATGTTAATCAAGGATCAATATACCATGTTATATGTATATTACTATAGCTTGATTAATCATAATTTTGTTTTTCTAGAATAATTTACTTCTTCTGTATACTAAAGAGTACACTAGTTTGGGAATATTGGGTTTGCTGATGAATAATCTACTTGGGGTTGATTTGATTACGCCATTTATCTGTTTGTAGCGTTGAATAAAACTCTAAGAACGATATCACCAGCGAATCCGAGATGGCTTAAGTATGCACCATTGATCTTTTTGGACCTGGACATCACATTGTAATCAATTCAAAAACTTCGGGTAGCACAAAGGGGAATGGAAATATGTATGCTTGACATCACAAGACGGGACAGAACACCCTGCACACGGATTAAAAAACAAAATAAAGTGTGTGACATAATTGAAGAGTAAAGGAATTGAAATGCAGCTGGGCAGGTCATAGAGCGAAGCGATGGGATGACTGATGGATCAAGGCAATCCTGGAGTATATACCGCTTGATCTCAATAGTCGATGGATGATGGCATCGGTAAGTATATTGGACCTGAGTGGCAGAGGAAAGCTCAGGCTGATGATGATACTATCTCGTATATCGACATGGTTATTTTAGGGTTTGAATCAAGAATTTTTAGTCTTACCCATAGGCGAAAATTGCATAGCATTAAATGCTATGCAAGCGCAAGTTAAATTTCGGAATTTGGGAAACAGCTTTTTAAAAGTCATTGACCAAGTGTTTATAAGTGAAATCTTTATTCAAAATAATGGTATACTAAGATGTTGACAATGAATAAAATTATTATTTGTTGTTCAATAGTATAACAGGTGTTTCGGTTAATGATGTCGTTTTTCCTGAGAGATGGTGTTACTAATACATTTGTTGGTAATACACTAACAGTGCCTATGGCGTTTTGGACGGCAAACATTAAGGCATTAATTGTCATTGTGCAAAAATATAGCTTTCGTAGGTTTGAATATGTCAAATTATGTACCAGAAAAAAAAGTTTAATAACCTTCATTTATTTAAACAAAAAATTGTTGGTTGAAGCTTATAGTAAACATGCTCTAACCTAAAAACTTGTGATCGATGGTTTAAACGCTTTGAAAGTGGTGATTTAGATACAAGGAGCGTCCAGGACAGCCGAAAAAGTTTGAAGATGCAGATTTGCAAGCATTATTGGATGAAGGCTGAACTTATATGTTGAAAAAATTGGTAGAAGCATTGAATGTTACCCAATCCACCATTTCCGAACGTTTACACGCATTGGAAAATATTGGGAAGGAAAGAAAATGGGCTCCATATGAATTGAAGGAAAGATATACTGAAAGGCAAAAAACTACTTGTAAAATTTTGCTTGCCAGACAGAAACGGATTTTTTTTTGCATCGAGTTATGACAGGTAATAAAAAGTGGGTCCATTTTGAGAACCCAAAGCGCAAAAAATCATGGGTAGATCCAGAACGGCCTTCGACATCACAACGAGTGCGCAATATACATTGAAAGAAGGCTTTGCTGTGTATTTAGTGAGATAGATACGGGAACTGTGTATTACGAACTGCTGAAACCTGGTGAAACTATTACTGACGATCGATACCGACAAGAATTGATAAAATTGAACCGAGGAAAATGGATCAGAATACGTCACGCCCAAAGACATGATAAAGTCATTTTTCAACATGACAGTGCTCGGCCCCATGTCGCAAAATGTATACAAAACTATTTGGAAAAGGTCAAATTGGACGTTCTACCCCACCCGATGTATTCACCGTACTTAGCCCCTTCGGACTACCACTTATTTCGATCGATCCAGCACTGACTTACAAAATAACACTTACAATGGTTGACCTTAAAAAACCAATAGTTCAGAAAGATGGAAAAAAGTAATAGTAATAAAAGTAGCAACCAAAAAGGCCCCCAGAAGTGGATTATTATGAGAAACAAATGGAATTTGTTTTGCTTCTCAACCCGGGAAAAAATAAAATAATGTACGTAGATCTACATACATCTAAATTTTGGCGCTGATTGAAATAGATCTCTGCAGATGTACGTAAATCTACTGTTATCTGTATATATCTATTGATATATGAATCACATTGTTGCTGACGCTCTCATGTACACGAGAAAGTAAATTTACTTTTTCTCCGTCGGTAAATTTAATTTCTTTGTTTTCGATTATATTGTGATCTGCTTACATCTAGATTGATCTTTATACATCTCATTTGATCTGAAAAGAATCATTGTATCGATGGAGTTGTAGGAAGATCAATGCTGATCGAAGAAGATGTAACTGCACAAAAAAATATATCTCCGTAAATCTGTGTAGGTGTATTTTATTGTTTCATGGAAGGGTCCTATTGATTTTAATTCTTTATCATTACACAAATTCCCATACTTTCGCAATAAATTCTCGTTATATCTACTGATAAAAAACCAAAAATATGACTGATTGCGAGTGCAATTATTACATTATACGTCGATAATAAATATTTATAAATATTGGTGTATCAGTGCACTTAGTTAATTATCTTTATAAATACAAATATTATTATTTGTGGTACCTTTTAAATATATAACTTTTACCACACTTGAAATTGTTTAAAAATAGCGCATGTTTGTTTTGATAATATAAATTGATTAAATAATTAGCAGAAACAGTTTAAAAATATAGTATACAGTGATGGCCAATAAAACAGTAGTAGTGGAGTCTTATTAATACAATATATTTTATTCAAACTTAGCTTAAAACCTCGGAAACTTATTCAAAAGAGGCTGCTAATACCAAAGTTTGACCCAACGAAAATAAAACCAGCGCTAACAGAAGAGCTTGATAAACAACCAGCACAGAACTGACAAGAATTGAAACAAAAAATTATTAAAACAGCCTTAAAGTTGGTCCCTTTACAAAAACGTAGAAAACATCCGTGGTGGGATGAAGTTTGCGAGCAAGCAGTATTAAGCCGAAGTAAAGCATTCAAAGATTGGAACAGTCAAAAAACAGCAATAAACTATAACATCTTTTTGGAAGTATGAAAAGAAACATCGAAGCTAATTAGACAAACTAAAAGAAAATATGAAAACAATCAACTTCATGAAATAGAAAAATATTTCCAAAAAAATAACACCCGAAACTTTTACAAAACATTTAAAATAGCCTGTTGATAGCCTGTTAATTTAGACAGGCTATCAACCGCAAGGTCTTTGCTTCCAAAAGGAAAACGGATAATTAGCTCTAAATAACCAAGACAATTGCAAAGAACTTGCGAAATATTTTGAACAAATACTAAACTGTCCTGAGCCCTTAAACAAATTAGCAACATTAAACCCTAAACAAACAAACCCAGATTCATTACCACCGAATGAAGATGAAATAATTAGGCAAATCAAGCGGCTTAAAAATGACAAAGCTTCTGGTGAAGATGGAATCACTGCTGAACTTTTGAAATCCGCTGGTCCAGGTCGAACGGATTCTGGTCGACGGACGCTGGTCCGTCCAGGTCGAACGGATTCTGGAAGATTGGAAAGATGCTCTAATCCATCTACTACATAAGAAAGGAGATAGAACGGATGTAAACAACTATAGAGGGATATCTCTTCTCCCAGTTTGTTACAAGATTCTATCTCAATGTCTACTAGACAGAGCACAGGGACAGTTAGAACCTAAAATTGGTGAATATCAAGCAGGTTTTCGACCGGGCAGATCCTGCCCTAAACAGATCCTAAATCTAAAGTTGATTCTAAGACATCAAAAACTGTACACTAAAAATCTCGTCTGTACATTTGTGGATTTCAAAAAAGCATATGATTCTATTGAGCGCGAATCTTTATTCCGAATCTTGAAAGAACAAGGACTAGATCTGAAAACGCTGGCAATTATTAAAGCAACATTAATTAACACAAGGTCAAAAGTTAAATGCATGGGTGACTTCTCAGAGCCCTTCGTAATTAAAACTGGAGTGAGACAAGGGGATGGACTTTCGCCTCTCTTACTTAACTGCCCATTAAACTGGGGAGAACCAACATCAAAACTGATTGTCTGGCGTTTGCTGATGATGTAGCAATTTTAGCTCAAGATGTATTAACGGCACAGAAACAGATTGAAATCCTAAAAGAAACAGCAGAAAAGGTAGGACTCCAAATTTCCTTTGAAAAGACACAATACATGACCTGTAACAGACTAAGAACACCACTTCTAAAAACAAAATATGGTAACATCAGACGAGTCTCTCAATTCAAATATTTGGGTGAAATAATCATGGAAACTGGGTTGGAAAAAGCGGCCAATAAGGGTAGATGTCAAAAAATGGAAACGGCATTGAGACTTACACAAAATATTTACAACAAAAAATGCCTATCTAAAAACACAAAACTGAGACATTACAACATAGTTATTAAGCCAGAATGTCTATATGCTGCAGAAACGCTCATTTTGAATAGTAAGCGGGACATCGAGGACATTGAAAAGAACGAAAGAAAAATCATAAGAAAAACCCTAGGCCCCAAACAAATAAATAGCACAGCATACCGACTTCGAGAAAACCAAGAAATCAAATAATACACAGATATACATAGCGATATGAGAAAAAGAAGACTTAAGTTTTACGGACACATAAAACGGATGAATCCGAGTAGGCTAACTAGACAAATAGTCGAATTTTATGAAAATAGGAGTAGAGCTAAAGTAGAAATAATTAAATGGATTGCTGCAATTAAAGAGGACCTAAGATCAGCAAATATTACACAAAGTGAAATTCAGGAGAGAGGCTGTTTCAGACACAAGGTTAACGTTTGGAAGGTGGGCCAGAGAGAAAAATGTAGGAAAACTGGAACAACTTGGTCTGACGAAAGGAAAAAAACTCATAGCGAAAGAATGAAATTAGTATGGGCGCAAAGGAAGGCTAACAACAACAAGCGCCTCTAATTGTACTTCGCGTTGTCCACCAGGGCCCATACGTGAATAATAATAATAATATTTTATTCAAACTAAGATAATATTACTTTTCCAGAATCAATTTACTGAACATTTAAGACTGATACATGGTATTAGTCTGAATATAAACAATATTTTTTTTCATAACTATACGTTGATGACATGTTTTAGAAAGAATTACATGGTCATAAAAATAAGAATAATTTTTGTTACGAACCATAAAAAAACTTAGCCTATGTAATTACGAAAGCTTTATATTTTGTAATATTCTTTATATTTTGTATTATTCTTAATTATTGATTGACATGTTCTTGGCATGGAGTCGATAAGATGTCGACATGCTTCTAAAGATATTGAAAACCAAGCTTTCTAAATTTCTTGTCACGATAGCATCTTGTTTGTTATTTTTTTACCAGCAAGACGTCGTTTTAACTCTTTCCAAAGATTCTAGATCGGATTTAGATCCAGGTAGTGTGCAAGCGACTCCAACATTTTAATATGTTTCTTCTCGGACCAGTGCTTCTCCCTATGAGCAGTATGTTTGGGATCAATGGTAGACCCATTGATCCCCCATATGTAAGACCCATTGTGGTAGACTCATGGTAAGACCCAATGGTAGACCCATTGAATGTGCTATTTAGCGCCTGGACCTACAGCTTAACGTGGGTTCCGAATCATGGTGATCAGTTAGCGAAAACCCAGGCCAGCACCCCCCTCAGGCTTGATAGCCTTGCTCCTTTGTTAACCCATAAATCTATCAGGAAGTCTACCGACTGGCCATCGTAGAACACCATCGTAGTAGAAGTAACCATCGTAGAACATCTGTCACAAGGCATACGGTCTTACCCAGCCGTTAACTGGCGTGTCTGAGGGGTGATTTGTTGTCGGATTTTACACTCTTGCAGAGACACAATCACAAACATTTAAGGAACTAAATATAGACAGAAGAAATAAATAAAAATAACCATCACAGCGTTGGAATCGAACCAACTACCGCGCTAATGCCGGTACAGCAGCGACAGGCCGCCGCTCCCCCGTCCGCACCAACGCCACCGGCGGCGTCATAAGGGTTTCATAGCGCATTTGAAACAAGCAGTACCAAATATATTCACTGTATATTGTGTAGAAGCTGTTCATTGAACGACAGATTATTTGACCAACTTTGTAGTGAAAATGATGAAGATTACAATCTCTTGCTCCTGCGCACAGAAGGCTCTCAAAATTGGTGATTTTACATGGTGATTTTACGAGCAATTCCAGGATATTTTAAACATGACTGTACCGACTTTTGTTTTAGGTCTTGTCGCAAATGTAAGTACAGCAAAATTATCACATTCAGAAAAGAAACTCGTAGAATTCACAATAAACGAAAAACTAAAAATAAAATTCAGAAATGAATACTGAGAGTTCTGGCTTCAAAAATCAATACCAGCTCTCTACCCTAGATTGTGGGCAATCTTTGAATATAAAACTATAGGAAAGAGCATATGATTCTGTAAATGGGGCCCCAGAATTGTAGTGCATATGACCGACTACTGTTTCCGGTTTGACAGTGGCATAAAAACAAGAAACTGATACAAGTTTACAGTTGTTTAAAACAATAAATTATTGTATAATTATCATTACAGTATTAAATTAATGAAGACTATTTTCTCTATCCATCCCTATCTATTTTCTAAATCTATTTTTTTAAAGAGTAAAGTATCTTTTATTTGACCAACAGGACAAAAAGTTATTAAGAAATAGGTAAAAGATATATATGCGTAAATGAAATAAAAAGCCGTAATATTCACTAAATAATTTATTATTAAAATACATATATCCTTTCTGTATTTAGTTTTTCAGTTTTTAATGCCCCTTAAACAAAATTAACTTTGTAAACGTACTACGAATTTTTCATCTACCACAGCGCTTTTACAATAAATAAACTAAAGTGTTAGATATAAACTCGAGTATAAACTTATTTTTCACAACAATTAAAATAAACTAACTTTCAAGAGTAAATGCTATGAAAGATGTTTATCAAAATGATAAAATAAAAAAATTACATATTTTAAACGGTCCACTTCAATTGTTGAAACAGTATTTGGTAGTAGTTTCACTTTTACTTTAGTTGTACGATCAAAACAATCCTCAGCAAAATGATCAAAACATAAAAACCTACTGCGGTCTGGAATAAAATCTGGCTTTTTAATAAAATTAATCCGCTGTGTTCTTTTATTTGGATTTTAGGAAAATGTTTTAAAACTGGTTTAATAGCATGAAATTCAAATCAAAATGGAAGTAACATTTATATTTATCAGTACAATAATTTCTGAAAAAAAAGAAATGTAAAAAAGGTAACAACTCTGTATTATTAGTTATATTTTATAAGTTCTTTATATGAGTAAAGTAACATGTTTTATAGGTATCAAACGAAAACGAAAAAATAACCTGAATTTTTAAGGTACAGTATCTCAGAAAACTAAAGATTTTAGAACATACGTTAAGAAAATTAAGTTCTAAAAAAAATAATTACTATCATGAATAACATTATAATTATATTATTTTACCTAAATCAATTTGACTACGCCTATGCATACCAGGCGATTTGTTGGCTTAATAACCTTAAAATTTCATTCAAACAAAATACGTTTTTATATCTAAATAATTGACAAATTTAGAATTAAAAACACTTACCTATGTAATGTTACTCCTGAATTTTGATTTCTTCGTGTCAGGGAACAACCACAAGACGTATAACTAACCATATTTTGTAGGTTTACTTTACTTCTGATATTATTGCTTTTATTGTCAATATAATAAATATTAATATGTATTTACACTAGTACACACAAAAAGAGTGTTCTAGTACACCACGGGCGTAGCTAAGGGGGGTTTTGGGGGTTCAACCCCCCTCCCGAAATAAGCCAAATATTACCTAATATTATACCGAAAAAATACGAGGAGTGAAGAGAGTTAAATTATTACATTTGAATTGAATTCTCGATTATTCGCCACGCCCCTCGGTCGGAATGAGCGGAGCTTTGTGGAAGTTTGTGGTAGTTTCTGGACGGCTACTACTGGGCTGCTATATAAGCGGCGCGTGACCGCGCTTACGGCAGTATTGTTACATGCGAACTCGAAGCGAATATAAGTGAAAAGTGGTGAACGAATAGTGAAGAGAATTAAGTGTACCCTGTAAGTGAGTAATTTTAGTGCAGTGTTATTCGGTGACATTGTTAAGGATAGATATGTGAATCATTATTACTGTCGAAAAATGGAGGGGAAAAAAAGGAACGATGATAAACTTAAAGGTATGGTACCGGAAAAAGTGGTGTAGTCAAGGGGTTTCTAATAAAGAAACAAATTTGGATTTAGCTATCATAGCTTCAGCTACCTTGCATGCTGATAAGAAGACTGTGATGACAAGCGGGCCCTCGACCTCGACGTCAATCACAATACCGAATGTCGAAATCGATGCCATGTCGCTGGTGCCCTGTTCGATACCTTCAACTGCCGAATCTACATCTAGTCTGTAACAGGCCAGCTTGCCTGTTACCTCATCTTTTACAACTGTAGCTAAGTTGAATGTTGGTTTTTACGCGATTGAAGAAAAAATCTTGGATGAATATTTTAAAGTCCAAATTTTAAAAACGCCATGGAACCCCCTCAGAGATTATAAGTTGCCTATTTCCACAAAACGAAACTTGCGCTTTCAATTGAAATGGTTGGAGAGATTCCCCTGGTTGTCATATTCGGAATATAAAAGTGGAGCATACTGCAGAGTTTGCGTGGTAATGGGGCATTCGCTTGACGAAGGTAAAGGCGGTCATCAAAGGATCTGCCAGTTGGTAACCGAACCTTTTTGTAAGTGGAAAAATGCCCTAGAAATAATTGAAGCTCATGCGAAATCGGGATACCATAAGCGAAATTCAGAACTTTCTAAAAGTAATGTCTTCGCAGGCTTTTTTGGTCACTGAACAGCTGTCTTCTGAAAGAAAGAGACAACAAGAGGAGAATCGAAAGAAACTAATCCCTATCGTAAAAGCAATATTTTTTTGCGGCAAACAAGGCATCTCCTTGAGAGGTAAAATCGATTCAGGCCGCATACAAATTACACCAGAATCTCCAGAACCTGAACAACCACTACAGAATGATGGTAATTTTAGAGCCCTGTTGCGGTTTGCGGCTGAGTCTGGAGATAAAGATCTGGTTGAGCATTTGAATACCTCACAGACGAATGCCCTGTACACAAGCCCTCAGATCCAAAACGAAATAATTGACATTTGTGGTGAATTAATTCAACATAAAATAATTGAAGAAGTAAAGAAAGCCAAAGTATTTGCGATTCTGGCTGACGAAACCACCGACATCGGACGTGTAGAACAAGTCTCGTTATGTCTTCGATATGTTGATTTTACAGATAATAAACACCATATACTTAAAGAGATGTTCCTTGACTACATTCCAACGGTGGATGTTTCAGGATCCGGTCTCGCAAATCTTATTGTTACAGCTCTGAAAAAGCATGGACTTAAATGTTCTCATGTGGTTGGTCAAGGTTACGATGGGGCTGCAGCTATGAGTGGGTATTTGCATGGTGCCCACGCTTATGTTCGCCAAGAATGTCCTCTTGCTCTTTATGTACACTGTAGTGCACACTCTCTCAACCTTGCTATTGCTGATTTATGTTCCGAAATTGTATTGGAATTGTGCAGTCTGTTGGTTCCTACTTTCGACATTCTGCTTAACGCACTGCTTTGTTGAAAGAAAACATTGAAGAGCTACTACCTGTCAGTAACCAAAAAAGCTTGCTCTCAATGTGTGAAATACGGTGGGTCCGCAAACATGAAGCTATTATAACATTCAGGGAAATTTATTCAGCGATGGTGAATGCTCTCGAAGAACTCCAATTTAACCACAATAAGGAAACATCGCAACAAGCCGCCCAATTGCTAAGTACGCTTCGATCTTCAGATTTTGTGATGTGTTTAGTGATTCTTCAAAAAGTTATGAGCTATACATTGTCGCTATCAAAACAATTACAGACAATTGACATCGATCTTATCACGGCATTCAAACATGTAGATGATGTTATTAATGTCTTACAACTCCTGACAAACAACACTGACGCGTCGAATGCCACGCGTCGTCGGAAGACAATTAAATAGACCGAACATTCCTGCATTGGATGTATGCACGTATTACAAAATTAATTTGTTCATTCCATTTCTTGATCATACTTGATTGATCATAGTGTTTCGTAAATAGTTTTTCAGTCTCCTTAGGCTCGAGAAAGACCTTTCTGGGGTAGCAGTGGATACAGGAATGGTAGCCAAGATTTGTAGTAATGCGTAAATATTAGGATAAAGGTTTTTATCGCACATATCTTGGCATTCCAAACTAGATTTCGGGGTAGGCGAGATACTTGTCATCACTGTTTTCCATACTTCAAATTCTGCTTTAACCACTGATATGTTGCTTTCGGGAAGCAGTGACGAGTACATGAAAATTGCTTCTTCAATTTCAGAACTGGCAGTAAAATTTGAAGGTAGCACACCAGATAATGCTGATACTACTTTACGATTTTTGGTAAACCTTTCAACCAATTGTTGAATTGTATGATCAAGAAATGGAATGAATCAAGAAATAGAATGAATTCTCCTCTTGTTGTCTCTTTCTTTCAGAAGACAGCTGTTCAGTGACCGAAAAAGCCTGCGAAGACATTACTTTTAGAAAGTTATATGCTAGTTCTGAATTTCGCATGAGCTTCAAATATTTCTAGGGCATTTTTCCACTTACAAAAAGGTTCGGTTACCAACTGGCCGATCCTTTGATGACCGCCTTTACCTTCATCAAGCGAACGTCCCATTACCACGCAAACTCTGCAGTATGCTCCACTTTTATATTCCGAGTATGACAACCAGGGGAATCTCTCCAACCATTTCAATTGAAAGCGCAAGTTTCGTGTTGTGGAAATAGGAAACTTATAATCTCTGGGTAGGTTCCATGGCGTTTTTAAAATTTGGACCTTAAAATATTCATCGAAGATTTTTTCTTGATTCGCGTAAAAACCAACATCCAACTTAGCTACAGTTGTAAAAGATGAGGTAACAGGCAAGCTGGCCTGTTGCAGACTAGATGTAGATTCGGCAGTTGAAGGTATCGAACAGGGCACCAGCGACATAGCATCGATTTCGACATTTGGTATTGTGATTGAGGTCGAGGTCGAGGGCCCGCTTGTCATCACAGTCTTCTTATCAGCATGCAAGGTAGCTGAAGCTTTGATAGCTAAATCCAAATTTGTTTCTTTATTAGAAACCCCTTGACTACACCACTTTTTCAGTATTAGTATCAGTATTTCAGTATCTATCCTTAACAAGGTCACCGAATAACACTGCACTAAAATTACTCACTTACACGGTACACTTAATTCTCTTCACTATTCGTTCACCACTTTTCACTTATATTCGCTTCGAGTTTGCATGGAACAATACTGCCGTAAGCGCGGCCACGCGCCGCTTATATAGCAGCCCAGTAGTAGCTGTTCAGAAACTACCACAAACTTCCACAAAGCTCCGCTCATTCCGACCGAGGGGCGTGGCGAATAATCGAGAAACAACGCAAAATTTCCATACGATACAAAACAGTTCGACTACTTGACAAGAGATGGCGTTACTGTGCGCAACGTCCACTAGTTAGAATATATATTCAATTCAAATGTAATAATTTAACTCTCTTCACTCCTCGTATTTTTTCGGTATAATATTAGGTAATATTTGGCTTGTTTCGGGGGTTTGAACAACGGGGGTTTATTCAAAATAAAATGTAATGTCTTTAAACAGCGTATAATATCCGCATTTTGACAAATCTCGGGCATTGAATAAAAAAATTCCAATTCGGTGTTCAAATCTTCTTTTTCTATCGTCGGAAAACTTTCACATACTGTCAAATTTTCGCGTAAAACTTACATTACCTATTTTTAGATTCTTTTTGAACTTGACTCAAATTCAACACGGGCGTGGTTCTATTGTTCTATTTATATGATAACCCTACCTAATGAAGCGTGTAAAAATCATGAACCGTGAATAAATTAAATCATCTGATGATGCTAACATGGTTAGTGAAACGTGAGTCGAGCAGTTCAAAAAAAGCGTTTTGGTGTTTAGTGGTAAATCTCTTCAAGTTTAGTGTTTCACACCAAAGGTTCCAATAGAAGAATTGATTATTTGTATTTAAAAAATACTACTCAGTGTGTACACTACATAGCAAATCCCAAGTCAAAACAAGTATTCGCGAGGTGACCAAAATACGCGACGCGAGACATATCAAACGCTCCGTACCCGTCAAATCCACCTTTAAAACTAATTACCGATACGCCCGGTCGTAGGGAATCTACGTCCAAATCGCATGTTTTAGAAAGCAGTTAAACTCTCGAATTCAAACAACCAAGAAAACATGATAGATTCGTCGTTTTCCCCATTGGGTGAATCGAATTAAAACTAATTCCTAATTAATCACCTGTTTTATGATAGCTCAATCCTTTGCGGTATAATTTATTTCCAGTTTTTCTCATTAAACTCTACCTTAATCCGATCTTTTTATTAATACATTCCATGAAAATATCGGATTAAACGTTCCTCGAAAATTGTTTATACATATACTATCTGTTACCCGCCCGCTTTGCTGGGCGTAAATTAAACTTTAATAATAATTGATTTTTTATGATTAAAATTACTTTTATAATTCCATAGATTTTGAATGCTATTTGACATTTTTTAGGAATTCACAACAATACAATCCCAAATTTTAAATTTCGGAGTATATTTATCTTTTACGCCCCCGCAACTCCTCTTAGGAGTTGATTTTTATGAACCCTCCTCCTTCGCGAACATTTACGATGCATGAGGAACATTCCTGCCCAATTTTACGTTTGTAGGTTTGTAGGCACGGGTGTAGCCAGGATTTAGTTTTGGGGGGGTTTAGTTTGAAGTAAATAAAACAACAAAAATATACTTACATGAAATTTAATATCTATATAATCATCGGAAAAATTACGACATATTTATAAAGATCTTAACTTTAAATAAAATGGTTAAATTAATTTCGTTCCTCTGCGCTAAATCTAAAACCATTAAAGAAGAAATCTTCGGCTTTTTATTTTAAATATATCCACTACTTCGTATTTTATTATACTCCTCGTATTTTTTCGGTATAATATTAGGTAATATTTGGTTTATTTCGGGGGGGCTTTGAACCCCCAAAACCCCCCCTTGGCTACGCCCGTGTTTGTAGGTTTATAGTTTCTATAAAATCGCGAAAAGTGAGCAGTACTATACACATACAAATATTACCGTTTAATATTATTTTTGATTTTTACTTAGAGTTTCGGTTAATTGAAATAATAATAATTATTTTTTTTATTTTGTTAACATTTCGGTTTTTTATTAAACCATCATTATAACAATTACAATTTTATAATTATATATTATTCCTATACATAATATAAATTTATATTTTAACGCATCTTTTTATAATATCTTAATATACTATATTTACGTTGTAGTATTAATTATAAATTATTAGGAGCCATATTAGCTGTGGTGTCCTTACGTTACGGTAGTTAATGTGGAGCGGGTTCGAATCCCGTACTAGGCAAAACAGTTTTTCTAAAATTCTTGTGAATGTTTCTAGGTAAGAGTGTAAAATCTGACAAGGAATTACCCCTCAGTCACGCCAGTTTGGGGCTGGGTAAGGCCGGATGCCTTCTGACAGGTTTGGTCACTCGCCAGTCGGTAGGCTTCTCGAGATACTTTTGGTTAAGCACAAAACCACGGGTTGATAGCCCGAAGGGGGGATAGCCCGACCGGGGTGTTCGGTATATAGAATATGTAAAAAAAAGATCTATAAGCAAAAAAATATGTCCTATAAATACGTGTCGATGTAATTCGTCACCGGAACCTTTTATTTGTATATTTTACGCCCCGCCATCCCTTTATGGAGCGGATTTTTGTATAACCCGTCTTTAATGAATATCTGTGAAGTATAAAGAATATTTCTGCCAACAGTGCAAAAATGCCACGGGCCCTCGGTCCGAGAGGCCGCGAATTCAAAGTTAACCTAACATTTTTAACAAAATTTAGTAAAAATTATAAATTTTATATAAGAACTTAAAATCAATTAAAGTTAGACACAACTAACACAACAAATTATTAAACTTTTATATTATTAAGATTTAAACGCATTCATAAGAAAAGGATGTCGATTAATTTTAGAACGGATCCATTGGTTGTTTTACTTTTTGTTACAGTACTTTGGTACATTTTGTTAACCAAGAAAGTACATTTTTCGTGGCGCTGGGGGGGTTAGCGACGCACGATGTTAGGGGAATCCCGGATTTCTATGTTTTAAGTACTACGCATTCTTCGTTTGATTGTTATGACAATTGGTTTTTTGTATCTTTGATTTTGCGTAGTTTTTGTATTACTGGATCTATAAATAGAGGCAAAGTATAGTTAATTGTGAAAGTTAGATATTAACATGTCTAGTTCTAGAAAATATCTAAGTGGAAGCGAAAAACGAAGGAGAAAGATGGAGTCTGAAGAAAAAAATAAAAAGTTACCTAAAATTAGTCAGAATGATGTCTTTATTGATGAAAAAGCTAGTGAACAGTGCTCCGAAAGTGAAGAATTGGACGTAAGTAAAAGTAACAGTATAGCAGATGCAGCACCCGACACCAGTCTGTATCCAGATCCAGAACAACCACAACAAGGTTCAAGCAAAAATCAAAGTAAATCATCTTTTAGTGGGAACAATCTTGCATCTTCACCATATATTACTGATAAGGGTAATTTTAAAGAACTAAATGATCAAGTGAAACGGTTCGTGATCGAAAACGGACATTGTAAACCTAAGGGTCCTTTCTTAAAAGACAGTGACAATAGATATTTCCTAGAAAAACATTACTATATTGTTTCCGTGGCGTGAAACTTGAACGTACATGTCTATCATATTACTTAATACTTCAGAAGGCGTATTGTGAACTATATTGGTTATTCGCAAATCGGGTATCTAAAAAAATACAAAATGTTTGGATGGAAGGCTATGGCGACTGGAAACATATTGTAGACACGAGACATCGAAAATTCACCTGGATTTTTGTCCTACGCATCAACAAGTGCGGCTACATGGAACACTAGATGAAGAGCAAGAGTCCATGATCAAGAAAGAAAAATCTTTTTGGTGCCAAGTACACTCTAGACTCCTTGATGTTACTCTGACATTTTCAACGTGTAATTTAACATTTCATGGCCACAGAGAAAATGCAGATAGCAATAATGCAAGTTTCCGAGGAAACTTTTTGAGTATTTTTGAGTTATTAGCAAAATACGATCCGATTTTACAAGAATTGTTAAGTAAACCAAAGGGCCAGATAAAATACTTAAGTCTAAAAATACGAAATGAGCTCATTTCTGTTCTGGTTTTAAAAATAGAAAATGCCCTCATAAATGAAATAAATGCCGCACCATTTTACTCTATCATATTCGATACGACTCAAGATATTTCAAAAACAGATCAAATGTGTGAACTTTACCGTCATTGTATGATCGAGAAAGCAGTGGCGGCTCGTCAGGGGACGCGGGTGAAACACCGCTTCACCCACAATTTCCGAAACAAAAACTTACATTTTATTTTTATATAAAACATAATTGGTATAATAATGTATTTAATTACGTATAATGCCAAATTAATACAATACTATTCTTAAAGAATAGAGCGACGACTGCGGCGAGCGGCGAGCGCCGTTTTTCAGTTAACTAAACAGTCAGAAAACTCTACCTCGTATGAGATGCCTGGGAAGCGCAACCAGCACGATCGATAATACCGCTGCCAAATTCCAGATTTGTTTACGGGGGTTGCCATGGTAACGCACGAAGCCGTCTTCTAAATACGTGTGCTAAAAATAGAAAACGGCGCGGCGCGTGGATGCTGCTGCAGCAGGCTTTATTGCACGCGTTTCGTTTCCTTAAGAATAAAATTTAGTGAATTTACATCGTATCGTGCCGTGCGGGTGGCTGGTAAAGTTTTTGAAAATGTTTCCATTGTACGATCCGGTGTGCATTTTGTTGGAAACACCATTTTCCAGATGGAAAAATGATGACAAAAAAGACTTTCTGCATACAGAGGGACCTAACACCAAACCTTTTCTTGAAATAGAAAAACAAGGAAAATCAAAAGACAGAGTTTTCGTTCGAAAGTTTCGCAATCAGTGGTATGCTGATTATAAGTGGTTGTATGGAAGTGTTTATTTGAAGAAACTGTTTTGTATGCTCTGTTTGACAGTAGGTGAAAAATCAAGTGTGTGGAATAAAGAGGGTTTTAACAATTTTGGAAACGTAACAAGGGGTTGTAGTAGACACGAAGCTTCTTCAGATCACATTCACTGTGCATTATCGTTTGCCAAATTAAAGAAAAACCTCAGCACAATTGAAGACGCGTTGAAGGAAAATTCCAGGTTGTATTTAAAAATGTTCAATGACAATGTTCTTAAAAATAAAAGATTCATGCAGTTACCTATTCGCGCCACTGTTTATTTAGGAAAACAAGAGTTAGCATTTCGAGGACACAACGAATCTGATTCCTCGGATAATCGGGGGAATTTCAAAGAACTTTTGGACTCTTATATATCAGTGAGCAGTGTGGACATTCAAGAACACTATAAGAAGATATCCCCCATTTTTTCTGCAAATTCAAAAACAATCCAGAACGAATTGATAGACTGTATTTCGGATTACATCGATGAACATGTGGATCGTGAAATAAAAGACAGTGATTTTTTCTCTATTCAAGTCGACGACTCAACGGACATTCTTCAGAAATCTCAGTGCAGCATTATACTTCGATACGTTAATAGTGCGGGAAAGTTAGTTGAGCGGTTTTCGGGCTTCTTTGATGTTAGTATCGACCGAACAGCGGATGGTCTTTTTGATTTGGTGACTAAACATATTGCAAAATACGATTTCCGTTCAAAATTAGTAGGACAGTGCTACGACGGCGCTAGTGTCATGTCAGGACATATAAATGGTCTCCAATCAAAAATAAAAACCGAAGCTCGACAAGCCATTTTTGTACATTGTGCATCTCACCGTTTCAATTTAGTGCTTCAGCAGTGACAATTTAGTGCTATTTTAGTGACATTTTCAAAATGACTGATATTCTGTTTGATGTGTTACAGAAACGTTCACTTAACATTAATCTTTGTATAACACAAGTTAGGAATACTCAACGTCTTTTAAATGGAAAAAGAAATGAGGAAAATTTCCAAAAACTTTTTGATTCAGTCAGTGTAAAAGTGTCAGTACCAACTAATTATCGTGAGGGACGAAAAACTTTAACGACTGAAGAAATCTGAAAAATACAAAGTGTTGTATTACGAAATTTTAGATACTATCTCTGGACAAATTGACACACGATTTCAAGACATGGATAAACTTATTTTCGTTACACTCATGGACACAGCACGGTTTGCAGAGTATGCAAAAAGCTTTCCTTTAGAGCCAGTGAATAATTTAAAAGCATTTTTTCCCGACCTATTTCCCGATATATCAAGGCTGAAAAATGAATTAACCTTCATTTATAATGATGAAAATTACCACAAAATTCAATTGGATCGAATATTGGAACTTTTACACGAGAATAGAGATATCTTCAAGGAAGCTTCCAGATTATTATGCCTGATTGTGATGATTCCCTCGACTAGTGTCTCAGCTGAACGTAGTTTTTCCTGTTTGAAAAGAATCAATACATTTTTACGAAATTCAATGACAGAAAACAGACTAAGTAATTTGGCGAAAATTTCTATTGAAAAATGACTTTTGAACGAACTTTTAAGTGTGGAACCATTTTAGGAGGACGTTATTGAAAGATTTGCAGCTTTAAAAGACCGAAGAATTGACCTTACATTTAAAAAAATAGAAACATTATGTGCGGTTGCAGATTTAAGCTGCTGTTTAAGTGCGGGTGAGTAAGCTATTTTTTTTATGTTATTGTTATGTTTTTATACATTTTTGGATTTGCTGCTTATGATATACCTATTATTTTTCGTGCTGCGCTTCACCTCTTATTTAGACCACGAGCCGCCACTGCGAGAAAGACGAAAATGGAATCCCAAAGGCGGTCGTCATTAAAGAGTCATTTTTAGAATTTCATGAAGTTAAGGACCAAGCTGCCTTAGCAATGTCCAACCAAATTATTAAATCCAAATTAATGATGCATTAAGAGAGGTTATTGACATGCAACATTTTTATTAAACAGTTTAACTAATTTATAATTTTTTGAGCATAGTATCAAAAGATGGAATATCTTATCAAGTTTTATATCTGATAAAGAAAGGAGTCTTCAACTTCGATAACATTAGAAACATTGAACCCTACTAGATGGACAGGACGTTATGATGCTATTTTTGCTTTAAAAGTTCAGTTTGTTGAAGTCCAAAAAGCGCTAACGAAAACAATTCTGATAATTGCAAATTAGGTGAAAGAAATGAAGCTATTTCACTCAAGAAGCAGATCCAGAACTACAATTTTATTATGTTATTGGTTTTCCATTGTAAAATTCTACAAACTATGGATATAGCCTCTAAAGCACTTCAGTCTAAAGCCATAGATCTTTCAAATGCCTTAAAATGTTTAAAAATGTATCTGGAAGAATTGGAATGGTATAGATATGAATTTGAAAATTTAAAAAAGGGAGCTAATAGTGTAGCAGAAAAATGGTCCATCAACCCTGAATTTTCTAAAACTTTGCGAAGATGAGCGTTTCCAAGATCTGGAAAGTTTGAACGTCCAATGAATGAAATTGTTTCCAATTTCAGTGTTTTGCAACCTGCCACTCTGTAAAATTTAAGTGACACTGAACTATTGAAAAAAGCTCTAGAATTTCTTGATATACATAAAAAAGACATATCTGAATCATTTACCAGGGAAATTCTCAGTTTCAGTCGAGTCACCTTCAGAGACTTGCTGATTTATTAATAATAAAGAATAATTTCATGTCGTGCAGCTTTCCTGAAGTATGTACTGCATTAATATTGTTTGTTACAATTCCTGTGACTACAGCTAGTGCTGAAAGATCATTCTCGAAACTAAAATTAATAAAAACCTATTTAAGAAACTCTATGGGACAAGACAGGCTACGTAATTTGTCTATTCTGTCTATTGAAAATTCTATGGACCGATCTTTCAACTTTGATGATGTTATTGATACTTTTGCGGAACAAAAAGCTCGGAGAAAATAATTTTATTAATAAATATCTTGTTAATATTGAATTGTTATTTCATTAAAATTATGTAATACCTATGCTTTTGAAAATAAAATTTATTAGGTATTTAACTTAGGTATTTAATTTAGGTAAATTAGATGCCTCCTCAACCCCACTTTGGAGCGAATTTTCATATAATCCGTCCTAAGCGAATGTCTGTGAAGTATAAGGAATGTTTCTGCCAAGTTTCAAGCCCATAGGACAAATAGTCAAAAAATGAGAGCGTTTTAATCCTCTAACTCCACATACCTCCCCCCAATGGGAGTGGATTTTCGAAAATTCCATTTTTGGTAGACTTTTGTGTTTTATAAGAAACATTCCTGCCAAGTTTCAAGGACAAGTCTTTAGGACTTATAGTTAAAAAACAGGAATGTTTTGCATTTAAAACCTTCGCAACCCCCCTTTGGAATCGACTTTCGCAAAACTCGTAAACTCGTTCTTAACTGATATCTATGTAGCAGAAGGAACATGCCTGCCAAATTTCAAGTCTGTGGGTCTTCATCAGCTGGGCTTAAGATGAACGCCTGGACAGCGAATGAAGGGAACGACTAAAACCATGACCATATCAACCGGCCATGTCGAATGTTGGCTGCAATCACATGCAGCTCTGTCATCCTGCGGTAAACGGCCGCAACAGACCGACTGCGGGACTGTTCGTGGTCCGTTTAACCTCGAGTAAGTACCTGGTATGTTGCGGTCGTTTACCACACAGTTCTCCAGACGTTCAGCTTGAACCCAGCTGATGACGACTTAATGCCAGAAACCGGAAAATACACTTGCTGGCGCTTTGGATGAGCGATGAAGGAATGACAAAACACCAACATGGAGCGCGAGTGAATTTTCTTTGAATATTTTGTCAAGCGAGGGAAAAAAGGTACAGTGCGTCAATACTTTTCTGATCCACTGTATGTTGTTACATTGATATTGGTATATATTTAAATTTGCGTAGGATATATCGGTCTTTCGTTACGAACCACTATAAAAATTCCTTGATAAAAATGTTAAATTCTTTTATCAAAGTTGATTCTAATTCCGACGAACGTTAATGTAGTGTCAAAATTGTGTAAAAGATTTAATTTCAAAAATTCTGGTTAAAAAAAAAGTAAGTGTGAATCGATGTGAATCAAAAAGTAATAATATTGGTGACGTAGCGATCGATCTATCAACACTGTTGGCTTTCACTTTGGCGGGGAGGCAATTCAACATTGCAAATGACGATGCAAAAAATTTCATAGATAAATATTTTAAAACTTTCGACACCCGACAAAACACAACTTATTAATAACAATAATAATAACTATCAAATAATTAACCTCAATCTAAAAAATACTCATAGATCTACATTGGCAAAAACCAATCCAAACAACACAAAACATAAAAAATGTGGTTTATAAAATTCTCGGCTAATGTGGCAAATTTTATATAGGTGAGACACTGGTTTATATAGGTGAGACACACACTAGACCGTTGGATGTTAGAATAAAAGAACATAAAAACCTTCTTAGAAAATTTGTCAACACGCATGGGAATCGGGACATAAAATCAATTGGAATCACGGGCGTAGCCAGGATTTAATTTGGGGGGGGGGGGGGGGGGGGGTTTAGTTTGAAGTAAATAAAACAACAAAAATATACTTACATGAAATTTAATATCTATATATTCATCGGAAAAATTACGACATATTTATAAAATTCTTAACTTTAAATGAAATGGTTAAATTCATTTCGTTCCTCTGCGCTAAATCTAAAACCACTAAAGAAGAAATCTTCGACTTTTTCTTTTAAATATATCCACTACTTCATCTACATGAATTTCTGTTCCATAGTGAATGTTCATGAGAGCCAAACCATTAAGTCTGTTTTCACTTGTAGTGTTTCGTAAATAGTTTTTCAGTCTCCTTAGGCTCGAGAAAGACCTTTCTGGGGTAGCAATGGATACAGGAATGGTAGCCAAGATTTGTAGTAATGTGTAAATATTAGGATAAAGGTTTTTATCGCACATATCTAGGCATTCCAAACTAGATTTCGGGGTAGGCGAGATACTTGTCAAAAATAATAATTCAACTGTAATAATTCTAATAAATTCAATAAGTCAAATGTAGTAATTTAACTCTCTTCACTCCTCGTATTTTTCCGGTATAATATTAGGTAATATTTGGCTTATTTCGGGGGGGGGGGGGTGAACCTCCAAACCCCCCCCCCTCCCCTGGCTACGCCCGTGATTGGAATAATTCCAAAATGGTATTAAAATAATCAGGTATTAAATACAGAAGATTAAAAGAAACCGCTATAATTAATGTAAATAAAAGTAACTGTATTGCTATGCTCTGTCTTCGGTAGATTTAAATTCAACATGGATCCCGATAAGAATACAATTAAAAATGTTTAATTATTTCAATACACGATAATCACACAGCAAATCTCACCTATGTAATTTTTTGGTAGTATGTCACTGTCAGTAAAAAATATTATTATCAATATAAGTATCATTGACATATACGAAATATATTTACTTACTTTACTATCTTTTAGTTAAGTTATTTCATTAAAATTATGTAATACCTATGCTTTTGAAAATAAAATTTATTAGGTATTTAACTTAGGTATTTAATTTAGGTAAATTAGATGCCTCCTCAACCCCACTTTGGAGCGAATTTTCATATAATCCGTCCTAAGCGAATGTCTGTGAAGTATAAGGAATGTTTCTGCCAAGTTTCAAGCCCATAGGACAAATAGTCAAAAAATGAGAGCGTTTTAATCCTCTAACTCCACATACCTCCCCCCAATGGGAGTGGATTTTCGAAAATTCCATTTTTGGTAGACTTTTGTGTTTTATAAGAAACATTCCTGCCAAGTTTCAAGGACAAGTCTTTAGGACTTATAGTTAAAAAACAGGAATGTTTTGCATTTAAAACCTTCGCAACCCCCCTTTGGAATCGACTTTCGCAAAACTCGTAAACTCGTTCTTAACTGATATCTATGTAGCAAAAGGAACATGCCTGCCAAATTTCAAGTCTGTGGGTCTTCATCAGCTGGGCTTAAGATGAACGCCTGGACAGCGAATGAAGGGAACGACTAAAACCATGACCATATCAACCGGCCATGTCGAATGTTGGCTGCAATCACATGCAGCTCTGTCATCCTGCGGTAAACGGCCGCAACAGACCGACTGCGAGACTGTTCGTGGTCCGTTTAACCTCGAGTAAGTACCTGGTATGTTGCGGTCGTTTACCACACAGTTCTCCAGACGTTCAGCTTGAACCCAGCTGATGACGACTTAATGCCAGAAACCGGAAAATACACTTGCTGGCGCTTTGGATGAGCGATGAAGGAATGACAAAACACCAACATGGAGCGCGAGTGAATTTTCTTTGAATATTTTGTCAAGCGAGGGAAAAAAGGTACAGTGCGTCAATACTTTTCTGATCCACTGTATGTTGTTACATTGATATTGGTATATATTTAAATTTGCGTAGGATATATCGGTCTTTCGTTACGAACCACTATAAAAATTCCTTGATAAAAATGTTAAATTCTTTTATCAAAGTTGATTCTAATTCCGACGAAAGTTAATGTAGTGTCAAAATTGTGTAAAAGATTTAATTTCAAAAATTCTGGTTAAAAAAAAAGTAAGTGTGAATCGATGTGAATCAAAAAGTAATAATATTGGTGACGTAGCGATCGATCTATCAACACTGTTGGCTTTCACTTTGGCGGGGAGGCAATTCAACATTGCAAATGACGATGCAAAAAATTTCATAGATAAATATTTTAAAACTTTCGACACCCGACAAAACACAACTTATTAATAACAATAATAATAACTCTCAAATAATTAACCTCAATCTAAAAAATACTCATAGATCTACATTGGCAAAAACCAATCCAAACAACACAAAACATAAAAAATGTGGTTTATAAAATTCTCGGCTAATGTGGCAAATTTTATATAGGTGAGACACTGGTTTATATAGGTGAGACACACACTAGACCGTTAGATGTTAGAATAAAAGAACATAAAAACCTTCTTAGAAAATTTGTCAACACGCCTGGGAATCGGGACATAAAATCAATTGGAATCACGGGCGTAGCCAGGATTTAATTTGGGGGGGGGGGGGGGGGTTAGTTAGTTTGAAGTAAATAAAACAACAAAAATATACTTACATGAAATTTAATATCTATATATTCATCGGAAAAATTACGACATATTTATAAAGTTCTTAACTTTAAATGAAATGGTTAAATTCATTTCGTTCCTCTGCGCTAAATCTAAAACCACTAAAGAAGAAATCTTCGGCTTTTTCTTTTAAATATATCCACTACTTCATCTACATGAATTTCTGTTCCATAGTGAATGTTCATGAGAGCCAAACCATTAAGTCTGTTTTCACTTGTAGTGTTTCGTAAATAGTTTTTCAGTCTCCTTAGGCTCGAGAAAGACCTTTCTGGGGTAGCAATGGATACAGGAATGGTAGCCAACATTTGTAGTAATGTGTAAATATTAGGATAAAGGTTTTTATCGCACATATCTAGGCATTCCAAACTAGATTTCGGGGTAGGCGAGACACTTGTCAAAAATAATAATTCAACTGTAATAATTCTAATAAATTCAATAAGTCAAATGTAGTAATTTAACTTTCTTCACTCCTCGTATTTTTCCGGTATAATATTAGGTAATATTTGGCTTATTTCGGGGGGGGGGGGGGGTTGAAGCCCCAACCACCCCCCCTTGGCTACGCCCGTGATTGGAATAATTCCAAAACGGTATTAAAATAATCAGGTATTAAATAGAGAAGATTAAAAGAAATCGCTATAATTAATGTAAATAAAAGTAACTGTATTGCTATGCCTTCGGTAGATTTAAATTCAACATGGATCCCGATAAGAATACAATTAAAAATGTTTAATTATTTAATACACGATAATCACACAGCAAATCTCACCTATGTAATTTTTTGGTAGTATGTCACTGTCAGTAAAAAATATTATTATCAATATAAGTATGATTGACATATACGAAATATATTTACTTACCTTACTATCTTTTAGAGTCCTTATATAGAAATTAATATAAATTATTGTTAGATTCGTTTTGAAAGCGGGAAGAGAAGACTTCCCGAAACGTCGACGTTCAACAAGTTTATATTGTCGTTAGGCAAATTTATTATAAAAAAAAGAATCACTGAGGAATTAGTTTCTTTTTTGTTTTTTTACCCAGTGATTCTTTTATTTACATTAGAATAGATATATTTGAGTTTTAGATCGTGGCGAAAAACCCAAAAAAAAAACACGCCACCACCATTTAGACAATACTTATCTGCCTATAATTATTTGCCTAGAATCATTTATTCTGTCTAGAATCATTTATTAGTCCACTGCAATTCTTTTCGTAAGCCTGATTTTATAGTGCGTTTTGAAAATGAACAACAATTTCGAGGGACAGTGCGCTATCAAGTTTTATTTCAAACTTGGACACAGTGGGACGTAAATTTTTGTAGAACTTTAATAGACATATCGAAACAGTGTTTTGTAAAGGGCCCAGATTGTCAAGTGATTGAGGTTGCAAGTATTTGAGGTATCAAGTGGTTGAGGTATCAAGATGTATCTTGCAACGGAAGATGTGATGAAAATGTCTACAGAATCCGGGATCTTATGCATTCTGGTAGTTGTTTTAGGGTCAGAATGATCGGGGAAAAGTATAATTTGAGTCACAAAACCGTTTATCAGTTTTTGACCAAAGAATTGAGGATGAAGAATGATCCAAGAAACCTTTCGCAGGATCAAAAAAACAACTGGAGCAAACTTGTCTTGATTTTTGAGGCAGATTGCAAATCATACACATTGACTGTGTCATTTCTCATTGCGTGTTACAAGTTACTCGTTATGAAGTTACACTCCAACCTCATCAACAACGAACTCCGAAACAAAACTTGTTAGCGCACTAGTGTACGAAATTGATATCACTCATTTTCTACCGATAATACGAATCGCCAAGTGACTCTAGAGAGTTCAAACTCATTCTGAAGATGTATCAGATCTCCTTCAAACGGGAAAATCAACGGTTTTGTCAGACCGAACGCTACGCCACCAGAATCTCATTATTTTATTTACACATCAGGTATTTTTAATGTTTATTCAGTCAACATAAAAATTAAAAATCAATACTGAATTTTCTTCAAAGCTTGGATCGTTTTTTATTTTTATTGATAAGATAAAAATGTCAAGCCTTACCATTGTCTAATGATAAAAACCATGTTTGAATTTCCAACAATTTTTTTATTTTTTAATATATTCTTAGAAAAAAATTTCTAAGTTGTTTATTGATTTTGAACTGATTTTTTTCATAGCTTGGGTAATTTTTTTGTTTTTGATAAGATAAAAATATCAAGTTTGATAAACTGTCGTTGCCTAATAATGAAAATTAACTTTGAATTTCCAAAAATCCTTTTATTTACAGTTCCTGTTCATTTGGAAAAATGAAGTATATATATTCCCGTTTCAGTTGGAACTCAAAAGTTGTAATATTAGGACCGTTTTTATTATCCTGTGTTTGGATTTGGACCTTATCTTCAGCTGAATTTAAACTGCTGGGAAATGAGGTCGTGAAGGTACCTGATTAAAGAAATCAGGTTAACATTTTGCCTGTCATTAATTTTCTTCTTGAGATTTTCCAAAAACTTTGTGGCTAAATCGTTTTCCATCGATTCTTGTTTATTGATCAACACGTCTATTATTACCTCTGACGTCAGGATCGTAGCATCTTTTCTCGATAAAGCCGCAACAGACAACTGTACTGTACACATTGAGGACATATTCAAATCAATCAATGACTTTTTGATCGATTTTGAGGTTTAGGAATTGTTCAACCATTTGCATCATCGAGTTTTATCTTGTACGCACATCTAGCAACAAATTCAACTTATGGTCATGGAGAACAGACATAGTAAACCTAAGAGTCCTTTCTTAAAAGACAGTGACAATAGATCTTTCCTAGAAAAACATTACTATATTGTTTCCAAGTCTGGCGTGAAACTTGATCACGGCGTCAGAAGGCGTATTGTGAACCATGTTGGTTGTTCGCAAATCGGGTATCTAAAAAAATAGAAAATGTTTGGATGGAATGCTATGACGACTGGTAACATATTGTAGATGCCATAGAAAGACACGAGACATCAAAAATTCACCTGGATTCTTGTCTTACGTATCAACAATGGCGGCTACATGGAACACGTAGATGAAGAGCAAGAGTCCTTGATCAAGAAAGAAAAATCTTTTTGGTGCCAAGTACACTCTAGACTCCTTGATGTTACTCTGACACTTTCAACATGTAATTTAACCATTCGTGGTGACAGAGAAAAGGCAGATAGCAATGATCCAAGTTCCCGAGGAAACTTTTTGAGTATTGTTGAGTTATTAGCAAAATACGATCGGATTTTATAAGAATTGTTAAGTAAACCAAAGGACCAGGTAAAATATTTAAGTCAAAAAATACAAAATGAGCTCATTTCATACTCATAAATAAACACTCATAAATGAACACACAGATCATATTCGATACGACTCAAGATATTTCAAAAACCGATCAAATGTGTGAACTTTATCGTTATTGTATGATCGAGAAAGACGAAAATGGAATCACAAAGGCGCTCGTCATTAAAGAGTCATTTTTAAGATTTCATGAAGTTAAGGACCAAACTGCCTTAGCAATGTCCAATCAAATTATTAAATCCATAAATAACAAAAATATACTTCTAAATAAGTATCGAGGACAAGGATATGATGGTGCTATCACAATGAAAAGCACTTATGGTGGAGTTCAAAAACTCATAAAAGATATCGAGCCAAATGCGGTATATGTTCACTGTGCTGCTCATAACTTAAATTTTTTTGAAACAGTTCAACAAATTAATAATTTTTTTGGGCATTTTTTAGTATCAAAAGATGGAATATCTTATCAAGTTTTATATCTGATAAAGAAACGGAGTCTTTAATTTCGATAACAATAAAAACATTGAACCTTACTAGATAGGCAGGACGTTATGATGGTATTTTTGCTTTAAAAGTTCGGCTTTGTTAAAATCCACAAAGAGCTAACGAAAACAATTCTGTTAAATTGCAAATCAGATAAAAGAAATGAAGCTATTTCAGTCAAGAAGAAGATCGAGAACAACAATTTTATTATGTTATTGGTTTTCCATTGCTTCAGTTGCATCAGTCTAAAGTCACCGATCTTTCAAATGCCTTAAAACGTTTAAAAATTTGTCTGGAAGAATTGGAAAGGTATAGACATGAATTTGAAAATTTAAAAAAGGAAGCAAATAGTGTAGCAGAAAAATGGTCCATCAACTCTGAATTTTCTAAAACTCGTCAGAGGAAGGTGAAACGCCATTTTGACGAACTTTGCGAAGATAAGCGCCTCCAAGATCCGGAAAATTTGTTCAAAGTGAACATATTTTATCGAGTATTGGACATCATTATTAATCAAATGAAATCGCGTTTCCTTTCAATGAGTGAAATTGTTTCCAATTTCAGTGTTTTGCAACCTGCCACTTTGCATTTGATTGCATTTAAATGACACTGAACTATTAAAAAAAACTCTAGAATTTTGTGAAAAAGACATATCTGAATCATTTGCTAGGGAAATTCTTAGTTTTCGGTCCACCTTCAGAAACGAAATAAAAAAGTCTTCGTGTACTAGAGAACTTGCAGATTTAATAATAATGAAGAATCATTTTGTCGTGCTGTTTTCCTGAAGTATGTACTGCATTAATGTTGTTTGTAACGATTCCTGTGACTACAACTAGTGCTGAAAGATCATTTTCGAAACTAAAATACCTAATAAAAACCTATTTAAGAAACTCTATGGGATAAGACAGGCTACGAAATTTGGCTATTCTGTCTATTGAAAATAGCAATAGCGGAACAGAAAGCTCGGAGAAAAGAATTTTATTAATAAATATCTTGTTAATATTAAATTATTTCATTAAAATTATGTAACACCTATGCTTTTGAAAATAAAATTTATTAGACATTTAACTTAAATGCACACAATATTAGTAATACTGTTGGTTAACTACTAAAGTGATTTATTAAGATTAAATTGCAACGTGACGATTTTTACTGGGAGGGCCCCATCCAATGAATTTGCCACGGGCCTCATACAGTGGCGGCTCGTCAGGGGACGCGGGTGAAGCACCGCTTCACCCACAATTTCCGAAACAAAAACTTACATTTTATTTTTATATAAAACATAATTGGTATAATAATTTATTTAATTACGTATAATGCCAAATTAATACAATACTATTCTTAAAGAATAGAGCGACGACTGCGGCGAGCGGCGAGCGGCGAGCGCCGTTTTTCAGTTAACTAAACAGTCAGAAAACTCTACCTCTTATGAGATGCCTGGGAAGCTCAACCAGCACGATCGATAATACCGCTGCCAAATTCCAGATTTGTTTACGGGGGTTGCCATGGTAACGCACGAAGCCGTCTTCTAAATACGTGTGCTAAAAATAGAAAACGGCGCGGCGCGTGGATGCTGCTGCAGTAGGCTTTATTGCACGCGTTTCGTTTCCTTAAGAATAAAATTTAGTGAATTTACATCGTATCGCGCCGTGCGGGTGACTGGTAAAGTTTTTGAAAATGTTTCCATTGTACGATCCGGTGTGCATTTTGTTGGAAACACCATTTTCCAGATGGAAAAATGATGACAAAAAAGACTTTCTGCATACAGAGGGACCTAACACCAAACCTTTTCTTGAAATAGAAAAACAAGGAAAATCAAAAGACAGAGTTTTCGTTCGAAAGTTTCGCAATCAGTGGTATGCTGATTATAAGTGGTTGTGTGGAAGTGTTTATTTGAAGAAACTGTTTTGTATGCTCTGTTTGACAGTAGGTGTAAAATCAAGTGTGTGGAATAAAGAGGGTTTTAACAATTTTGGAAACGTAACAAGGGGTTGTAGTAGACACGAAGCTTCTTCAGATCACATTCACTGTGCATTATCGTTTGCCAAATTAAAGAAAAACCTCAGCACAATTGAAGACGCGTTGAAGGAAAATTCCAGGTTGTATTTAAAAATGTTCAATGACAATGTGCTTAAAAATAGAAGATTCATGCAGTTACCTATTCGCGCCACTGTTTATTTAGGAAAACAATAGTTAGCATTTCGAGGACACAACGAATCTGATTCCTCGGATAATCGGGGGAATTTCAAAGAACTTTTGGACTCTTATATATCAGTGAGCAGTGTGGACATTCAAGAACACTATAAGAAAATATCCCCCATTTTTTCTGCAAATTCAAAAACAATCCAGAACGAATTGATAGACTGTATTTCGGATTACATCGATGAACATGTGGATCGTGAAATAAAAGACAGTGATTTTTTCTCTATTCAAGTCGACGACTCAGCGGACATTCTTCAGAAATCTCAGTGCAGCATTATACTTCGATACGTTAATAGTGCGGGAAAGTTAGTTGAGCGGTTTTCGGGCTTCTTTGATGTTAGTATCGACCGAACAGCGGATGCTCTTTTTGATTTGGTGACTAAACATATTGAAAAATACGATTTCCGTTCAAAATTAGTAGGACAATGCTACGACGGCGCTAGTGTCATGTCAGGACATATAAATGGTCTCCAATCAAAAATAAAAACTGAAGCTTGACAAGCCATTTTTGTACATTGTGCATCTCACCGTTTCAATTTAGTGCTTCAGCAGAGTTGCAGTACTATACCACAGTGCCGTATTTTTTTCGCAAACGTGAATAGTTTCCCGACTTTTTTTCATCATTCTACAAAGAGAACTCAAGTAGCTGACACAATAATGAAAAAAAGGGTACCCACATCTGTTTCAACCCGTTGGACATCGAATTCTAAGATAGTGAATGTGATTGATAATGAATGGGAGAGTTTAAAAACAGATTTTACTGAAATTAGAGACGACAAAACTTCGGATCAAAGTTCAATAACTCAAAGTGTGGGCTTCTTAAATCATCTCAATAATTTTGAATTTGCTCTACTCAGTGATATTTTTAGTGACATTTTCAAAATGACTGATATTCTGTTTGATGTGTTACAGAAACGTTCACTTAACATTAATCTTTGTATAACACAAGTTAGGAATACTCAACGTCTTTTAAATGGAAAAAGAAATGAGGAAAATTTCCAAAAACTTTTTGATTCAATCAGTGTAAAAGTGTCAGTACCAACTAATTATCGTGAGGGACGAAAAACTTTAACGACTGAAGAAATCTGAAAAATACAAAGTGTTGTATTACGAAATTTTAGATACTATCTCTGGACAAATTGACACACGATTTCAAGACATGGATAAACTTATTTTCGTTACACTCATGGACACAGCACGGTTTGCAGAGTATGCAAAAAGCTTTCCTTTAGAGTCAGTGAATAATTTAAAAGCATTTTTTCCCGACCTATTTCCCGATATATTAAGGCTGAAAAATGAATTAACCTTCATTTATAATGATGAAAATTACCACAAAATTCAATTGGATCGAATGTTGGAACTTTTACACGAGAATAGAGATATCTTCAAGGAAGCTTCCAGATTATTATACCTGATTGTGATGATTCTCTCGACTAGTGTCTCAGTTGAACGTAGTTTTTCCTGTTTGAAAAGAATCAATACATTTTTACGAAATTCAATGACAGAAAACAGACTAAGTAATTTGGCGAAAATTTCTATTGAAAAAGGACTTTTGAACGAACTTTTAAGTGTGGAACCATTTTATGAGGACGTTATTGAAAGATTTGCAGCTTTAAAAGACCGAAGAATTGACCTTACATTTAAACAATAGAAACATTATGTGCGGTTGCAGATTTTGCAGTGCCCCTACGTTAGTCGCTGTTTAAGTGCGGGTGAGTAAGCTATTTTTTTTATGTTATTGTTATGTTTTTATACATTTTTGGATTTGCTGCTTATGATATACCTATTATTTTTCGTGCTGCGCTTCACCTCTTATTTAGACCACGAGCCGCCACTGGCCTCATATGGTATAGTTACGCTATTGTATTCACCATCACTTCTCTCTCCAGAAATGCTTGGTTCTTAAGCTCGATTGGTTGGTATACCAGTTTGGACCATATAATCTACGCTGGTTTCATTTTTATTGCAATAATTGGCCAAAACAGATAAATATGCAGCGTGATTTAGGCATAGGACCATCTCAGTCGAGCTTTTGCGTCTGAATTTGACATTGGGACCATCACTAGTTACGGCTACGACGACGTTCAAAACACCAACCAAATTCTTCCAAGCAATTTTCTACGATCTCCCTCGTCTCTGCATTGACCCGGGCTATATAAACAAGCCCGCGGCATCTCTGTAGTGGATACAAATGTTGAAATATTTCCAATTTATAAAACTTATCCATTCATCGATGGTTAGGCTGAATCGAGTCGATTTGGTTTGTCGTAAGTGACGTAAAAAAGTTAACTCCTTTTTTTTCGTCCTAAAATGTAATTTAAATCCTCTTAGCTGAAGAGATTCACGTATAAAATCACTTCTAGTAATTGGATGAATTGTGAGATCATCGTTTGGAGCTAAAATCGAAAAAAAATTACCAGTGCTATAACCGGCTGAAGTGTATACCCCTGTTTCACTTTGTATTTTTATCAAACTCTTATGTATATGTTTAAGATGTCTTACTAATCACTTGTATTTCAGGCTTTTATGGATATCTTTTTAGGGTATTTAAGAAGGTACATATTTTAGGGTATTTAGAGTTTTGCGCGGACGCTTCGTTTTTAAATCGCTTTCAATAATAACATAAATTTGCTTAAAATCAAAATTAATTTTAATAAATCATTTAATTATATATATATATATATATATATATATATATATATATATATATATATATATATATATATATTTAATTATTCATATATATATATATATATATATATATATATATATATATATATATATATATATATATATATATATATATATATATATATATATATATATATATATATATATATATATATATATATATATATATATATATATATATATATATATATATATATATATATATATATATATATATATATATATATATATATATATATATATATATATATATATATATATATATATATATATATATATATATATATATATATATATATATATATATATATATATTTATATATATATATTTAATTATTCATATATATATATATATATATATATATATATATATAAAATTTAAACATTTATTTATTCCGGCAGGGGGCCACTTGTCAAAATATTTGACAATTATAGCTTAACAACTCAGTATTAGCTTTGCACTATTTCAGTTATTCTAGTCTGAATGAAAAAATTGCCACTATGATAAGATAAATTATTTCACTCGAGTGCGGCTCATAGTGCAACTGCCAAGTGCAGAATTATGAAGTTCTTCAATTTAACTGCTCACGTACCATTTTTAAAGCATTTTGACAATCACGTCAAGAATCAAGAAAGAAAATGGAAATGGCCTTCGATAATGTTCATATTTTGGGCCTTCGGTATGCTATTAATGACGATGGTATACCTTACTGATTTTTTTGAATTAAGGCAGTATGTAAAGATGAATACAATGAAATTCGCAAAATCTTCAACTGAGAAAATACAAATAAATGATGATCTAAAAGGCTACTTAATCAAAACCCCAGGTAAGCTTACAATAATTTAAATAAATTATAATTTTGTACGTTCAAGAAAACCCAAATATATATATATATATATATATATATATATATATATATATATATATATATATATATATATATATATATATTATTTATTATTATTATTCACGTATGGGCCCTGGTGGACCACGCGAAGTACAATTAGAGGCGTTTGTTGTCGTTAGCCTTCCTTTGAGCCCATACTAATTTCATTCTTTCGCTATGAGCTTTTTTCCTTTCGTCAGACCAAGTTGTTCCAGTCTTCCTACATTTTTCTCTCTGGCCAACCTTCCAAACGTTAACCTTGTGTCTGAAACAACCTCTATCCTGAATTTCACTTTGTGTAATATTTGCTGATCTTAGGTCCTCTTTAATTGCCGCAATCCATTTAATTATTTCTACTTTAGCTCTACTCCTATTTTCATAAAATTCGACTATTTGTCTAGTTAGCCTACTCGGATTCATCCGTTTGATGTGTCCGTAAAACTTAAGTCTTCTTTTTCTCATATCGCTATGTATATCAGTGTATTGTTTGATTTCTTGGTTTTCTCGAAGTCGGTATGTTGTGCTATTTATTTGTTTGGGGCCTAGGATTTTTCTTTCCTTCTTTTCAATGTCCTCGATGTCCCTCTTTCTATTCAAAATGAGCGTTTCTGCAGCATATAGACATTCTGGCTTAATAACCGTGTTGTAATGTCTCAGTTTTGTGTTTTTAGATAGGCATTTTTTGTTGTAAATATTTTGTGTAAGTCTCAATGCTTTTCCATTTTTTGACATCTAGCCTTATTGGCCGCTTTTTCCAACCCATTTTCCATGATTATTTCACCCAAATATTTGAATTGAGAGACTCGTCTGATGTTACCATATTTTGTTTTTAGAAATGGTGTTCTTAGTCTGTTGCAGGTCATGTATTGTGTCTTTTCAAAGGATATTTGGAGTCCTACCTTTTCTGCTGTTTCTTTTAGGATTTCAATCTGTTTTTGAGCCGTTAATACATCTTGAGCTAAAATTGCTAGATCATCAGCAAATGCCAGACAATCAATTTTGATGTTGGTTCTCCCCAGTTTAATGGGCTGGTCAATATTCAGTGCCGACTTTTTTTCACGCCACTCCTGTATTACTTTTTCTAGAACACAGTTAAATAAGAGTGGCGAGAGTCCATCCCCTTATCTCAGTCCATCCCCTTATCTCACACCAGTTTTAATTTCGAAGGGTTCTGAGATGTCACCCATGAATTTAACTTTTGACCTCGTGTTAGTTAACGTTGCTTTAATAATTGCCAGCGTTTTCAGATCTAGTCCTTGTTCTTTCAAGATTCGGAATAAAGATTCGCGGTCAATAGAATCATATGCTTCTTTGAAATCCACAAATGTACAGACGAGATTTCTATTGTATTGTACAGTTTTTGATGTCTTAGAATCAACTTTAGATTCAGGATCTGTTCAGGGCAGGATCTACCCGGTCGAAAACCTGCCTGATATTCACCAATGTTCGGTTCTAACTGTCCCTGTGCTCTGTCTAGTAGACATTGAGATAGAATCTTGTAACAAACTGGGAGAAGAGATATTCCTCTATAGTTGTTTACATCCGTTCTAACTCTATCTCTATCTATCTATATATATATATATATATATATATATATATATATATATATATATATATATATATATATATATATATATATATATATATATATATATATATATATATATATATATATATATATATATATATATATATATATATATATATATATATATATATATATATATATATTGGTGTGGAATTTTCTTTTTCGTTTAGGTGTGAAATTAAACAATCGTTCAGTCTATTACAAAAGACTTTATTAAATCACTTAAAATGACAACACTATATTTATTTAACACTCTACAAAACAACTGGTATTTATTTCTCATAATGTATGATCTATTTATTTTGACAGTTTTTACGATCAACTCTAAACCGAAACTAAACTAACTATTTATTATGAATTTTATTTTTTTGCCAAAAAATCGATAATTTTTACCCTCCAGATTAGTCAAAAATAAACACCACTGCTTAAACAAGAAGAACGACGGTTTTAGAGTTTCAAATACAAGGAAACCTCTTATTTTCAAATTGCCCATCCGAAACCCTTCCAATCAAACGTCCATCTCCGATCTCACGCCTATCCCTCAACGGATCGCTCCACCCACAATCATATATATATATATATATATATATATATATATATATATATATATATATATATATATATATATATATATATATATATATATATATATATACCAGGTGTCCCATTAAGGATGGATCGCGGCCGTATCTTGAGAACTATTTATCCCACAGCTTTGGGGAAAAAAAAGTTGTACTAAAAATGATCATGAGAAATTCACCAAAAATATTTTTAAGCTTCTAAAAGGACCGCAAGAGGGCGTGACGAGCTAAACATTTTTAAAAATCATTTTTTTTGTGTATTTTCAAGTGTTAACCGAGTAAGAAAAATTGGACATTGGCTGGGACAATCAGATAATCTGGAAGATAAATTATTTAGTTTATAAATGAAACCGCGAGGTGACGTTACATTCAATAATAGTTTTTTTGAAGTTTTGTTCAGTTTTTTCAAATGGAATGGTACAACTTCTACTACATGGCAAGAAAGGTAATTTAAAGAGGAATCGTCCAGTGAAAACCCGAAATCGATATCTCTGACATGTCAAGAGATATTTCGATTTTTCTGAAAAAATCAGTTATTTCACTACTACCTGCATTAAGTTAAAAAAATATTATCCTAATGTTTGCCTTCCATCACATTTTACCCAGGCTTAGAACTGGTCCAAATTCTTCGTGCCATATTAATTTGGAGCGTGTTTAAAGGCCAACGGGCCAACAGCGAAGATAATAATAATAACAACAGTCAAATAAAATTAACAAAGAAGGTTATTAAACTTCGCCGCAAAACGTCTTTTTCTGGTACATATTCAAATGAAATAAAAACTTTTTTTAATGCATATTGACAATTAATAACGAACTGGTTCTTTTACTGTTTCAGTTTCTTTATTGCCTGGTTTATTTCCTTAATTGTAATTTAGTATTTGTATTCATCTTCATCATCGTTCGGTTCTCCGTCTTGCGAATCCTTTATTACTACTGTGTTGTTTGTGTAAAGTAGTTCCTGAAAGTACTATTTCCATTACTCATTTTTCAAGATCTCATTTTCTTGAATCTATCTCTTTATTCTTGAATGTCATTGTATTGGTGTTTTTATTTCTATTAAGATTTTTCAGCACATTGTAAAATAGTTGTTAGTTGCTTCGGCTGTTTCTTTCCAGTTCGATCCTTCTGTTTTATTGGCTACCCCACATACTTTCGATCACAATATTGACAACTAAAAATCAAAAGAATCAAATTTTCATTTCATTTTTCATGTTGTCTAACTTTTTTTTTTGATGCCCTAAAACTCCTTTAACGACCGAAGAAACTGAAGAAAAAATAAACGGTTGAGCGGTGCCGTTCCTAGCAGTCGTAATGTAGTGGTGGATGACGTCACTAAAACGTAAGACGTCATGCAAACCAGATTGCGTTGGTGTCAAACTGTGGCGCCATCTAAAGTGTGTCCGAGGCATCAATTAAAACTTTTTATAGCGTGCCGACTTAGAGTTCAAATACTCACCATTGTTATATTTTTTTTCAAAAATAGTATTAAAATTATTCTGATATTAATTTCTGATGATTATCAAGTTATTTTTTTAGTCTCAAGTGTTAAATAATTAGTAAAGTAAAAAAAATTACGTCATACACATTTGTTTTTTAATTGAAAAAGCGTGCTTGCAATATTACTGCTCTCGAAGCGCATACATGTGAACTGCAACTATCAGGTGTGTCGGTAAATCCTTTCCGGTTTTCCGCTTAAGTTAACAGATTTTTCCGCTAAAGAAAACACGTTATTTACAATGGACAGTTAAAATGTATTTATTCAAAGTATTGGCCATTTGATTCTATACATTTTGCCCATCTCTCAGGTAATTTATGGAAAAGGAAAAATGCATATTTTAGGAACTATTGCATATCTAAGCATGGTTTGGGATTTCTGTACTACTACTGCTTGTCCTGTGTGTCAAGTTGACCCTGAGGCCCTTACTTTTGTTCTCTTGTTATCGATTACGACTGTTTCGCGTCAGTCGCAATCTAGGTTTTATGCGCCGTCCTTTCGGCGCGGTTAATACCATACGGTATGGTCGAGATTAATCGACCGAAGTGATAGTGATTACAGCTCCGGAAACGACCCGCGAGGGTCGAGTCCAGTGGAAGTTTGTTCGTAGATTGATTGGTTGGTTCGCTGGTCATTGACGCTGGATTTTTTGAATGAACTGGTGTACTGTTCGGTTCTTCTTCGTGTCTGTGGTGTTTTGGCGTATTCTTTTTTATTTTCTTGATGTTATTCTGTTCTATTTTGTTTTATTATTCTCTTTTTTGTTTTCTTGATGTTCTCTTTTTGTTTTCTTGATGTTCTCTTTTTGTTTTCTTGATGTTATACCGGTGTTAGTGGTTTTGTTTTGATGTTGTTGGTAGCACAGAATGGACGGACTGAATGTTGTTGTCGGTCCCAGTGCGTCACATCTTCACCGTCTTCGGGGCTAAGGCTTATTCTCTTGGTTAGGTTTGAGGTCGCCGCGCGTCTGCGTGACGAACCTCAGGGGTGCCCGCTCCCTAATCCAGTTCGGACTCCCGCTGCTGGAACGGTCAACAGCCATGGACGTCTGCCCCCACGATGGTCAGCGCGCTCGCAACGCATCCGACCATCACAGAGTCCATCCTCTGCTTACAGTATTACACTGTTTATTCCTTGTTAGCGAGTCCGGGCAAGAAGGATTTGGTGTTGCTGCCGGTCCCGGTGCTTCGTTCTTCACCAACTTCGGGGCTAAGGCTTATTCTCTTGGTTAGGGTTGAAGTGCCGTCTGGCGGAAACGACACTTCGGGGTTGTCCGCTCCCTTGGCCAGATCTGTACGTCGGCGACCGAGACTACCAACCGACACTGTTATCTGTCCCCATGGTGACCAGACAAAACACGTCCGATCACCTCAGAGTCTCGTTCCGAACTGGGGATTTCTGTATTCTTTTCTTACGTTTTAGGTCGCACGGCGCCGTGTCTGGGCGGTCCCGGTCTGCAGATTGGGTTTTCCCTAATGGGGCAATAAAATAAAATAAGTATAAAAACTTCTATTTTTATTTATTTTCTCATATTTGTTACTGTTTGCAAAGTTTACAGACTGGTGCCAGTCTAAATTCGTTGCTTGAAGTACCGACGCCTAGTGACTTAACTTATATTTATTCTGTAAACTTTGCTGTTTGTCAGTATTATTCAAGTTGTCGTTTGTTGTAGTCGCAGTTATTATTGTGCAGTTAGTAAGTGCAAACAAAGTGAAAGTGAAAGCAGTGATTATGTCGAAACTGCTATGTGCTTCTTTTATTAAGCCTTACCCAGAACTTGCTTTGGACGGCGACCAGGTTTTTTGCAAATCTTGTTCAAAAATTGTTTCCTGCTCAAAGAAATTTCAAATAGACCAACATATTAAGACGCCGTCTCACGTAGCTAAGGTTAGAAACATGAAGAAATCTGGGCCCATACAGTCAACGCTGAAGCAGTCATTTGAGATTTTTAAAAACGGAAACCATGACCAGTCAGAATTTAACGTAAATCTATGTAAAACGTTCTTGGCTGCTAATATTCCTTTAAACAAGTTAACCAACCCGCAAGTTAAGGCCTTTCTGCAAAAATATACAAAATTTAATGCTCCAGATGAATCAACATTAAGAAAAAACGTCGTTGGAAAGGTATTTGGTACCGTGATAGATGAAATAAAAAAAGAAATTGGAGGTAACTATATGTATATTGTTGTCGACGAAACAACCATTTAATGATCGGAAAACTCACAGAAGAAGAACCTGGAAAAGCTTACCTTATAGCCGTAAAAGGAGTGGAAAAAACAAACAATCTTACAGTTACACGTTTTATTCAAGAAACCTTAATACATTTCTTTTTGCCGAACTCAGTTCCTACAGATAAAATTCTTGTCCTGTTGTCCGATGCTGCGCCGTATATGATAAAGGCAGGAAAGAATTTAAAAATATTTTATGAAAATTTGATTCATGCAACTTGTCTAGCTCACGGATTAAATAGGGTTACGGAAACTATTAGAGTTTCTTTTCCGTTGGTCAATGACCTAATAGCAAATGTCAAAAAGATATTCATAAAGGCCCCATTGAGAGTGCAGTTTTACAAAGAGAATTTGCCCGGAGTACCATTACCACCTGAGCCTGTTGTGACCAGATGGGGCACCTGGATTCGTGCGGCATTATTTTATGTAGATAATTTTCAAAAATTGAAGGACTTAATCTCACAAATGTCTGGTGATGATTCACAGTGCATCCAAAAATCGAAAGAAATATTTCAAAGTACGGTAGTGGAACAACAGTTAATGCATATTAAGTGTAACTATGTATTTATAGCGGACAGTATTTTGCAACTAGAGGAATCGTGTACAAGTTTACCAGAGTCGATGGATATAATAGAGACATGTGTACAAAATTGCAAAAATATACGAGGTGGGTAGGGAAAATAGTAGTGGCAAAATTAGAAAATTTGATAGAAAAAAACACAGGTTTGAAGATTTTAAGGCAGGTCGTAGACATAATGTCAGGGAAAACTGTAAATAATTTAGCTATTGAGCCTGCCTTAGTTCCGACATTTCCTCAGTGATAGACGCCACAATTTTCTAGTTCAGAACCTTGAAGCACGCATTATAACTAGTGCGTTTTATAATTTTTCGAGTTAATATTAATATTTAGTATAAGTTTCATATAAAACATTGTATTAGGTGTTAACTGAATTAATAAAGTATATTATATTATAACTTGAATTTATCTTCAATACTCAATCACCTAATTAAATGAAAATGAAATTTAGGAAATCAAAATTTAGTTGCATATTTACGGATTTTTTGCATATATCCTGCATAAATTAAAAAAAATATGTGCATATATATGCGCATATTTTTAAGGTTTTTGGTTGCATATAATCCGGTCTTTAATAATTACCAATGACATGTATTGATATATAATATGCAAGTATAAAATAGAAAAAAAACAAAGAAATATCTGCATGCACTTATTTTTTCATTAATATAATCACTTATTTTCAATAAAGTATATGTTGTCTGTCATATCTTGTCATTCTTTCATTGTATGTAAGCTTGAATCTTTTTCTTTTTGATCAAAGCTATTTTTTTTCTTTTATATAACTTCTCTGAAATCTATACGTTTTAAGGCAACATTGGGAAATTCCATTAGCCCGCGTCTTGGATCATCTTTTTCCATTTATAACCTACTTCTTTGAATATGTTGCACAATAACATACGACATCCATTAAACAGTCGTTTCTCTTTTAATTGCTCATGTAAGCAATTCAAAGCTACATGCTGTCCTGTAAATGAGAATTAAACTGTGAGTACCTACGTAAAAACGACATATGGGATTAAGAACAATATTTTCTGCAATTCTTAGTACGAATACTTACAGAGAGTGTACGAATACATACATAATATAAAAGTGTCATGATTAGAACTTGCATCCAAAACTGCAGTATTGGTAACCCTTTTAACAGAACTACACTTCCTAGTCGATTTTAAAACTTCATTGTTCTTCACCTTTTGTGAAATAGTACTAACAGTAAATACACTCCACCTTAATGCTGCTGCAACAAGCTTAAAAATGAACACGACTGTACCTTTTAACATATCACTCTAACAGCCGCAAAGGGTAACTATGGACCATTATTATATCGTTCTTTTTCAAAATAGTGCATCAGAAATGCTACTAACTTTTGGCAATGACTATTTAACTGATTTGGCAGGTAAAATTACAATTATAAACACTGACACTAACTTCTTAAAAGAACTGTTTTCGATCGTAAGGTAAACAATTAAAGCATTGTATTATTTATATATGGGATAACCTGCAAACGCGTCAATAAATAACAACAAGAAAAATGTGAAACTCGACAACGGACTTGCAACGGTTTTTGTTTTGTACAAACATCTGAACGTTGGTTGTGACATAGCGGTGACAAATAGTTATGGAACGATTTTTTCCGTATGGCAGTAACCATTTTAAAATTATAAAATTAGTGCACAAGGTACAAACGTAATTTGGTCCAGCAAATATGACGAAATATTGATTGATTTTGTTAGAAATAATATAGGTTTATATAATGTGAAGAACAAAGACTATAGAAAGCTCACTTAAAACAAAAAAATTGAAATAACCCTCTGAAAAACACCCTCTGTAGCACGAGTTCTAAATATGTCACTCTTCTCAATCGATAGTTTTCGTCTTCCGACGATTCCTAGTCTTCCAAATATAGTAATAATGCTATGTCTGGATCATCAATTCTCCATCGCAATACACTCACTGTCTGTTAGGCTAAGGTTATAGTGGATGCGTATTCTGACGAACTATTGTTCTGACGAACTCGTCAGAACTCGCACGAAAATATCAAAACATATAAAGGCAATTATTGTGGTTAAACTGCATGCGGCCAGTTCGTCAGATTACGCACGAATTCGTCAGTATAAGGTGAACGTTCAACCAATTTTGATTTTTTGATCCGAACCGTTGCGATTTGTGTTTATTATTTGTTTATAAATTGGTCCCTTTTACAATGGATATGGAAAAACTAATCAGTTTAGTTTTTGAAAATAATTCTTTATGGGATATGAAGCAAAAAACTATCATAATAGAGATATTCATCGCCAGAAATGGGAAAAAATCGCTAAAGAGATGGAAAGTAATGGTAAGTAAATACATTCCTATACTTGAATTTATTTTTTCTACGATGGTACCCTAAAATGTCATTTCACACATTCATCATATATTACATATACATATTATATTGGAATTGTACTTCGCCATAGGGGCTGCAAAAGTAATTCTTGAAAACGTCTCGTATTTCAATGGCTCTTGCTCCATAATGGTTGTAGAGCCTTGAAACAGTTATTTCATAGTTGCATATATTTTGTTCGGGCTGTGTTGGAACTCCTTCAATGTCAATTACTATATTGTGCAGCAGACATGCAGTTTGAACTAAAATATCTGCTTTCTCGGGATCGACTTGCAATTCGGTTTTTAAAAATCTCCACTTAGCAACTAGTATACCAAATGCGCAATTCAATGCAGCGTCTAGCCCTAGACAGGCGGTAGTTAAAAATCCGCTCTTCACTTGTAAGATTTTGTCTAGAATATGGCTTAAGTAAACATGGCTTCAGTGGGTACGCTTCATCACCCAATATTACAAAAGGAGCTTTGACTTCTGTTTAAGGTAAATATTCAGAAGTTGGCATATTGAATTTGTTCGTCAGTAAGCATTTGTAGACATTAGAGAGGGAAAATATTCCTCCATCGCTTTGCTTCCCATAACCTCCAACAGCAATAGTAACAAACTTGTAATTTGCATCAGCTATGCCTTGCAACACAATTGAAAAATATTGTTTATAGTTATAGTATATCGATCCTGAGTTCTGTGGACATTTTATTCTAACATGTTTTCCGTCAATGATGATGATACAATTAGGAAAATTCCATTGATTGAAGTAGTCTTTTGCATTCTTTTGTAACAAATCGGTTGTAGGTACTGGCATATGTTTCCCTTGATAAGTATTTCATATTGAAAGACATGTTTCATAAACTATCTGTCGTATGGCAGTATGTGAAACTCTGTATGAAAAGCTTAACGATCTAAATGACATCCCAGTAGAAAGATACCTGAAATAAAAGAAATTTAAATTAATGGTTATTAAAAAAATACAATGTGTCTCGTGTGTATTTTTAAGCATTGTTTTTGTTTCAGTCGAAGCCGTAAAAAATTAGTGGCGTGGTTTGCGAGACATCTTTCGTAAAGAACTTTAGAAGCTACCGAAACCACGTTCTAGACAAGGAGGACCAACCAAGAAGTCCAAATGGCCATATTTTAAAAACATGCTGTTTTTAAAAGATCAATTCGTAGGTAGAAAATTACAGAGCAGTACTTTGGAGCCGGAGGTGGATACTCAATCGCAAAATGACGATCAAGAGCCTGATGAATTACGAAAAGGTGATTTTGTTGAAGCTCCTGACAATGTCATTGTCGACCAAAACGCAGCACAAAAGGCAGGAATGGAAAGAAATATCGAATCACCGGATTCACCGGCGAGGCCTCCCGAGTTTGTCCCATCTCAAAGCAAACGTGTTAAAACTGTCAAAGCTAATTCCAAATCAAATGCAATTCAACAACTTTTAATAATCGAGCAGGAAAAGTTAAAAAAATTTAAGCGAAAGGGTGACGTATGCCATCAAGCAAAAATTCAAGAGGATAGTGACTATTATTTTCTGCTGAGCTTATTACCTTATTTAAGAAAAGTTCCCGAAGACAGAAAAATAGATGTGAGAGCAAGGCTACAACAGGTGTTTGTTGGCGAAGAAGAAATAGCAACCCTCATATTGTGGCAGTGAGAATTCATGTCCACAGCAGGCATCTTCACTAGAGTTTAGAATGCATCAACATCTAATGGAAACTTATGCTAGGGCTCCAGACTTCCAAAGCCCTTCTAGGGCCAGTAGCGAAGAAACTTGGAGACATTCTGAACAAACTAATTCTAGTTCTTCACAATTAAGGATCCCTTCTGGCCCAAGTAGTGGAGAAACTTCTGATCAACAGCAGTTTGATGAAGACTTAGCTTCATATTTTTAACGTACCAATCCACTTAATGAGTAAATAAGTATCTGTTAAGTGTTTTGAAAGAGCTTTATAACTATGTTAACATAACAATAAATTAATATAAAAAAATTGCAGTCTTACCTTAATGTTAACGGCAGTCTTTCTTTAGCAGATATACACTTACAAAAATTTGATTGCTTGGTGATACTTTCTTCGATTCCTTCAAAAATATAATGAAATGTTTCTGGTAACATCCTGAAGTACCCAAAAAATTTGTTTGGTTGCTCTAACAGGTCTTTAAATAATGTATGGTATTCCCCATTAATTGGTCTTGAAGAAAATATTTTATTGACGTGTTCCGTTCTGCCCATAAGAAAAAAATTTAATAATGGGCTCTCCAAAAATTGGCACTCATATGCTAAATTTTCATTGTCATCCATCTTGAATATCTTGACATAACTGACATTATTAGCATGCACTATAACCACTGACACCTGAACAACCATTCTGACGTGTTCGTCAGAACAATAGTTCGTCAAAATACGCATCCACTATAACCTTAGGCTTAACCGTCTTTTTAAGTTGACATCTCTGGTGACCGTTCTTGCGGTCATTTTCTTAAGTTCGCGGCATTACGATTTATCGCGGCCTCTAGATAATGTCACTGCTTTCTTAGGAAACCTTGCTTTAGTTCTAAAACTTTTTATTGGAGTAGTAATCGAATATGTTGATTTTTCAGGTTGCAAAATACCAGAAATGGACCCTTTTCATATATCAGTGAGAGATTTCATATCAAAACCAAAGGAAATAAAATGCAACAATGGAGTCCCACCTCTTTTCGGAAGCAATTTAACATCCATATTCATTATACCAACCGCTCTAAATCATTACAATCTGACAAATTTCACTTGTTGCTATCATACCTTTAAGCGTGAAGATACAAATGAAGGCGAAAATGATAAACAAGTTTCTTACAATAATGACTGTCTATCATTCGAAGGAAAATCTGTGAACATCGAGGAGGAATTTATAAAACTAATTTGTAAAAATGACAATGTGAAAATATACGAAGATTATTTTGCGTTTATTCCAACTAAACAAAAGGAACGTTCCACTTCATCAACGAAAAGGAAACCCAACGTTTTGATTTTAGGTTTAGATACAGTTTCTAGAATAAACTTCCACAGACAGATGCCCTTGTCAATGGGATATCTTACACAACAGCTGGGTGCTTTCGAATTATTAGGCTACAACAAAGTGGCCGATAATACCTTCTTGAATTTGATGCCCGTACTTAGTGGTTTCTTCGAGCATGAGCTGCAGAACTCCTGCTGGCCTAGTGCTAAAGCTCATTTTGATAATTGTTCTTTCGTATGGCAAAATTTCAGTAATCTAGGGTAAGTATGTTTATAATTATTTTTTAAGTATTGATATTTTAACCAAAATCGCAGCTCCATCTGTTGGTGGTGGGTTTATTTAAGAAATTAGCGTTAATCATACTAATATTACAAATTTTTAATTTCCAACCTTCATTTAACTTCCATGAAAACTCTGACCAAATCAAACCTTTTTCAATTCACGAACTTAATTATAGTCTTCTGAACAAAAAACACTCTACACCCGGTCTGGATGATGTCTCTTACTTGATGATCAAATCCATGCCTTTAAGAAATAAACTACAACTATTAAAAATATATAACAGCATCCTTGCAGAGGACCAACCTATACCAGATTCCTGGAGAAGATACGATATAGTGGGAATCCTAAAACCAGGTAAAACAGCAAAAAACCCAGAAAATTTCAAACCGATAGTTATGGCCTCTTGTTATGCAAAAGTCCTGGACATCCTGATCAAAAACCATATCGAATGGGACCTAGAAAACCGAGGCGTATTTCACCCCCTACAAACAGGCTTTAGGAAGGGCATGGGAATCTCCTATAATATATGTTACATCACTAGTTTTATCAATTATGCCTTTTTAAACAGCGAAAAGGTCTTGGCGGTATTTCTGGCGGTCTTGGCGGTCTTCTGTATAAATAAACGGTTAAATAAGCAATAAGGTTAAAGCAAATCAGTGCCTCGATAAGTGTGCCACACAAGTCCCCCCTAAACAAAAAAAAAATGTCTACGTCTAGGTATTTGTATGTGATTATATACATGTATATAGCCTCTGATAACAAACAAAACTTTTAACTAAACATAACAAGCTGTCCTTCTTGTGTAGATTAAGTGGCGTCTCAAACCCGTCGATCCAGTACATGTCTATACCTCTGTTCGTATTGTATACTAACCCACACCCGGAAAGCCGCACAAGGTTTCATTCAAGAATATTATAAATATGAGAGCATGTTTGTTTGGATTGTTATTTTAATTAATAAGGATTCTATCTGATAAAGATTCTAATAACATTTGACATTTGGACTTTGGGATATGATAGCGCTATAAAAAGGATACTTTTTATAGCGCTATCATAATTTTATATCGCAATAACTTCTTCATTTGAATATGTGGAATAAAGGAGTATCAAATTTGGTTTTCCTCATTATTTGAGGGGCTATAATGAACAATTAGACTATCGTTGAGCGTCTCCTTCGAACCCTGCCTGATATTCGCCCATTCCTTCTTCGATATTTTGTACTATTCTCTGCCTAACTATGAACTCTGCCTTACTAGAACTTTATAAGTTATGTAAAGTAATAATGACACGATATTTCTTGCAGTTTATCTCATTTCTTATAAATCGAGCATATTACCGCCTGCTATCATTCAGGTATCTGCTCATCATTCCCAGTGTTAACTATCAATTATATCATGGAATTGGACTTTGGAATATGATAGCGCTATAAAAAGGATACTTTTTATAGCGCTATCATCATTTTATACCGCTATAACTTCTTCATTTGAATATGTGGAATAAAGGAGTATCAAATTTGGTTTTCCCCATTATTTGAGGGGCTATAATGAACAATTAGACTATCGTTGAGCGTCCCCTTCGAACCCTGCCTGATATTCGCCCTTTCTTTCTTCGATATTTGGTACTATTCTCTACCTAACTATGAACCCTGCCTTACTAGAACTTTATAAGTTGTGTAAAGTAATGATGACACGATATTTCTTGCAATTTATCTCATTTCTTATGAATCGAGCAAATTACCACCTGCTATCATTCAGGTATCTGCTCATGATTCCCAGTGTTAACTATCAATTATATCATGGAATTGGACTTTGTGATTTGATAGCGCTATAAAAAGGATACTTTTTATAGCGCTATCATCATTTTATATCGCTATAACTTCTTCATTTGAATATGTGGAATAAAGGAGTATCAAATTTGGTTTTCTCCATTATTTGAGGGGCTATGAACAATTAGACTATCGTTGAGCGTCCCCTTCGAACCCTGCCTGATATTCGCCCTTTCCTTCTTCGATATTTGGTACTATTCTCTGCCTTACTAGAACTTTATAAATTGTGTAAAGTAATGATGACACGATATTTCTTGCAGTTTATCTCCTTTCTTATGAATCGAGCATATTACCACCTGATATCATACAGGTATCTGCTCATCATTCCCAGTGTTAACTATCAATTATATCATGGAATTGGACTTTGGAATATGATAGCGCTATAAAAAGGATACTTTTTATAGCGCTATCATCATTTTATATCGCTATAACTTCTTCATTTGAATATGTGGAATAAAGGAGTATCAAATTTGGTTTTCTCCATTATTTGAGGGGCTATGAACAATTAGACTATCGTTGAGCGTCCCCTTCGAACCCTGCCTGATATTCGCCCTTTCCTTCTTCGATATTTGGTACTATTCTCTGCCTTACTAGAACTTTATAAATTGTGTAAAGTAATGATGACACGATATTTCTTGCAGTTTATCTCCTTTCTTATGAATCGAGCATATTACCACCTGATATCATTCAGGTATCTGCTTATGATTCCCAATGTTAACTGTCAATTATATCATGGAATTGGACTCTGGGATATGATAGCGCTATAAAAGGGATACTTTTTATAGCGCTATCATCATTTTATATCGCTATAACTTCTTCATTTGAATATGTGGAATAAAGGAGTATCAAATTTGGTTTTCCCCATTATTTGAGGGGCTATAATGAACAATTAGTCTATCGTTGAGCGTCCCCTTCGAACCATGCCTGATATTCACCCTTTCTTTCTTCGATATTTGGTACTATTCTCTACCTAACTATGAACTCTGCCTTACTAGAACTTTATAAGTTGTGTAAAGTAATGATGATACGATATTTCTTGCAGTTTATCTCCTTCCTTATGAATCAAGCATATTACTGCCTGCTATCATTCAGGTATATGCTCATCATTTCCAATGTTAACTGTTAATTGATGAATGGTTTGATATAATTCATTCTCTCCAAGCTTCAGTAGTTTTGAAATCCTGCTATCTATCTCGGGAGCTTTATTATTTTTAAGTTGCATCCATGTTTATTTAATAAAAGTTATTCACTTCTTGTGTATTTTTTTACTTGATACTAGATACACGACAGCTTTCGCAGAAGACTGTGCTTGGATGGGTATATTCAACTTTCATAAGAAGGGTTTTAGTAAGCAACCGGTCGACTACTATTACAGCAGTTACAACTGGATTGCAGAGAGCACCATAGGAAACAACAAGGATATAAATTGCAATTTATGCCTTGGAGGTAGAAAAGAATACGTAGCTTTATTAGACTATGCTAAGAAGTTTCTTCTGAGAATGAAAATGACTTCTCAACCATATTTTGGATTTTTTTGGGAATCTAGTCTGACTCACGATTATCTCAACTATCCTGCCTTAGGTAAATTAATAGAGTAGATGTACTTATAAGTTATAAATTTATTTCTGTTAATAATTGAACTTAAATAACTCAATATTAAATATTATTCCTAGTTATATTTCCTGTTTTCCATAGTATATAACACATCGGTCTAGCGTCACTTACAAAAATCCTTACCAGTGGTCGAGTGTGCCAACCTTCAAACGTCATGTATCAAAATTTCCTGACAATCTATTAGTTTGTGAGTTGTTCAAAACAATAAAAAACGAATTTTCTGTGTTGGTTAAGCATTGCTTTTTGATGAAGAAAAATATCGTTAGCGCAAAATAATGATTTGATAAACACTACCCGGACTGTGCACCAGGAAAATCAACCATAATTCATTGAAATGCGTAATTCAAAAGTACCGATGATACTGAACACTCTGAACGTCCAAATGACTTGACTACATTAGACATCAGAAAAATTCACAAAATTATTTCGCAAGACCATAAAGTAAAGCTGCAGGGGATAGCTGATATCATGAATATATCGAAAGGAATCATTTTGCATGAACACTTGAAAATGCGTAAATTATTATCGAAATGAGTACCGCGTTTGCTCACAACGGACCAAAAACAAAAACATATTAATGATGCTGAGCAATATTTGAAGTTATTTAAGGATTTTTCATACCGTATATAATAATGGATGAAACATTGATCCATCAGTACAGTTCAAAGTCAAATCTCCAGTCAGCTAAGTGGACAGCAATCGGTGAAAGCCATCCATAACGACCAAAAACACAACCATCGCAGGCAAGGTTATGGCCTCTGTATTTTGGGATATGCCAACCATCAATAGTGCATATTACATGACGTTATTGGTGCATTTGAAGAACGAAATCGCATAAAAAGACTTCAAATAAAAAATAAAAGTGCTCTTTCACCAAGACAATGCACCGTGTCACAAACTGATGGAAACGATGACTAAATAGCATGAATTACACTTCGAAGTGCTTCCTCATTTACCGTATTCTCCAGATCTGGCCACCCGCAACTATTTCCTGTTCTGAGATCTCAAAGAAATGCCGACTGGAACGACATTTCGCTCCAATTGATAGGTAATTGTCGAAGCTCAAGGATATTTTGGAGGCAAAGAGAAATCCTTCGTTGAGGCAAAGGTGTAGGAATGTTAGGAAAGCATTGTAATGGTTGTAGTACTATTCAAGGAGAATATATTGATGAATATAGTCAAAATCTCCAAAAAAAGTGTTTTATTTGAATTTATTCGGAGTAACTAAACCTAAACAAACCAAACCTCACTTTCTATATACTTTCGCCAATCTTCAGACACCTGCTGAATCCCAAATCGAATGATACGAAAAAGTCATTGAGGCTTTTTCGACATCCTTAAGAAATGCGAATCGGGATTCTTGAGGAATGATAATAAATTATCATAAATAAATTTTTATAAAATTATCATAATAAATTATCATGATAATAAATTATCCAAACCAAGTGAAGTTGCAGGGATCGGAAGAGATGAAAATCCGAAAGGATCAAATCTGGAGAATACGCTGGGTGCAATAAAATCTCACAATTCAACTCGATCGTTTACGGGCCTTGCGTTGTCATAAAGCAAAACGAGCAAGTATAAGACATTGTTTCTGCCGACGCGTCACTAACACGAATCAATCAATGCTGATAATGGTCAATGGAGACCGTGTGACCAAATGGGAGCAATTTATAATACATGTTGCTCAACTGATCCCATGATATACACCTCAACACCTCTTTGGGGTGGATATTTGATCTTGTGGCTCACCTGGATTTCTGGTTACACTGAGTTCCTGTCCGAGCTCGGGCAGTTTACGACAAGTATTTTTTTCCAGTAGTTCTTCCAATTCTTCATCTTCCACTTTTTTGGCTGTCGCGGACGTTCTTCATCATTTAAATCGAAATTTTCAGTTTGGAATTACTGCAACCATTTCTTACAAGCACCGCACGAAACCGCATTATCTCCCCAAGCTGCAAAAATCACAATCAATTACTTGATCATCAGATTATATTCCTAGTAGGCACATTAAGTGGAAAACCTAATAATCAAGTAGCAAGAAAACTTAGCAAGTTTTTAATCATTGGAAAAACTATAAATACTCTCATTTTTGAGAATCGCCATCAAAGACGCTGTGGAAACCTGCTGGATATCCGAAATTGTATTGAAACTGTTTCATTTCACCACCACTCTCAGTTTCGTGGACAGCCAAAAGTAGCATGAAACCAAATTAGTTTAGCATCTCTAGTATCAAAATTATTCAGTGTTATGGAACGTTTAATATCAGAGCAATGCTTGCAAATTGTTGAAATTCATAGAGGTTTTCGTGAATTTTATGGTACACATAATCACCCAACCGGGTTATGTATTCGCCGAATTATCGATAAATCCCGAACACATTTCACGTTGCTCGATATTAAAATACAAACAGGACAAAAACTGTGCGTTCCGAAGAAAATATCGCCGCTTTTGCTGGCAGTGTTGATAAAGATCTAAATGCGTCAATTCGTCGTTACAGAGCGATTATCAATGATTATTTAATTCCGAATTTGAATGATACTGATCTGGAGGATATGTGGTTACAGTAAGGCTCCACATGTCATACAGCCAATGCACCAATCGATTTATTGAGTTTTAAAAAGTGGTTGGAAATTGAATTGACAGAATGCGTTTTAGTAGACGCAGACATGGCCAAAATTTGTCTGAAATTGTTTCCAGACATTAAGAATTTCAAGGCATCTAATTTAGTCGTCGATTTATTTGAATTTAAAGTTTGGACGCACTTAAAAAATCGCTCTATATAATAGGTGATTTCGTTAATTATGTCGATTTTTCTCAAAATTTCAGCGTTTATTCCCATAATAAAATAGATTATTTTAATAATTAAAGTATTAGCCCTCGTTGGTTATTGCTTTTTCTCATCTTTCTGTCAAAAAATGGATTCCGGACCAGTTGAACTTTTGGTTCAATGAGGCCAACCTTTCATCAAGCCAACTTTTCACTTCTTCGTAAGAAAGATAGTTGTTTTGAAAGTCCGTGCTTTAGATCGAAATAAATGATCGTCCGAAGGGGCTAAGTCCGGTGAATACGATGGGTGGGGTAGGCCATCCCATTTAACATTTTCTAAATAGTTTTTTATATATTTTACAACATGGGGCCGAGCACTCTTTGAGTTGTTTTTGAATTGTTGTCGGTATCGATCGCCAGTAATCATTTCATCAGGTTTCAGCAGTTCGTAATACACAGCTGCCCCTACTATCTCACCAAATACACAGCAAAACCTTCGTTCCATTACATATTGCGCACTGATAGTGATGTTGAAGGCTGGCCTGGGTCTACTCATGACTTTTTGCGCTTTGGCTTGTCAAAATAGATCCACTTTCCATCACCTGTCAACAACTCCATGCAAAATTCATAAGAAACCCATTTTCCTTACTTCTGGATCTTTCCCAATGCATGTAGATGTTCGGCAATGGTGGATTGGGTCACATTTAATGCTTCTGCCCATCGCTTCAACATATGAGTTGAGTCTTCATCCAATAATGTTTGTAAAACAAATTTGGAGGGAAGCAATGAAACGTTAGGATTCATCTTTCGGAACTCTGCAGATTTCGTGAATATAAATACATTTAAAACTATAACAGATACAAATTACAACTAGAAGATATCCGACGTGACATAGATCAGAATATTCTCCTGGCGAAATTTCAAATATCATCGTTAGTTAATCGCCGAAAATATCTACTGGTTTAGTTCATCGATAAAATGTGTAGATCCTGAATTTCCCGAGCTGTTGAGAACCTAACATTTTATTTACCCTATCCTAGAACTAACTTCATGATCAAAATACCACTGTTTCAGGCCATGAAGCTCCTCTATGATCTGTGGTGCGATGTTGGCATTAACCGGACTTCTTTTCTCTTTGTTCTTTTTTGTAAATTGTCTCACAAATGGATTTACTCTGTCAGACAATAAAGATTTTTTTTTCCTTTATTTCGGTTTTTCGCCACTATCTAAAACTCAAAAAATATCAAAAATACCTGTTCTTATGGTAAAAACAAAAAACCAAAAGGAGACAAATTTCTCAGTGATTCTTTTTTGTAATAAATTTGCTTAACGAACAAAATTTTAAAGATATAAAAATGTTATAAAAAATTTTACAAACTTTGAACGTTAACGTTTCGGAGGGTAATCTCCCCCCGTTTTCAAAACTAAACTATAAAATAAATTATATTAATTTGTAATATATAACGTAACGAGTGAAAGTAAATATATTTTTTTGTATATGTCAACGATACTTACATTGACAATAATAGATTTTCATGACAGTGACATACTACCAAAAAATATATATAAGTAATGTGTGATTGTTTATTGTACTGATTGTGTATTCAAATATTTAAATGTGTTTAATTGTATTCTTTAGAATCGGGAACCATATTGAATTTAAATCTACCGAAGGCTTAGCAATACAGTTACTTTTATTTAAATTAATTATAGCGGTTTCTTTTAATCTTCTATATTTTGTTACCGATTCTTTTAATACTATTTTGGAATTATTCCAATTTATTTTATGACCCGAATCCCATGCGTGTTCACAAGTTCTAGATTTATTAAAATCGCCCTTTCTAAGAAGGTTTTTATGCTCTTTTATTCTAACATCTAATGGTCTAGATGTCTCACCTATTTGCCACATTCGCAGGGAATTTTATAAACCACATTTTTGGTATTTTATTGTATATTGTTTGGTTTAGTCTTTGTAAATAGAGATCTAAGAGTATTTTTTGTTTTAAATGTCGTTCTTATGTTGTATTTACTTCCTACTCTTTTAATTGTGTCAGAAATACCGCGGATATAAGGAATTCTGAGATTAATTGTTTGAGAGTTATTATTATTGTTATTAATAACTTGTCTGTTTTGTCTAGTATCAAAATTTTAAAACGATTTAGCTATAAAATGTTTTGGGTAATTGCTTTTTATTAAAATGTCTTTTATGTGATTTGTTTCTTTTTGTAGTATATCACTGTCGGTACAAACAAGTTTTGCTCTGTCATATAATCTTTTAATTACTTCTATTTTGACCGACTTTGAGTGATTTGAAAATAAATTGAGATACCTATTTGTGTTTGTCGGTTTTCTGTAAATTGTAGTTTTTAATGTGTTGTTTTGTTTTAATATTAAAGTGTCGAGGAATGGCAATTTATTCTCCTTCTCCATCTCTAAAGTAAACTTAATTGTAGGCTCTCGAGAATTTATATCTTGTAAAAAAATATTTAGATCGTCAATGCTATGTTGCCATATAGTAAAAATATCATTAACATATCTAAGCCATATTAATGGCTTTTTAAGAGATTTATTTAATATGTCATTCTCGAGTTCCTCCATAAAGATATTACTCATCAAAGGAGAAAGAGAAGAACCCATTGCCATTCCGAAATTTTGTTGATAATAATCATTTTCTAATTGAAAATATGTGGTTTTTAAGCACAGAGTTAATAATTCCAAAATTGTATTTATGTTTAGTTTAGTGCGGTCTTTTAATGTTGTGTCATGTTCTAATCTCTTTCTAACTATTAAAAGTGATTTATCAACTGGTACATTAGTAAATAAACTCACCACGTCAAAACTAACCATTAAATATTTGTTTGTAATTTTAATGTTCCAAATTTTATCTAAAAAATCTGAAGTATTTTTAATATATGAATTTGTTCTACCCGAAAGTGGATTTAAAATGTTTAATAAAAATTTTGCTAGTTTATAACATGGGGAATCTATACTACTAACTATAGGGCGAAGTGGTATATTAGTTTTGTGCATTTTTGGTAGACCATAGAAATGAGGTGGTTTACTATAATGTGGTGTAAGTTGTGATCTTTCTAGATCTGTAAATTCACGTTTGTGTTTATATAATATATTGTATATTTGTCTCTCTATTTTTAATATTGGATCTGTAGGTATTTTAGTGTAATTTCCCTCATCAATTAAAGTTTTAATTTTGTTATTATATTCTGTAGTGTCCAGAATAACTGTGGCGTTACCTTTGTCTGATGGCAATATTTTAATAGATGTGTCTTTTTTTTAATTTATCTATAGCTAACCGTTCCTCATGGTATAAATTTGATTTGATTTTAAATTGTTTTTCTAAGATAAGTTTTAACCTAATTCTGTATTCATTTGCACTTTCCAAAGGTAATTTTTGAGCAAAAGACTCTACTGCCGAAATAAGGTCTAATTTAGAAATATCTTTCGATGTAACACAAAATTTAGTCCTTTAGAAAGTACATACGTTTCAGGATCAGATAATATTTTATTTGAAAGGTTAACTACAGTTTTATTAATGAAATTTGTGTCTGTATGTGTATTAGTGTGTTTTGTATTTGTTCCATGTTTTTCAATAATTAAATTTTTAAATTTCTTAATGTGAGTATTTTTTTGGATATTGAAGTGATATATGTAACTGGAACTGGACGCTATTATAAATGTGATTAAAATCTACTTCAGTTGCTTTTTCGTATATTTGTTGTAATGTATTATCAATGTCAGTCTTTAATTGTTTTTTAGAGTGTATGTGATGTTGGATGTAATCTATTAAAAGTGCTAAACTAATTTAATTATTAATAATTAATAATTCCAAGACGGTATTAAAAGAATCGATAACAAAATACAGAAGATTAAAAGAAACCGTTATAATTAATTTAAATAAAAATAACTGTATTGCTATACCTTCGGTAGATTTAAATTAAATATGGTTCCCGATTCTAAAGAATACAATTAAACACATTTAAATATTTGAATACACAATCAGTACAATAAACAATCACACAGTAAACATTACCTATATATATTTTTTTGGTATTATGTCACTGTCATGAAAATCTATTATTGTCAATGTAAGTAAGTATGGTTGACATACACAAAAAAAAATATATTTACTTTCACTCGTTACTTTATATATTACAAATGAATATAATTTATTTTTTAGTTTAGTTTTGAAAACGGGGGGAGAGGACCCTCCGAAACGTTAACGTTAAAAGTTTGTAAAATTTTTTTATAACATTTTTATATCTTCAAAATTTTGTTCGTTAGGCAAATTTATTACAAAAAAGAATCACTGAGAAATTTGTCTCCGTTTGGTTTTTTGTTTTTACCTAGTGATTCTTTCTTTACATAAGAACAGATATTTTTGATATTTTTTGAGTTTTAGATAGTGGCGAAAAACCCAAATAAAACCCCAATGGAACAAAAAATATATGAACACGCCACAATCATTCAGACATTACAAAGATTGTTATTATTATCCTCAAACTTTTTCGGTTCTCCTGGACGTTCCTTATATTATTATATCAAAATCACCTCTTTTAAAGCGCTTAAACCATCGTTCATACATTTTTTTGGGTTACAGCATGTTTACCATAAACTTAAACAATCGATACCTTTCAGCAGCTGTTTTCTTCAAATGAAAGAAGGTTATTAAACTTCTCTATAAAACGTCTTTTCGTAATACATAATTTGACATACTCAAAGCTATGAAAAACTATTTTTTTTTACGGAATGACGATTAATAACGAACTGACTTTTGATGGTGTATTATCATTATTCGTAGTATCATTACTCTATACCAATAAATGTATTAGTTACGCTTCTATGTCTTAGCAAAATCGAGATTTCTAACCGAAATACCTATTATGAAATTTCTCCTTTAAATAAAATCACATTTTTTTGTATACCTAGTATTAAAATTAAAGTGTTAAAATCATTTTATTTTTTAGCATATATTTTTAGGTGACCCAGTGTACTATGACTTTTTAAAAGAGTTAAAGGAAAATGGGTATTTAGAAAATACCATACTGATTGTTATGAGTGACCATGGTATCAGATGGGGTCGTATTAGGAAGACTTATCAAGGACAGCTTGAAGAACGGCTGCCATTCGTTTACCTAGTACTTCCTGAATGGATCAAAAAAGAATATCCTATTCCAATAACCAATTTGAGAAAAAATACCAGGAAACTTACCACTCCATTCGATCTGCACGTAACACTAAAGAGTTTTCTAGATATAAATAGCTTGAGTGATGTACGCAAACCAAAAGCATTAGCTAGGGGGTATGTATGAAGCTGCACAACAGTGTGGCATCAATAAAAACAATAATAAAATTTCAGATACAGTTTATTCAGTGAAATTCCTCTAAATCGAACCTGCGAAGAAGCTTCTATAACTAGTCACTGGTGTACTTGTCAGCAAAGCATGGAAATGTTAGTGAATAATACTCAAGTACAGGAAGCAGCAAATTTTTCAGTCAGTTATATGAATAATCAGTTGAGAGGGTATGGCCAGTGCGCTATGCTGAAATTAGACAAAATAATAAGTGCTAGATTACAATATCATGAAGAAAAGGAAATTCAAAACAGTGATTCACTGAAGGATTTCACTGTTGTTTTGATGACAATCCCAGGAGAAGGCGTTTTTGAGGTAATTTACTTTTTATATACAGGGTATAGGGGAAATAACTTTCGTAATCATTTCCGCGGAAAATATATCAGAACTTTTTGAAATTTTCTTACAAATTGACGTCTCATCGTTGTCTTTTTTTAGATAACCAATTTCGGATCAAAAGCGAATTCAGTTTTTTGTTAGATATGTTGATATTAGAAAATTAAATTTAATATTTTTATAGCTATTTAAAAACAAGAAAATATTACACATTATTGTCATTTAATATCAAAGTTCCAATTACTAGCACTAATTTTTTACACATAACACATTTTAATCGATTGACGTAACATTAAGAATTACATGATTAACTATTTTATTAAATTAAGGATGTACCGGAGGTACAATCGGAGACAAAAGTAAAATTAATAAAAATAGAGATAATATAATTAATTAATACGTTAGCTGCCATAATACAAAAAAATTGGGTCACAAATTAAAAATTATATACAACAAATATCTTAAAAAAGATAATTTTTTTTGAGAAAAGCCTTTTCAAGTTTCCTCGCATGAATATGAGCCTGAAACTAGCCGTTTGTCTTCATATAGCTCAGATGGTAGTATCGAGCCCTTAGTAAAAAAGAATAAAACGGTACCTTATCCAATAGCGCTATCCGATGGTGATGGGGAAGGATGTAGTAAGCAGCTTTTTAACAAAATTGATAATGTATCGTCTGCTCAGAATGAATCAGAACGCGAATCGAAATGATACAATTTCAGAAGGCAAAGAGACGGTTATAAATCAATTTCAAATGGATAGCTCAGATTAAGATGATGAATTAGTTCCAACATTAATGCGGCAAGAACTTACTGGACAATATCTCAATGACTTTCGGATTGGTATTCCTGGAAAGGGAGTTTCGAATATTTTATTTGAGCATGTTGATAAGCCCCCTGTTTCTTCAAGCTGATGATTGATGAAGAGCTTGTAGATAATATTGTAACGGACAGTAATTGTTACGTCAGTCAGAAAAAATAAACTTACAACACTACAATGGGTTCGAATAAATAAGTGGAAAGATACTGACCCTGAGGAAATTATGGTTTTTATAGGCCTACAAATTTAGATGGATTTACTTCTGGCCCCGAAATTGCCTGATTATTGGTCAAAAAAAGAAATATAGGTAAATCAAATCGCATGTGCAATGTCACGCAATTGATTTGAGCTATTAATAGCAACGTGGCACTTAAGATAATCGAATAGCTGATATTTCTGATACATTGCACATACTTGGACCTCTTATAGACCCCTTAAAATAGAATTTTAATGAACTTATATATATATATATATATACATACATATATATATATATATATATATATATATATATATATATATATATATATATATATATATATATATATATATATATATATATATATATATATATGTGTATATATATATATATATATATATATATATATATATATATATATATATATATATATATATTACTTAAATTATTTTAATTATTATTAACCCCAAAAATTCTACATCCCCAAAGAGCAGATATGCGTTGCCGAAACAGTTGTCCCTTCTTGTTTGCGTTTTATTCTTCTATCAAGAATAAAACGCATAGGTTTGGTATAAAACTATATAAATTATATCTTGAAGAAGGATATACCTATGATTTGAAAGTATATTGTGGCAAAAGAAAGTAGATGGGTCAAGTGTAGCGATCAAAGTTGTTATGAATCTTTGCGAACCTCCTTTGGACTGTGGCCATGTATTTATATAGATAATTATTACACATGTATGGAGCTGGCTTACAAGCTGCTTAACAAGAAAACTCATTTAGTCGGCACCCTGAGAAAAAACCGTAAGAATAATCCCAAAGATGTTATAAACTAAAATCATTGAGTCAAGAGAATAATACAAGAGTCGTGATAACAAAGTGGGAAAACAAGTATAGACAAGTAAAAACAAACATAAGTGGCAAAGTCCTGATAACAAGGTAAAAGAGATGTCCCGGCTTTATTTACTAAACACACTGGACAAATGGTTACAGTAGAGTCATGACGTAATGTGGAATTAAAAAAGCCCGATGTCGTTGCTGATTACAATAAATGCAAGTCATTTATTGATTTATCAGACCAAATCGAAGCTATATTCTTCAGCTTTGAGAGAGGGAATAAAATGGTATAGAAAAATTGCTGTAGAATTGTTCTTGGGAGCTACAATGGTAAATGCATACATCTTGTTCAAATCATTAACTTAGCAAAACATAACAATTACACCATTTAGAGAAGTTGCTACATATGATCTAAAATTTCCTTAAGGAGGCCAGAACAAGCAAAAATGTGTACATACAAATAAAACAAAACATATTTTAGAAGATGTAGGCACTTCAAACAGGTGGTGATGCTGTTTTTGCTATGCTAAAATATCCGAAAAACGGGAAAGAAACGTGGCAGTCAAAAGTACTCTTCAAACTTGATGGAAACATACTCAGTGGGAGAAATATTACCTCGTTACATGTTTTTCCAAAGCACATGTTTGCACAATAGAATAATAATTTAATAATAGATATTTTCATGTTTTGAAATATAAACATTTCATTTTATGTACTAATCATTATCCTACTTTGCTGGGATAGAATTACAAAAAAAAATAAATGAAAGAAAAATTCTAAGAAGTCTTAACAAAAGAAAATACAATCAAAAGGCAATAATTAATACTGTTCAAATGATAAAACACTCTATTGCTTCAAATAAAGGTATTAAAAGGTTTAGAGGTATTAGGGATAGAGGCGCATCAGCAACTAGGGTATTTAGCGACTGGACCCCTACAGATTTAGGTGGGTTCCGAACCACGGTTATCAGCTACCGACAAACACAGGCCAGCACCTCCCTCAGGCTATAAACCCTTGGTAATGTGTCTACCCATAAGTCTATCAGGAAGCCTACCGACTGGCGAGTGCCTAACGAAGAACACTTCTCAGAAGGCATCCGGCCTTTAACTGTCTAACAATACTCCCCTTATTACGTGATATCAGCACATACATACAATAAGTAAAATGGGGTAAAACTATTGTATTATATACAAGCTTCTTCGATCAGGGTGATAAATGGGATGATATACGACTAAAGAACCTTATTTTCACCCAATTTTTCTACATAGATAGCTGACATGATTACAAAATATTAACTGAGGATCCAACAGTACTCCTAAGTATTTAATTTCGTTAAGTTCGTTTAGTTTAAGTTTATTTTTACACAGCCATCTAAATAGTATTGACAGTTCATTATTCAATGTTTCAACCATTTCAGGCAAATTATACACAGACACAGATATGATAGTATCATCGGCAAAAAGACTAATAGAGCATAGAAGAACTCCCTAAGGACTTTTTCTCTTTGCCGATACTTTTCTTTCAACCCTCGTTCTATGATATCTGTCTGTTAAGTAACTCTTGATCCATTTCAAGGGTTTTAATCTTACACCATAACTTAATAAATTTTTACACAGTATATACCGGTCGATAGTTTCGAATGCTCGCTTTGAACCTATAAACACACTAAGCACCGTTTTCCCGTCCTTTATATCGTTCCTCCATGTTGGGCATGCGTACTAAATAGCCGTCTCACAAGAATGTTTCATCCTGAACCCTGATTGAGCAGAAAAAAAAAATCATTGGTTTCAAAATAAGTTCTTAACTCTGTACATACAATAGTCTCAATGATTTTATCAACAACAGCTAATAAATTAATTGGTTTAAAGTCACTTGGTACACTTGGCTTTGGTATTTTCGGAACTGGTACAATAATGCTGGCCTTCAAGTCCTGAGGAAATGTATTCGTTTCAAAACTTGTATTAATAACCGATGATACATTTTTTTTCATTAACCTTATCGTAATTTCATTGTCACTCGCACTTACAATAAAGGATAACCGATGACACAAAAAAAAAAATATTAACCTTATCGTAATTTCATTGTCACTCGTACTTACACTAAAGGATAACCGATGACACACATTTTTTTATTAACCTTATCGTAATTTCATTGTCACTCGTACTTACAATAAAGGATAACCGATGACACACTTTTTTTCATTAACCTTATCGTAATTTCATTGTCACTCGTACTTACAATAAATGATAACCGATGACATTTTTTTTTCATTAACCTTATCGTAATTTCATTGTCACTCGTACTTACAATAAAGGATAACCGATGATACAAAAATGTTTTTTCATTAACCTTATCGTAATTTCATTGTCACTCGTATTTCGACTTTTTAAGCTAAACACAACTTTTCTTAATTTGTTTAATGTAACATGTTTAAACTCAGAAAAATCCTGAGTCTTGCACATTTTGACATCACTGCAACAGTCGCGCTTTTCGATACTCTGTTCTAAGTTATTCAAATTCTCGAAGTAAAGGTTATTGAAGTTATCCTTCGTAGGTCCGTAGTGACCGTCAAAGTCGATTCGAGTCCAATAATCCAATAAAGTCGTGTTTGTTGTATACGCATAAAATAATTTGATTTTCGTTATTTTTGAGTGTGTAAAGCGTGTTTTATTGAAATACATTAGAAATGTCGCTATAAGTGGTGGCCAAAGGAACAGTGGTGTTTGTCTTGTATTCAAACAAATGATTTAGGAAAAGAAAGTCAAGCACGCTGCTTAATATTTCAAAAGCAGCAGATATAAGAAAAGACAATATTAGTGAAAAGTTTTCTAAAACTGTATAATACAGACTTCACTAGACATGAATTTTCATAGCACCAATGTTATTTAGCTATCTACATAAGTGAAGAGAAAATACGGCGTCGAGAAATTGCATTGAATAAAAAAGGAGAGTCTGCATCAACTTCCGAAGCAAGTGTTTTAGATTCTCGACGTTCTCGTTCGTTCTCAGGGTACCTGCAGCATTGAATAAATCGTTGAAATGCCTAATTTGTAAAAAGTTAACGAGAAACAAAGATAAGCAGCTGTATTTGTGCTCTACGCTGCGAAATTTCAGCAGCGTAGCTATACACAGTAAGGAAAACCATTAAGACCTGAAGATTAATTTGCTATTGAAGTGAGGTATCACAAGTATTGTTACCGTGATTATTTAAAACTGAAAGAAAATGAATAGAAATTCTACGAATTCCATCAGGTCGACCTTCAAATCAAATCAAGTCAGGCCAAATTATTAAAAATGTCATAATTTCAAGTCATTCGACAAAAATTCCTGCTGATTGTAAAGCCTTCCTTGGAAGCACTCAAAATAAATTATAACTTGTTCGATTTCTTTGCACTAATGCTCTAAAATATGCACAAGTTAAAGAACACTGCGATATGTACATTTGTGGAGGATTCGACGATCCAACAAAATGCTTCAAGTTGCGAGGATCTTTAATGTGTGAGGTACTTGAATTACTGCTCTGATACAGATTTTTTCGTCTTGGTAATTTATTTCTGAAAAGATTTAGCAAATATTGGGTGTCTAGGTCTATGGTTCGACTTTTCTCATACAAAGAAATATCTTGTAGGATGTCATGTAGCTGCTGAATCTCTGGGTGAAAGGAAATGTGATATTTTACCAGCATAACACTGCTAATAGTCATCTGCTTGTTGCGACACTACTAGCAGATTTGGCAGTAAAATACAATTGTTTGAAAGCTGCATCTGAAAATTTTGTACAAACAGCCCTTATGTCTTTGGGAAACCTTGATCTAAATAATGAAGAATTGAGACAGAAATAGTTTGTACTTATTTCTTTTCAAAAAAAATGAACTGTTTACGAACTCAGATATAAACTGGTTTATCGAAACACAGGTTTCGACTTTAATTTCTACATCTATTAAGGGTTACAGTATAAACATTTCTTTGGAATTTTTTTTATTAAATACAATTGCAGCCCATTGATTATTGCTTATTTGGCTATGAAAAGCTAAATAATGACTTACATCCCCGACAAATGACTAAGCCGTCTTTACCAGAGTCATTAAACAATCTTTCAAGCGCACTGCAAAATGCTGAACAATACCTTGTAGTCACAAAAAATATGGATTATTTTGTATTTTATTATGTAAATGTATCAATAACGATTGTATAAATAAAAATGAGCAATTGTTTACCTACTTTATATACATTTCTGTTTAAATTCGCTGTTTTTTTTCGTATATAACTTTTTTTATTAACAAATGTTTTTTATTAGTTTTATTTCTGTTTTTTTCCATTCAACAACCCATCATCACTTTCATCATTAGAAATAACTATAAATCATTACTATTTAATATTATTATTAGAAATAATCATGTCCCTAATCCCTTTGTCCCTGAATCTATTCCCTTTATAAATAAGAGGAGAGGGGGGTAAAAAAATGGACCAAAAAATGAATAGGCAAGTGCCCAACAGATATAAAAGTAATAGTTTGAATATGAGTCACGGGTGCTTCATATGGCCTAAATCAATATGTTACTTGTGAGAAACACCTGATTCACGTGGCAGTTAACGTGTTAATATAGAAAAGCGAAATTAATACAGATAATGCTAGAAAATAATGTATAGTTAAGAAAGTAAGAGCAAATTTCACCTATAATCTAAAACTAAATTAATAATAATAAATAATATGAAAAAAATTGAACTAACTTTTGGTAGTTAATCATGGTAGTTAATCATCAAACAACATGTTTGATTTAAATCTTTAGAATTACGAACATGAATATTTTAATAATACTTAAATATTAATTAAAATATCTAAGTATTATTTATTTTTGATGATTCTAGAGTGGGCAAGCTGAGTGATTGTTAAGAGTTTATTGCAGTCATCGATCAACGATATATCTTGAAACGCGCTATACGGTATAATTATATAACAACCTTATATATCTTAACTTAATACTTGTACTTATTGATTAATTGAAATATCACGAAATATAAAAAGTTTGTGCGGTTTTTAATATTAAAAATAAAATAAGAATAATATTTATAAGTAAAAAAATGAATGTCTTTATTTAGAATTGCTTATTTACTAATACATTTGGGTTAAATAAAATTATTTTGTGAAACGGTTTTTTATTCATGTTATTTTTTATAGATCGTATATGAAAAGTTTTTAACCCGATAATATTCGAAATAATTTATTGTTTTTTAGTCTCTGCCATATAAAACTTAATCACCTGACACGTCTTTGTATATTTCTAAAGTTTACACAGTTGAATTCGAAAACCGCACCAACTTTTTTGCTCTTTTGATATAATCCTTAATTTTACTTTTCAGGCTACGGTAAGATATGTTAATAATATAATTGATTCTGTTACTGGATCTATAAGCCGATTAAATTTATATGGTAAACAAAGTTCTTGTATGGCAGATTATCATTTAAAATTGTATTGTTATTGTAAGACTTTAATAAATCCTTAATAATTATTTGATATTTTATTCCACGAGCAACATAATGTTAATAGCAATAAATATGACTATGTATCGCTGCAATTAAAATCGAGATAGAAAAATACAAAATTATGGAAGTGTATTAATAGTTGCCTAAAAAGACAGATACATGTGTTTCATTAATCTATCCGGAATATAAAACTACAAGAAATAGGATTTGATTCAGTAAGTGGGATCAGAGTGGTAGCTGCATATGGCCGACTGCTGTTTCTGGTTTGGTTAGGTTTGGTTTGGCAGTGCATCCAAAAATCGAAAGAAATATTTCAAAGTACTGTAGTGGAACAACAGTTAATGCATATTAAGTTTAACTATGTATTTATAGCAGACAGTATTTTGCAACTAGAGGAATCGTGTACAAGTTTACCAGAGTCGATGGATATAATAGAGACATGTGTACAAAATTGCAAAAATATACGAGGTGAGGTAGGGAAAACAGTAGTGGCAAAAATAGAAAATTTGATAGAAAAAAACACAGGTTTGAAGATTTTAAGGCAGGTCGTAGACATAATGTCAGGGAAAACTGTAAATAATTTAGCTATTGAGCCTGCCTTAGTTCCGAAATTAAAATTTTGCCCTATAACATCAGTAGATGTAGAAAGATCATTTTCTTTGTATAAACATTTCCTTAGTGATAGACGCCACAATTTTCTAGTTCAGAACCTTGAAGCACGCATTATAACTAGTGCGTTTTATAATTTTTCGAGTTAATATTAATATTTAGTATAAGTTTCATATAAAACATTGTATTAGGTGTTAACTGAATTAATAAAATATATTATATTATAACTAGAATTTATCTTTATTCAATACTCAATCACCTAATTAAATGAAAATGTAATTTAGGAAATCAAAATTTAGTTGCATATTCACTGCATATTTACGGATTTTTTGCATATATCCTGCATAAATTAAAAAAAATATGTGCATATATATGCGCATATTCTTAAGGTTTTTGGTTGCATATAATCCGGTCTTTAATCATCAGCAAAATGATGGGAACATAAAGACCTACTGCGGTTTGGAATAGTCTAGCTTTTTAATAAAATGAATCCACTATGTTCTTCTATTTGGATCTTTGGGGAACCTTGAAAAAAAATAAACTGGTTTTATAACATGAAATCCAAATCAAAATGGAAGTAACATTTACATCTATTAGTATAATAATTTCTGAAGAAAAAATGATTGTAAAAAAGGCAACACTCTGTATTATTAGTTATACTTTATAGGTTCTTTATATTACTAAAGTAACATGCTTTATAGGTACCAAACGAAAACTAAAAAATAATCTGAATTTTTGAGGAATTTTTTGCTCAGATTTATTATTAAACCTCTAAGTTGTTGGCACCAACTACCAAAATTCCAAAACAATGACAAAAGACAAAACAATTATAGGCGCATAAAGATAGACAAGGCTCATTCCTGTTAGTTTTACATTCCAAGATTTTTACAAACTAATTTTTCTAATGGACAGTATTTTTATTGTAGTTCCAATGTCTTAGGCGGCAGAATGTCAGCTGGGTAGCGGACGTTAACGTCCACAGATTATATGAAACAAAAATACTTCTACTACCACCGAGTAGTATGAAGTTAGTATTTAAATAATACTTCCAGACCAAATTAAATATACGCTCTAACGACAGGACAGTTCGCAATAAACTTTTTTGACTTTTGGATTATTTGTCGCATATTGAATGTCTGTTCCCGTGTACCTCTCCCTGGAACGAATCCAGCCTGGCACGTGAAATGAAAGTGGTATGGCTCTATTTATCTTACAGCTTTAGTTTTTTAGACTACCTATAGCATTTTTGATTTCTGTTTTTAATATACAAGATTTTTGGTCCATCGTTTGCCAAATTAAAATGACCGATAGGAGGGGTCTTTCACTATCTCCTCAGCCTTCATAAAGCATTATTGGGCCCACAGATTTTTTATGTTAATTTTTAAATCTTTTTTTGAAAATTTTCTAAAGTCAGGTAACTAAAAATATCGTTCATTTTTTTAATTTAAAAAAAATCTTCTTTAAAATAAACCTCTGGTGTATCTTCTTTCTAATGTTATGCATTCATGCCATAAAAACGTTTTACTAACTTCACTATTTTGATACCTTTGTATATTGGGACGCATCAGGCTGATATTCGATATGCAGGATAAAATTGGAAATCATGTAATTGGACCGCATTACTTACCGATCGTTTCAACGGGGATAATTACCTTGAGTTTCTGCAAGACGTCTTACCCGAAATCTTAGCAGAGGTTCTAATATTTAATGAAGACAGCTTACCTTATTCGTAATTAAACTCGCTGTTACAAGTATAATTGTTTCAGTAGCACATGTTCTATGACATTTAAATATTGTCAGAAGAATCTACGCTCGATATAATCGTTGGTAGTTTATATATCGTTTGTAGCGAGCTTTTGAAACTTTATCAACTTCAGTGCCTCCCAGACATGATCAGTACCATGGTTTGAAGGTTAATTTTTTCTGTAACTGCATAAAACTACAGACAATTTCCATTAAGAAACGATTGATTTGACACGTCACTTATTAAACTCGGTGATAATAGTATTAACGTTTCAGTAGAACATGTTCTAAAAAATTTGAAAATGGGCAGGTCGATCTACATTCGATATAATCGTTTGTAGTTTGTTTGTTGAAAGAGGTGTTGTTACACTTTAGAAGATTATGTTACTTAACTAAAGAATCAACTGAATTTCGCGGTTATTTTTCTAAACAATCCACAATTTTGAATGGAAACAGTGGCCCCACAAAACAAGTATAGTTTATGTTTTAGTGTTCCTTGCTTTAGGACGCCTTATAAGCCCTATTTACTGATATATATATATATATATATATATATATATATATATATATATATATATATATATATATATATATATATATATATATATGTATAGATATATATATATATATATATATATATATATATATATATATATATATATATATATATATAATATATATATATATATATATATATATATATATATGTATAGATATATATATATATATATATATATATATATATATATATATATATATATATATATATATATATATATGTATAGATATATATATATATATATATATATATATATATATATATATATATATATATATATATATATATATATATATAGATATATATTTATATATATATATATATATATATATATATATATATATATATATATATATATATATATAGATATATATATATATATATATATATATATATATATATATATATATATATATATATATATATAGATATATATTTATATATATATATATATATATATATATATATATATATATATATATATATATATATATATATATATATATATATATAGATAGATAGATAGATAGTAGATAATGTTTCTAAATCATTCCGGGTGTCGATCCGTTGGTTCTGTGAAGAGTCACGACGTTTCGCCAAAATCGCATTTGGCATTTTTAAGCATTTTCAAGTCGCCGACTGGAGACTGCACAAATTATATCGGGGTAGTTCGGGACTATTTGCGGCGCTCGGCAACGCTGTCGGGCGTCCGTTTATTGATTTTTCTATCTCGCCGCCACGTTACCGCGTTTCTTCTTTTTTCAGAAGAGATTTCCATACTTTTGGAATGTTGCGAGCGTCGTTTCGCGTATTTAGCTCACCTCTTTCTTCTATTTCAAGGGCTTCTCTGATTGTTCGGACCTTGTAGTTTTCAATATTCGCTATTTCTTTGACTCCTTCAAAATTGATTTTATGTCCTGTTTCTAGATGGTGCTGGAACAGAGCGAAAGTGGTTTGTTTGTTTTTAAGTCGTTTTTATGTTCTTGTATTCTGGCCGATATTCGTCTGTTTGTTTGTCCTATGTAGGCTCTGTTGCAGTCAGATCAAGATGTACTATATACCCTAAGATTTTCCAGTCTAACTTTGTCCTTGGGGTTTTTTAGGATGTTTGCAACAGTTTCGTGCGGCTTGTAGGCTGTTCTGATCTTATGTTTCCTTAGTAGTCTGCCTATCCTATCTGTGATTCCTTTTACGTATGGTAACAGGACCTTTAGTGTATTTGCTTCATGATCCTCTATTGTTCTTCGGTTTGTGTTTCCTGACGACAAATGGTCTTTCTGATACAATTTTCTGAATATCCATTTTGTCTAAGGGCTGTGGAAATTTTTGGTATTTCCTCGCTTCGTGTATCTGGTAGTGTCAGATGGAAGGATCTGGAAATCAAGGATGATGATGGGATTTACCATTGAGGTATCGATCGGTGTGAGTTGGTTTCCTATACACTGTGTATTCGAGTGTTCCAGAAAGTTTCCTTGTGATAAGGAGATCTAAAAATGGCAGTTTTCTATCTTGTCCTGACTTCCAGAGTAAACTGTATTCTGAGGTGGATTTCGTTTAACTGGATTAGGAAGTTGTTCAGAAGTTCGTTTCCGTGAGGCCATATTACAAAGATATCCAGGGTGATAAAGATGATCCCGTTGGGGCACCGTCGGCCTGTCTGTAGATCTGCTGGTTGAAAGAAAAGGAAAGTCTTCGTTCATCAAAATTAGGCCCAGGGCCTCGTCTGTGGGGATACTTGGATACAGTGAGACAATGTCCAGGCTTGCCAGTATGTCTGTATTCTCTAGTTGGAAATCTTTAATCATCCTTATCAAATGTTCTGAGTTTTGAACATAGGACTCCGCAAGTTTGACGCTTGGTTGCATGAAACTTGCTAAATATTTTTCCAAATTTTGTGTTGGAGAACCGAAGGCACTTACTATGGGCCTTAATGAGATTTCTGGTTTATGTATTTTGGGTAGACCGTAAAGTTTAGGACATCTGCTTGATTTTTCCCTTAAAATTATTCTTCGTTTAATGTTCGGTTCTAGTTGCCATGCCTTGATTTTACTTTTGGTCGTTTTTTCTAAATAGGTTGTGGAATCTCTGTTCACTGGTTTATATGTCGTTTCCAGTAAAATATTCGTCATCTTTGCCATATACTCTTCGGTGTTCATTATGACTGTTGCGTTTCCTTTGTCCGCCGGTAATATAGTGATATCCTCATTTCTTTTTAAACTTTCAAATGCTCTGATTTCAGTCTTATTAACATTTGGTTTTGGTATTTCCTTGGATTGTAGTATTCGCGCTACATCTTGTCTGATTATTTCAGCTTCTTCATCTGGCTTGTCGTCTAGGATTGATTCAACGTTCGAAATTATTTCTTTTATTGGTATACGTTTTGGGGCAATTGCAAAGTTGAAGCCTTTGCTTAGTATAGATTTGTCGTGACTCTTCACAGAATCAACGGATCGACACCCGGAATGATTTAGAAACATATATATATATATATATATATATATATATATATATATATATATATATATATATATATATATATATGTATATTAATTCAAGAAGCTACAAATGGTTTAATTTCTTAAGCTTTAACCTTTTTAATCATAATCATTTTTTTGATAAGTTGATTCTTTTGTTTGCAGTTATAACAACACTACAAATATACGTATACTACTACAAACATTTATATAATTTGTAGTTTCTGGGTTAGGGTTGTTTCTTCCAACAACATCATTATTTTCGATTTTATCCGATATTTATTTATATGAATAGAGTAAAAAAAAAGTTTTCTTGTGACTACAATAAACTACAAACAATTTAGCACTAATTTCATTACTTTTAAAATAAGCAAAAGAAATGGAGTATTCTTTAATGCGGGTTCCAACGTGATGGGGCCATTATACTTCGGGAATTCGTTCCCCAGGGTAAAAATGTCACTGGTGAATATTATTTGGGTGTTATGGAGCGTTTGTGGAAAAGACTCGTTCGAGGGCCGAATATCGAGGGCCGGAAAACTAGTTGGTCTGAATTATTTCGGTGTGACTATTTCCTGTTCCTGTAACTCAACCTGGTCATGGGAAAATAACTTATTAACGAATTAATATTCTAATTAATTAATAAACTAATTATCAATTAACTAATAGTTTTTTTTTTAATTCAAATTTATATGAAGCAAAAACGCTTCACTCAATTTTATCCGTGAATCTGATTTTTTCATAAAAACTTTATAATTACACTCATCGCCTTAAGTATGTACATAAACTATTTTTTTTAATTTTCCCTGCACATTATTTACAGAAATAGTAATGTCAAAACAAACATGTTTTATTCTTAAACAATTTCAAGTCAGATAAAGGTTAAGTATTAAAGATACCATAAATATTAATTAATTCTAAATAATATCAAGTGGGTGCACTGGTGCATCAACATTGATAAATATTTATTTGTGAAGTATAATATTTTTCCACTAGCAATCAGTCCTATTTTTGGTTTATAATCAATTTATAATTATTACTATTACTAAGCTTAAGTATTACTACTGGGAATTGTTTAATGAAAAAAATACAATCAGTAGGAACCAAAACCTTGGAAACAAAAATATTTTTTTTGTTACCCATAACAATCCTCATCGGTGAGAGTTTTCGCTGCTAAGATCTCAACTTTTTTGAATTTTTCTCTGGACCAGGTAATGTGCTTGTATAGCATCCTTAATTCCACGGACAGTGGGCTCATTCCTTCAGATTTTCTAAGCATTCAGCTAGCTCGAGCCCAACTAAGACCAGAAATTGGTCTGGATCTATATAAGGCTTGAGGAATTAATCGAGCACAGACTTTCTATTTTTTGAAATCCTTAATCAAAATGTCGTAAATCATGTCTTTGGTCATATTTAATTCCTCTGCTATCTATCTCATAGTCGAATTCAAATCGTAGGCGTAGGCGAAAGCGTTTCACGTCGTTTTTCCACCAATTCATCGGGATTTTAATTTTTTTGGCCGGCCTGACTTTGGGTCGTCGTTCAAAGCATCAAGACTATCCTGAAATTGCTTACATCACTCCAACACACGTGTACGAGATAAACAATCATCACCACAAACTTTTTCATCAATTAAAATGTTCTTGTAAAAGTTTTACCGAGCTTGAAATAAAGTTTAATGTTAGCTCTTTGTTCCATCATGTTTTTGTGACGAGGTAACAAAAGGTCCTATAACTTGACAATCCGTTTAGTGATTCTAATGATGATGATCTCGTTTTATAGAGGAGATATACAGCTTTCAGATTATATATTGTTTCAGTAGACGGTGCTAGTACTTTTCTTTAAATTTAAAAAGTTCCGTTATTTTTTCGACATACTGAGTATGCTTTCATGCATGTGATGATATAATCTATGGATTATTGAGGGAATTAACCCCTATATACATTTCACTTTTTTGTTAATATTAAGGCTTTTTTTTACTTATTTACGTAATCATCATTTTATTACAACTCTTACTGTTACCAAATTGAACTGGACCCCAAATGACCATATGTTATTTATTTATTATTTTGAAGTCAAAAAATGTACCAATTGCCTTCAAAAGCAATTTAAAAATAAATATAACAACTTTCAATAAAACTAATAAGCAGTAATTCCACCATGGGTCTGTATGCATTCCTGTAGGCGATTTGACATGCTGTCGATTAAATGATCAATTTGGACTTATGGAATATATGAGCATTGGTTAGTGCTTGTCCTCGAGGAAGTCTCACCCATCCCTTACATTGGAGGGCACATGTTTCGTCTGTTGGTGGTTAGACTCATCAGGGCACGACATATGCTCTCTCACTAAGAATAGGGAGTCCTTTCACTTTCACGCATCTGATGATGTAATGTATGGACTATTGAGGGGATTAACCCCAATGCAGTTCCTTTATTGGAAGCTTAAGGGTATCTTTACTGAAGGTTTCAAAACGGTTAGTGATAGAATCTCAGAAACACTCTAGAGTACCGACATCTCGATTTTAATCACATTCTGAGCAAAGTCAACGGGCTTATAAAGAGATCCCAATGAATTCTACCTGCACGTCCTCGTCATGTATCGTGGACGTAAAAACTAGTCGGCTAAGACGTGGCAACCCCTACGGGAGAGTCCCCAGTAGGGTAATAAGACTAATATTTTTTTTTATTGAATTTTCTTCAATTTCCACCCTACATAGCAATCGGTTACAGTCTTTACCATGTTCTCCAATGTCTTAAAATGGTGTCATTTGACGTGATTTTTCCATCTTATGATAAGAAATAACTCTGGTGAATAAGGGGGTTGCAAAGCTACAGTGATGTTTTTACTTGTAAAAAAAATCCCGTTAATTTGAATAGAAATTGAAATTCTTGTTCAGGTGTTCTTGAAGTTCGGTCTCACAGGAATGAGCCATTTTCGAAGATGTTTAAGAACTTTTCGGGTAAAAATGCTGATTTACCGTTTGGGGATCTCCTAAATTTTTTATAGGAGATCCCCTGGTTATCAAAAAAGCATATCAGCATGTTTTTGATCTTTGATTTGCTCATTCATTATTTTTTTGGCCGTGGTGAGGTTATGTCATTCGTAGAACTGGCGCTTCGTTTCTGGGCCTTATTCAAAAAACCAAGAATAATAATGACACATAATGATTCAATCAAAAGTCAAGATATGTTGTCCTTTTGATTCTTCGAAAAGCACTGTTGCATTTCTCTTTGGAGGGGTGGCAGTACAAGTTTGAAGCCAGAGTTAATTGGTGGCCCGTAATAGTTATTTTAGTACAGTGAATTTTTTTTGTGTTTTGAAAATTCAAATATTCAAAGCAACACCTTTTTAAAGCGTATATTTAAGTTTGAGGTACTTATTGTAGGCTCACCAAGATTAACAGAGGGTATTCGTGAAAGAGACGGATCCTGGATGTTCGACTGCGACCCAGAATCGAAAAGGCAGAGCTGCGAGTGGCACACAAAATCATACCCTCGCAAAAGAAAGCGCGAATGAGCAAGTCTCGCATCAAAACGATGCACATTGTCTTCTCTGATGCCCGAGGAATTGTCCATTTTCACTTTGTACCGAAGAGAGAAACTCAACCTTTTTCCTGGAGTTGCTCAAGAGTTTGAAACGCCGAGTCGCACGCGTGAGGGCTGACATCATAGACACGGTCAAGCTCCACCATGACAATGCCCCCAGCCACACGTCCTTCATCGTTACCAACTTCCTGGTCCAGAGCAACGCTCCGGAAGAGGCGCCTTCATTCTGCAGTGGATGTACACGGGCTGATGAGGAATAAATTTGAGGATTTTAATGAGGAATTCGATGAGGAATTTAATAAACTTAGAAAATTGTGAAATTAATTTAAAAGTAATTTTGCTACGATTCGTGAAGTTCTGTTGCAAATCATCCTCCTGGAAATCAATGTATCCTCCTGGAAATCATAATAGTAGTAGTTCATTTTTTTCACGGAAAAAAGTTTCCATAATTTCATACAACTTTGCAAACACCCTAATTTTTAAAGGAAGGTTTTTTATACAGTTTATAACTATGGTAATTTTTGCAAAAATATTGTTGAGTTATATTTTTGACACATGAGCTGCCGTTTGAAGATATTTTGCGTATGGATCTTGGTCTACAAGCATATAAAATCCAACTGATCCAAGAACTAAAGCCGCCAAACCTACATTTGCGTTGGGTTTTCAATGATTAGGCTCTGAAAGAGCTCAATAACGACCAGTTGTTTGGACCAACGATGGACTTATTGAGAAATAATTTCGGTGTGCAGATGATTTCACGTTTTGGACAACCTAGGTGTAGCCGCGCCCCACATTTGTGGGGCGCGGCTACACCTCATCATCATCATCATCAGCCTGTGTCGATCCACTGCAGGATGAAGGCCTCTTCAGCATGCTTCCAACTTTCACGATCCTGGGCTTTCTTCTGCCACTCGGGTCCAATATACTTAACGATGTCATCAATCCATCGTAGTTTCGGTCTTCTTCGCGGACGTTTGCGATCAAGCGGTATCCACTCCAGGATTGCCTTGGTCCATCTATCGTCACATCGCCTCGCTATATGACCCCATCTCCCATCTCCATTTCAATTGCTTTACTCTTCCAATGATGTCACATACTTTTGTTTGTTCCCTGATCCATACGCAGGACTTTCTGTCTCGTCTTGTAATGCCAACCATACTTCTTTCCATTCTCCTCTGTGCCACCCGAAGTTTTTCGAATTGATTACGATGTGAGTGTCCATATATATATATATATATATATATATATATATATATATATATATATATATATATATATATATATATATATATATATATATATGCGCGTGTGTGTGTATTTACACTAGCCTATACCTCCCCAGGGAAGTGCCTCTCTCAGTTTGGAAATCGCTCCTTGAATTAAAAATATGTTTGAAAACCTACTTCCATTAATATGATTTATTTATTCCGGCATTTGAATATTTGAACAATTAAATAATAATAGCTTAGCAACAAACTAGAAACCTCTAACTGTTTCAGGTATTATTTTGCGAATAAAACAAACTATTCTAACATGATAAGATAAATAATATAACATTTCATTACAGCTCATAGTGAAATAGTCAAGTGCTGTAATATGAGGTTCCCAAATTTGATTACTTACGTACCATTGTTAAAACATGTTCACAATAACGACACCAAACACGAAAAAAAATGGAAATGGCCATCACTCATGTTCATAATTTGGATTTTCGGTATGATATTAATGACGATGATATACATTAGTGATTTTTTTGAATTAAGACGGAACATAAAAATAAATACAATGATATTCGCCACATCCCCGCCAAAGAAAATACAAATAAATGCTCTTAAAGGATACTTAATCAAAACTCCAGGTAAGCTCATGTTTAATTAAATCGTCTTTCAAATTCGGTGGTTTTTTTAATTCTTGAATAAAATACAGAATTTACATTATTTTTCAAAAATCTTTAACGCATACCAAACAGTGACTCATTTAGGATGTAAAGGTTTCTCATGAATCAATCGTGGATTTTGCCACCAATTTCAACAATTTTAATCGTTTTACTCTATTTTTATAAATGTCAAGGCATTTAATCCTGCAAGGAACGATGGGAAATGTGTTAAGCGGTGGCGCCATCTCAAGTGTGTCCGAGGCTTCAATTTAAACTTTTCATAGCGTCGACTTACAGTTTGGGGTTCAAAACTTCACCATTGTTATTTTTTTCAAAAATAGTATTAAAATTATGTTGTTATTAATTTCTGATAATTATTCAGTTGCATGTTATTGTTTCAGTCTCTTGTGTTAAATAACACCAGTCGACACGATTTTTGGGTGTGGCTTCTGCATGTAAAATTTTGGTTTCTCCTACGTTACAAATACAGGAAAATATATTTTTTCTGATCAAAGTTAACTCTTGTCGAAACTAGAGCAATTTTTCGAATTTTTAAGAAGAATTACTGTTTTTATGTTTTTTTTACAATTTTATTTTAAATTACGATTAGAAAATTTTTGGTGAACATCAGAGTCTATTTAATTCAAGAATTGTGATAAACAATATCACATAAATGTAAAATAACAAAAAATCAAGTTCAAAAATGAGTATTTTTAGTGGTTCTTTTATGTTTGTATGGGCTTTCTCGTATTAAACCTCAAATGTAATCTCCCATCATATTCTCGTTGTACTATCCTTGGTAACGTCGTTCAAAATCCATCACATTTTGATGAGAACGTTCTCCTTCCTCCATATTATCTTTAAATTGGTCCTGGTGATAATGTAGCATATGGAGTTTATGGAACATTCTGCAGCCCATAATTTTAAAGCTTCCAAGCAGACTTTCAATCAATTCTTCATAATTGTCAGCTCTGTTGTTTCCAAGAAAATCATTAACAACTGCTTTAAGACTCTCCCAGACTTGTTTTTCATGAGCATTGAGGAATTTTGTGGAATCATCACTACTCATTATTTGTTTTATTTGTGGCCCGACGAAAATACCCGCTTTAACTTTAGATAATTTGGGAAAAAATCCCTTTAAATATTCAAAAGCTTCCAAAATTGGGTCCAGAACTTTTACAAGTTGCTTCACTGGGCCTAATTTCATATGTAACGGCGGCATCAATATATTATTAGGCTCTACAATTGGTTCCGACTTCACATTATGTTTTCCTATTTGAAATTCGACTTGATCAAGCCATATACGCCTCTGGTAATGTACTGAATCTGCTCTGCTAACCCATAAGCAAAGGTGATAAGGGTACTTAGTATACCCACCTTGCATTTCCATCAGAAACCCAACCATCTTAAAATCACCTGTTATTGTATATTTTAACTTTTCCAGTACCATTTTCACACGAACGTAACTTTCCTTAAGCATTACAGAATGTGCTACGGGAACACTAGGGAATAGGTTTCCATTGTGACGAAGAACTGCTTTTAAGCTTTTTGAAGAGCTATCGATTAAAAGCCGCCAGTCAGAAGGTATGCATGGTATTCCGATTTCCTCGAACAAATCTGTAACGCTATTACAGTAACAAAGTGCGGCTTCTTTGGTGAAAAAACATGAAAACATTTTATGGGGCTCTCTTTGATCGATTATTTTCACATCATCTTCAAGCAAATTCCACTGTTTCATTCGTGAACTTAAAATCTCTGCTTTATTCTTCGGTAGTTTTAGGTCTTGTACTAAATCATTGAATTCTGTTGAGCTGATGAAATGTGATCCAAAACTCTATGACTTTATCATCAATTCACTACCATCGGTGTTGGTAAGCGGTGTACTGGATTCTGTTGAACTTTGCGACGATTGAATTCCGAAGTTATCTAATTCTGAGCGAGATGGAACGGGAAAAATTTCACCATGAAGTATCGGAGAAGACGTTGAAGGAAGATCAGGATAAAAAATCTTCAGCATTTTTACCAGATCGACGCTTACTTGTATTAACGATACAAAAATATCAGTCTTGCACATGATTACTAGGTTCCCTCCAAAGTCTTGGCACTGCAAACTTCATGTGCCGTTTTTCTTCTCAATACCAGGCTCATTGATTTAAATGGAAAAAGAAGTTTTTTTTGATTTCAGACATTTTCATGTAATCTAGTACTCCCAAGTAAATCATTTGCAAGTACAATCGACTTCAATGCAATATGTATCTTACAGAAGTAATTTTAAAGATGAGCTTAAAACAGTACACCTTCAGAAGAACTTAAAAGCTAAAATATAGCTAACGAAACTATGAAGGATGTATAAACGAAACTATGAAGGAAAAAAACCAAACCTAGGTCGCGAAAATGTATTATGGTCCAAACAAAAAAGAAGGACATTGCTTCTATGTTGAATTATTTGCCGGAACAAGATAAAATTTATATGAATTCTCTTTTGAAGTATTTTTTTTTTGTAAAATGTAAATAAACTTGGTATTTTTGGACGACGTAAATTTTTTTTTGTTAATTTTTTAATTTTTATTACGTCAAGTCCAAATTAAATTTTCAAATGTCTAGAAGAAGATTAAATATATTTTTTTTAATTTATAATAATTTTCTTTAAACTATTTGCCGTTAATGTTGTAATAATAGTACGAAAAAATAAAAGATGGTCTAATAACGACGTTAAGTTATCCTAAACTTTCAGATCTTATTTTCTTCTGTTTTACTTTCCTGGACTTGGCACAGTATATATATATATATATATATATATATATATATATATATATATATATATATATATATATATATATATATATATATATATACCAGGTGTCCCATTAAGGATTGATCGCGGCCGTATCTTGAAAACTATTTATCCCACAGCTTTGCGGGAAAAAAAATTGTACTAAAAATGATCATGCGAAATTCACAAATATTTGTTAGCTTCTAAAACGACCGCAAGAGGGCGTGACTAGCTAAACATTCTTAAAAATCATTTTTTTTGTGTATTTTCAAGTGTTAACCGAGTAAGAAAAATTCTCAGTTATAATTAGCAAACTGTCGTAATTCCACGTAATTTTGTCGTAATTCCACGAATAGAGGGGTGGGGGGAGTTTTACCTATCGTCTAATGTCCGTTTGCCTAAACCGATTTTCCTCAATTTGGATTCATTTAAAAGGCAATTGCTGGGACAATCAGATAATCTGGGAGATAAATTATTTAGTTTATAAATGAAACCGCGAGGTGGCGTTACATTCAACAATAGTTTTTTGAAGTTTTGTTCAGTTTTTTCAAATGGAATGGTACAGCTTTTATTACATGGCTAGAAAGGTAATTTAAAGTGGAATCATCCAGTGAAACCCCGAAATCCATATATCTGACATGTCAAGAGATATTTCGATTTTTCTGAAAAAATCAATTATTATTTCACTACTACCTGCATTAAGTTAAAAAAATATTAAACTAATGTTTGCCTTCCTTCACACTTTACCCAGGCTTAGGACTAGTCCAAATTCTTCGTGCCATATTAATTTGGAGCGTGTTTAAAGGCCAACGAGCCAACAACGAAGATAATAATAATAATAACAACAGTCAAATAAAATTAACAGCACAACAGTCTAATAATTAACAGAATCTGAACTTTAACGCCTTTCTAAATGTTTAAAATGTCTTCCATCCTTAGAAATGCAAATATTTATTTTTCGACCAGTACTAAAAACGGCAGCTTCAATTTCCGCTCTTGAAATGCTGGTTATTGAATTTTGAATTCTTTCAATCATATTTATAAAATCTCGACGTTTCGACTTCCACTTTGTCATTTTCAAGAGAATCTAGTTGATATACTCCGAGGCCTCAATCTCCCTACTCCCCAGAGTTCACAACTAGAAAAGAACGTGGACGACGCGACCTCTGTATTAATAGGTGAGGTTGTTGGTGCGGCGTCCGGCTGAGGGGCGGGAGTGAGACGGAAGGTGCACGTTTGACTAGGAAGGTTTCGGATGGGCAATTTGGAAATAAGCGGTTTCCATGTATTTGGAACTCTAAGACCGTCGTCCCTCTTGTTTAAGTAGTCTCGACGTTTTTCGATTTCAATTGCTTCACGAATTATGCGGGGTTTGTAAGAATCTATAGGTGCGATTATTTTGGCCTTGTCGAAATCTATTTTGTGACCCGTTTGAAGATGATGTTCTGCTAAAGTCGAGGAGAGATCAGATTTTCTGACGGCGAGAGAATGCTCGTATATGCGATTTTGGATACGTCTATTAGTTTGACCGATATGTTTATTTATACAGGGTATCTCACAAAACCGTGGCGGGGTATAGTTTTGTTTCTTCTTATGGAATACCCTATATTTTCATACATCTTTGCATTCTTCTGTTGATTCAAAACATATTTTGTGAAGCATGTCCTATACCATACCCAATAGTTTTACCGATATCCGCCATTTTGTATAAATATCGTGCAGAGTTGCAGAATCTACACTCATCGGCAAAAGTTTTACACCCCCCTTTGTATTTTTTTGATTCGAAAATAAATTGGGTTGTTTTTTCATAAGAAAGCTTAAAGAATTAGTGGATGCATGCAAGAGAAAAAATTGAGTAATTTTGTTTTTGTTCTTGGTTTTTATAATTATTTAAAAAAAAATATGTATCTAAAAAATAAAATAAAATACATTCTCAAAAAAAGCTAAATTAATATAAATATTGTTCAATTAATAGGCAGTATTACCTCCCCTACTTCTTATTAATGAGCAAACTCTTCCATGCATGCAAATAATTAGATTATTAATAGTGTCTTGGGATAAATTGCTCCATTCCTCTTGAGCGGCTAAAATTAGCTCCAGGTGATTTCTTGGCAGATTGTTCCTACGGTTAATGGCTCTAGAAAAGTAGTCTCAAAGCGCAAAAATGGCGGCCAATCTAATCTGTTAATTCCAACTTCATTTAGAGCCATCTCGACGATCCTAGCCCTATGCGGGCGGATGTTATCATCCATAAAGATAAAATTATTACCAATTTCTTGTTGTAATGGATAAATAACAGGTCTGATGATATGTTCCAAGTAAAAATGTGCGTTCATTGTAAACGTATTTGCCTTTGCTGGTAACTTAACAGGGAGCCCTAATTGGGCGTCTGCGAAGAAAGTCTAACGTTGAAAAGCCTTCTGGAAACCGTACGACTTGATATAGCACGATTGTATGTCCGTTGAAACTGAAATTGTATCGATATAATCGGTACTGAGCGGTTTCTTCGTATATATTCAGCAAGATAACGATCTTGTAAGCCTTCATTTTTAACCCTTCTTCAGCCACTTCTGGGTAGTGAGGTAACATCACCAGTTTCTTGGGATCTTCGAATTGTTCTGCTAACAGTACTTCGAACAATATTTAAACGAGTAGCAATTTGATATCGCGAGAAATCTTCTTAGTAAAAGATAATAATTCGGACCCTATTAAACGCTAAAATTTCAGCCCCAGGCATTTTTATTGTTATACTGTACGATTAACACAATTAAACTGATGAAGTAAAACATCGTATAAATATGCTGGTAAATGTTAATAAAAAATCCAAAATTATTTTTGGCACTTTGGTTTACTAATTTTTCTGATAAATAAATTCCTTAGCTCTTATTGCGCATAGACGCCATATTGAGGTTTACCTATTTTTTAGATAAATAAGGGGGACTTTTGCCGATGACTTTATTTTGCAGAGCCATATATCCTCAATTTTTTAAAATAGTATGTCTAATATTTCTTCATTTTACTATATCCCTAAGATAAAATTCTGCTATTCTTGCTAAACATGTCCGCGATTTTAAAATTTTTGTTTCTACTCTTTCATTTTTAATAGAATTCACTTTAGGCTTTATGTTATTATTAAACTAGTGAATAAACTGATGATGTTTGAATTATGAAGTCATGATATATTAAGAATTGAGGTCATCACTAATTTGATTAGAAAGCGATTATTATAGAGTAACAAAATTTATTGTTATAGTAAACAAAATATCATAAATATTTAGTTTTTAATAAGTCGGTTTAAGTACAACCATTTATAAAGGAGTCACTACAATCATTTAATTAAATGTTTAATGTATCTACCATTTTGTACAATACAAACACTACAACTACTGATCGTAATAATATTCTCTCATTAATATTAATAAAAACATTTCTTATTCTGATTTGCATGTCCTCTATTGCGGATTATTTGATAAACTTTTTCTTTAAAAAACTCAATAAGAAAAAATGTAGTTTTATTAAATCCGGGGATCTGGCTCGCCACGGAACGAGACCTCCCCTACCAATCCATTAGTTCTCCTAATTCGTATCCAAATATTGTCTCACCTGCCTGCTAAAATGTGGAGGAGCGCCTTCTATTTGTAACTACATTCATCTCGCTACAGTTAAAGACAATTCTTCAATCCAACCTTCTAAATTATTTTGCAAAAAATTGAGAAAACTATCACCATTAACTCTACAATAACTGCCCACATATTAAGAGACCATCTATGATGATGATCTAAAGGGATAATAAATCTTGGATTTTCACTACTGTAAAAGTGGAAGTTATGTCGGAAGTTGACCTACCAATTTTGTGTCTCATCTGTGAATAAAATATATTTGAAAAAATTAGATTCTTCTTTATTTTTTTTATTGCCCAATTTCAAAATTCAAGATTTCGATCGAAATCATTTTGAGTTAGTTCTTGAACCAATTGTATATGATACAGATGAAATTTATATTTCCTAGTTATTCTGTTCGCTGTGGATTTTTTAACTCCTACCTCGTTTTCTATCTACCTGCATAAAATATGCGGATTTTTAATTACAGATTAAACAACTAAATATTCGTTTTCTTCACTCACAGCTCTTTCTGCCTTTCCAAGTTGTTTTCGTAATCGACACATCCAGATCTTTCAAATCGTTCTTTCAGTCGTATAAACGCTAATGCATTAGGATGACGTCAGGCATTAGGGAATATTTGCGCATAAATTCTACTTGCTAGTGGTGATTCTTTTTTGTAATAAATTTGCCCAATGAACAAAATTTTAAAAACATATAAATGTTCTAAACAAAAAATATTTAAGAATATATATATATATATATATATATATATATATATATATATATATATATATATATATATATATATATATATATATATATATATATATATATATATATATATGCTTAAATGTTTTTAATTGTATTCTTTAGAATCGGGAACCATATTGAATTTAAATCTACCGAAGGCATATCAATACAGTTATTTTTATTTAAATTAATTATAGCGGTTTAATTATAACAAAATACAGAAGATTAAAAATCTTCTGTATTTTGTTACCGATTCATTTAATACCGTTTTGAAATTATTCCAATTGATTTTATGACCCAATTCCCATTGGTGTTGATAAATTCTAGATTTATTAAAATCACCCTTTCTAAGAAGGTTTTTTTATGCTCTTTTATTATAACATCTAACAGTCTAGATTTCTCACCTATATAGAATTTGCCACATTCGCAGGGAATTTTATAAACCACATTTTTGGTATTTTGTTGTGTGTTGTTTGGTTTAGTTTTTGTTAATAGAGATCTAAGAGTATTTTTTGTTTTAAATGTTGTTCTTATGTTGTATTTATTTTCTACTCTGTGTCTGTGTCTGAAATACAGCGGATATAAGGAATTGTGAGGTTAATTGTTTGAGAGTTATTATTATTGTTATTAATAACTTGTCTGTTTTGTCTGGTATCAAAAGTTTTAAACGATTTATATATAAAATTTTATATTAAAATGTCTTTTATGTGATTTGTTCCTTTTTGGTGTGTGTCACTGTCGGCACAAACAAGTTTTGCTTTGTCATATAAACTTTTAATTACTCCTATTTTGACCGAATTTGAGTGATTGGAAAAGAAATTGAGATACATATCTGTGTTTGTCGATTTTCTCTAAACTGTAGTTTTTAATGTGTTGTTTTGTTTTAATATTAAAGCCTGCGAATGTGGCAAATTCTATACAGGTGAGACATGTAAACCGTTAGATGTTAACGGAAGGAGAATACTTCCCGAAACGTTAACGTTAAAAGTTTGTATATTTTTTTAAAACATTTTTATATTTTTAAAATTTTGTTCGTTAGGCAAATTTATTACAAAAAAGAATCACCGAGAAATTTGTCTCCGTTTGGTTTTTTGTTTTTACCCAGTGATTCTTTATTTACATAAGAACATATTTTTTTGATATTTTTCGAGTTTTAGATCGTGGCGAAAAACCCAAATAAAGAAAAAAAAACATAAAATGATTAATTGTTCAATTTTATTAGTCCTGATACTTTTTATTAAAATCCAATTAGACGATATTGATTTTCAGGTTGTAAAATACCAGAAATGGACCCTTTTCATACGTCAGTGAGAGATTTTATATCAAAACCAAATAAGATCAAATGTAACAAAGAAGTCCCGCCTCTTTTCGGAAGCAACTTGACATCGATATTCATCGCACCAACTGCTTTAAACTATTACAATCTGACAAATTTCACCTGTTGCTATCATACTGTCAAGCGTAAAGATGCTAAAGGAGGCGAAACCGATAAACAAATGTCTTACAGTAAAGAATGTCGATCATTCGAAGGCAAATCTATCAACATAGACGAGGAATTTATAAAACTCATTTGTAAAAATGGCGATGAGAAAATATACGAAGACTATTTTGCCTTTATTCCAGCCAAACAAAAGGAAAATTCCACTTCATCAACAGAAAGGAAACCCAATATTTTGATTTTTGGTTTGGATGCAGTTTCTAGAATAAACTTCCACAGACAGATGCCCTTGTCAATGGGATATCTTACACAACAGCTGGGCGCTTTCGAATTATTAGGCTACAACAAAGTGGCCGATAATACCTTTCCGAACATGATGCCTGTATTTACTGGGTTCTTCGAGGACGAACTGAAAAAGTCTTGTTGGCCTAGTACTAGCTCTCATTTTGATAATTGCTCTTTTTTATGGAAAAATTTCAGCAATCTAGGGTAAGTAGATTCATTTTTTATACGTTTTATTATAATATACACCCTGTAAAAAGAACCAACGGAATGGCTCGATTTTTAACGAAAATAGTGGTGCCATTTGTGCCATTTGTGCCACAAGTACTAACGTTCCTTAATAAATATTCATAGCCTGGGCATGGGACGTCTCTTGTAGATCTAAACCCCATCATCTTCAAACCTCTTCCTGCCGAAGCTTTTTCTTCCATTGAAATCTATCCTCTACCTGCCTCCAGTTCAAAACTGTCAGAAAATCTATTCTTTTGGAAGTTGTCATGCCATCTTTGTATCCTTTGCAAATTCGCTTCTGAACCCTTTCTTCGCTCACGATATCAACATGCCCTGTTCACCTTAACCTTAGGAATTTATGTTCTACTATGTCCATAGCTCTATAAATCTTGATATCGTGATTGTGTCCACATCTTTTTTAATAAGCTGTACAAAGCCCATGACATTTCATTTAATATACAGTAGTTGGTTAATAAACGAACAAAAAACAAAGATTCAAAGCTCAGTTCTGTATAAAAAACGGTAAAAATACTATTTCAAGCATAAAATCGCTGATAAAGATATTTTTTTTATTACAAACACAGGTTTTTAAATTAAATGACATCGATGATTCAGAGAATGCAGAAAAGATATGGACGATGATAAACATTCAGGTCGATCAGTTGAAACCACGATCGAAGAAAATGTTGAAAAGTACGCGAACACTTCTTAAAAGAAATCCTCAGTAAGATTCATGGAACTAAACTTGGAATACCCAAGATAATAATTTATTTCGTTTCAGTAATTGGTGATTTTTCACTAATTTTTTGCTTCAACGTCCTCCGTATACGCCTGATTTGACCCCCTGGGGTTATTTTATTTCTTGTAAGTTGCGCAAAGCAATGATATGCCACCATAGTTCTCGCATTTTAGTTTATCTCCTTTCTTACAAATCAGGCATGCCTGCCACTCTACAGGCATGTGTGTAAAGTAGACAGTAGTTCTAAATGTATGTAATCCATCCCAGATGCTTTTTTACTTTTAAGTTTCATTAAACTTTCCTCAACCTTTTGCAAAGAAAGTGTTTCTACCAATGGCTCGACTGCATTCAGAAATTGTGATTTATCATTATAATTTTCTCTGGTGGTTCCGTTTGACAGCGTTTCAAAATACGTCTTAAGTTGCTCTAGTATGCTCTCCATATCGGTTAAAATTTCACCATATGCGTCTTTAATCAAGATCATGCTGGGATAAAAATGTTTCACTCTCTTAATATTCTAGTAAAAATTGTTTATCTCCAGTTTGTCATAGAATTCTTGTATTTCCTTTGTTTGGGTGTTTAGTGTTTTATCTTGCATACACGTTCGGCCTACCTTCATTCTTACCATTCACTTTTGTTTCCCCTTTATTTCGAGACCCATTTGTTTGTAACTTTTTTATAACTTTTGTGTAATTTTTTTATTACTTTTTTATAACTTATTTATACCTTTTTCTATTACTACTTTAATGTTGCCTATCTGTCGTCTACCAACTCTACTAGTGCTCTATAGTTTTCTGCCTCACTCTCATCTCATTGTGCAAAACAATGATAGGCCACCATAGTTCTCGCATTTTAGTTTATATCCATTCTTACGAATCAGGCATATTAGCTGCCACTCTGCAGGCATGTGTGTAAAGTAGACAGTAGTTCTAAATATATGTAATCCATCCCAGATGCTTTTTACTTTTAAGTTTCATTAAACTTTCCTCAACCTTCTTTGCAGAAGATATTTTTACCAATGGCTCGACTACATTCAGAAATTGTGGTCTTCTTCCATTGCTCTAGTACGCTCTCCATATCGGTGAAAATTTCACTATCTGCGCCTTTAATCAAGATCTCTCTGGGATAAAAATTTTTCACTGTCTTAATATTCTAGTAAAATTTCGTTAGCTCCAGTTTGCCATACCATTCTTGTATTTACTTTGTTTGGGTGTTTATCTTGCATACACGTTTGGCCTACCTTAATTTTTGCCATTCACTTTTGTTTCCCCTTCATTTCGAGCCCGATTTGTTTGTAACTTTTTTGTAACTTTTTTATAACTTTGTAAAAAAACTTTTTATTATTTTTTGTAACTTTTTGTAACTTTTTTGTAATTTTTTTATAACTTTTGTAACTTTTTCTATTACTACTGTTGCCTATCTGTCGTCTACCGACTCTACTACTGCTCTATAGTTTTCTGCCTCACTCCTGCATCGTTCTATAATCCTTCCTAACGCTTTCGTCTCTTATTAGTTTTTCAATATATTTTTTTTATCTTGGTTCTTGTTTTTTTATTGGCGACTTAGATCCTCTGTTGAATTTTTGTTACTACCAGGTAGTGTTCCGATTCTGATGATATGGTATTCCTCTAAAGCTTCTTACATCAAGCACACTTGAGTATGATCTGCTATCTCCATCCGTCAGGTAAGATACGTTCCTAAAACCAATTTATAAATATTTTGGCGATATAGATATTTTCCTAAATAATATATTACTTCATAATATTAATTTTTTTTAACAAAACTGATTTCTAATCATTATAGCCAGCTTTTCATTAACAGGCGGAAAGTTTTTCATTGCATGATTATACTTTTTATTTTTTATAAAACTCCCTCCTGTTTGTCCTGCTTGTGCCCCACTGTAGCATATTGTATATCGCTCGTATTCCATCAAGCCCTCCCTCTCTCATCATCTCAACTCCTGAATCGCTGGAATATCTATCATTTACGTCTTCAATTATTTTATTATACTTTGCAGCTCTCTCAATGTTCTTACTGTCCACGTAGCTCCATTTTTCCTCACATTTTTCCTTTTGCTTATATTTTTCTCTTTCCCCTTATTCATCAGCCTAGACGCCTTTAATGTTCTGGGATATATGATACAGCTGTAATTACATTATAATTTTTTTTGATGCTGACCCTGATCCTTTTGTTGTTTTTATAATCTTTCATATCTTCTTCACTTCTAGTATATTCTAATGGATGCTAATTAAATAAAAGTTATTTGCTGCTCGTGTATTTTTTTTTTTCACTTGACCCTAGATATATGACAGCTTTCGCTGAAGACTGTGCTTGGATGGGCATGTTCAACTACCAAAGGAAAGGCTTCAGTAAACAACCTGTCGACTACTATTACAGCAGTTTCGACTGGGTTGCCCAGGACGCTATAGGAAACAACAAGGATTTCAATTGCAAGTTATGCGTTGGAGGTAGAGAAGAATACGTTGCTTTATTAGACTATGCTAAGAAGTTTCTTCTGAGAATGAAAATTACTTCTCAGCCGTACTTTGGATTTTTTTGGGAATCTAGTCTGAGTCACGATTATCTCAACTATCCTGCTTTAGGTAAATTAATGCAGTAGGTGTACATATAAGTTTGTATCATTTTTGTTAATAATTTAATGTAAATAACTGAATATCAATATTGTTCCTAGTTGTGATTATTGATTTGTTTAGGTAGCCAGAAAACTGAAAGCGTTAAAAGCTGTAGAAATCACCTTTTAAAAATTCGAGTGCTTTACGTACGGATACAATAATTTGTTTCTTAACTGGTGTGACTGTTCTTGACGTCTGAGTGAAGTTTAATATCATTTCGCTTCTTAAGTTAGAAATTATAGCGTCTTTTGTAATTATTAAAAATTTTTGTCGGCTATTTTCGTCGAGCAAAAGTTTTGAATTAAATTTTGGCTAAAACGCGAAATTTTTTGTGTTGATATAAAAATATAAATATAAAAAATGTATAAAAATAAATATATAAAAAATGTTTACAAGAAGAACAAGGATTTTAGTGATGGTAGAGAAGCAGTTAAAAATGAGCCTCATTCAGGAAGGCCTTCCTCGTCAACTAATGAAGAAAACAACAATCAACAATCTTGTATTGAGTAATCGCTGATTAATTATTGAGATGTTGTACATGAAGGGTGCGTCTCACAGAAAACCTTTTACGGACGGACACGGACTTAAAAAAAACGCAAATATTTATTTTTTCGGCAAAAAAACATTATTTTTATTCAAAATAGTCCCTTGCGTGTCAATACAACGTTTTATACCGTCAATTAGGTTGACAAATTAATTTTTGAGCACAGCCAAAGATATGTCCTTAAGGATGGCGGTCGACGCCTTTTGAATGGCTTCAATATCGGCATAACTCTGTCCTTTCATCGGCTTATGAAGTTTTTCGAAGAAATAGAAGTCGCAGGGAGCTAAATCAGGCGAGTTTGGTGAATGATTGATTGTTAAAATGGCATTTTTGGTAGCGGAACAAACTCCTTGTGCACAATTCCCTCCGAAGCGTAGAAACAAATCAACCTTGTTTTGATTTTTGACTAAAACCAATTTTCTTCCGATTTAGCTCGCTTGGGGTCTTCCATTCGGCACTTTAACACTTGGTTTCTGGATCATATTGAAAATAACACGTCTCATGACCAGTAACAGTACTATACTTGAAGTGTTTGTCGTTTTTCGATTCTTTAATCAAGTCCTTGAAAGGTTGGATTCGGTCAACCAATTTGTGTAGAACAAAGCTTGTAAAAATCTTCCAAAGTCCCAAATCAGCTGTCAAAATGCGATGAATAAAATCTTTGTACATGTTCAATTCCATTTCCATGTATCGCACCGAAAATTTTGGCTGAATTTTTATAAATTCACGCATAATCTCAATGCTACTTTGAGTAACGACGAAATGTTTCGGACTAAGATGTTCGTCGTGTCTTGATGTCCTCACGACCTTCTTTGAATCGTTTAAACCAGTCGTGGACTGTGCCACGGGATAAACAATCCTCACCATACACTTGTCATTGAGAGAAACGTGCCGGTGAATGTTTTAACAAGTTTAAAACAAAACTTTGTTCGATGTTCATTTTTTGACCTATGGTATAACCACATTGACACTTGTGAAGTGCGTTAACTAATAATCCGAATGTCATGAAGTTTTGTCAGAACATCAGTGAATGATGCACCTTTCCATTGCTTACCGTCGTCAAAAGATCGCACCACTAGAAATAGTTATATTTAAGTCTTGTTTTCCGCAAGACTTAATCTTTTGTATTATTGGAATATAATTTAGATCAATTCTATCAATTTTGCAAGAATGGATTGCATAAAAAAATAACAACATCACCCAAAAGCCACCAGGCTTCGACTTGTCACGTAAAACATAGTCGACATTTAACAAAATCAGAACTTCGAACCAATCAGGCACATCATAGAAGAATGTCCCACAAGATCATTTAATTGCAAATCCGAAGACTTCCATCTGGCGACCCCAGAATCGAAGGATTACATAAATCGACTAGACTTTTTAACCTCTTAAATTGTTTATATCTTCATGTTTATTTATTATATTATATATTATTTTTATATTTATATTTTTATGTTTAAACTTTGTACAGACTGGTCGAAGAGTTATTAACTCTTAACTGGTATGATGGGCCAGTAGTGAAATAGAAGAGACGGATAATAGGAAGAGGACGATAAAAATAGTATCGAAGAGGACCATAAGAAAACTACTAACTAAAAAATAATGTGAAGAGAATTCGAGATGAGGTTGTTGAAGATTTGCTGAGGGTGATGAGTGTTGTGGGTTGTTGCTTAGGGTTTCCTTGGGTTGGCTTGGGTTTGTTGTAGTTTTGCTGCTTGTTGCGGCTGGCTGTTGCTTTTGCTGTGGATCCTTCCAACTTGTTTCTTGGACTTTCGCTTGGTGGTCCTGGTGCTTGAGGTTCCAATGTGCGTTTGGATGTCCTCTGCTTTTTGGGTTTCCAATGTTGGCTTGGATGGCCCTTCTTGCAGACAATATTCTCCTTCCTTGACTCTCGTCGAACCATCGATTGAAGTTACCTTAAATCGGTGCTATCTGCTTCAAGCCTTGGGTTGCAGGGTTTCTTTTGGATGAACTCTTGAGAGAGACCGCGTTTTTTATCGCCTAAGATCGACACTATTTAAGAGAAACGCGTTCCGAAATCCGTACGACTGCGCCAGTTGAAATCGAAAATCTCGGAAGTACTCTTTTTAAAAACTTTATTTAAATTTTACAGAGTAGCGTGAACCAAACTGCAATATTCAAACAAGACTAATAAAATTCTAAAGAGTTTTTCGTTCATACTATTTATTTATGTTCATAATATTTATTATGGATGTTATTAAATTGTCTGTTGTTAAAATGTCAGCCATTTTCTATATTTCAACACCGGAGAGTAAAATAATTTAATTTTTGTATTTTAAAGTTTTTTTAATATAAAATTTAATATAAATATCTAAACAATTCGACAAAAATATAAAACACAATCACTTTTGAATATATATTTTTTATATAATTATATAATATTTTTTATATTTTATAATTATATAAATTCTATTATATAATTATAATATTTTTTATAATTATATTGTATTCGTGCGAGTCATCCATGACCAATCATACCTTAAGAAGCTAAAGAAGTCACCATACCAGTTGAGGGTTAATGTTTGATTGCACTGTAGAAAATTTGGTAGGAGGGGTAGAAAAGTGGGGTCGGTTTTAAATCATAGTTTGGCTCAGAGAAATTTAGTGGGCATGGCAGCACTACACGGAGTTTTAAGTTTTACGTTTGGTGTGCGCAAGTATTACCCAACACAACAACGAACAACAATTCGGCCACAATTAGGTTTCGACAATATTTCAGTTTGCACGATGTTCAACAATATCCAAGCCTTCCGTTGATTAAGCAATGGGTTCGTAAGTATAAGGAAACTGGTTCAACATTAAATAAATAGGTCTTTAGCCGTCCAAGGTCAGCGAGAATCGATGAAAACATTCAGAGAATGAGTGTCTTTGAGTCTCGAAAGCGCATACCTGCTTTAAATGTGATGAGATTGTCGGTACTTCACATTTCACAAAGATTTACGCATGAACTCGTACAAGATTCAGTTAATGCAAGAATTGAAGCCAACAAATTCCGCTGATAGACTTATTCTCTAACGAAATGATCAACCGATTTCCTGCAGTAAACAACATCTTATTCTCCAATGATGCTGATTTCCACCTTAATGGTTATGTCACTAATCAAAATTGACGCTACTGGTGTGCAGAAAACCCCAAAAAGAAACATAAAAGGCCTCCGCAAAGTCCGAAAGTCACAGTTTGGGCTGCAATGTCGGCCTCCGGTCCTTCAACTGTTTTGAAGACTGGAAAAAACATTGGAATAAATGTATTGCAATGAGAGGAGATTACTTTGAAAGTCACCAAGGCAACCTAGGGCAACTTCTGGAAAATACTATTTACATATATCAACTCTCCCTCTTAAATAAAAACACTGTATAACTTATTTGTACACCTAGTATTTTTTTTCTTTATTTGGATTTTTCGCCACTATATAAAACTCAAAAAATTTCAAAAATACCTGTTCTTAGAAAAATCCTGCCTTAGTTACGAAAAACCCAAATAAAGAAAAAAAATATATAAACACGCCACAATCATTCAGACATTACCTAGTATTATTAACAACTTTTTATTTTCTGGTGTATATTTTTAGGTGACGCAGTGTACTATGACTTTTTAAAAGAGTTAAAAGCAAACGGCTATTTAGAAAATACCATACTGATTGTTATGAGTGACCATGGTATCAGATGGGGTGGTATTAGGAACACTTATCAAGGACAGCTTGAAGAACGGCTGCCCTTCGTTTACCTAATACTGCCTGAATGGATCAAAACAGAACATCCTATTGCAATTATCAATTTGAGGAAGAATACCATTAAACTTACCACCCCTTTCGATCTGCACGAAACACTAAAGAATTTTCTAGATATAAATAGCTTGCGTTATATACACAAACCAAAAGCACTAACTAGGGGGTGTGTATGAAGCTGTACAGCAGTGCTTCATCAATAAAGTCGATATTGAAATTTCAGATACAGTTTATTCAGTGAAATTCCTTTAAATCGAACATGCGAAGAAGCTGCCATAACTAGTCACTGGTGTACGTGCCAGCAAAGTACCGAAATGTTAGTGAATAATACTCAAGTACAGGAAGCAGCAACTTTTTCAGTCAGCTATATAAATAACCAGTTGAGAGGGTATGCACAGTGTGCCGTGCTGAAATTAGACAAAATAATAAGTGCTAGACTACAATATCATGAAGAAAAGGAAATTAAAAACGGAAACTCACTGAAGGATTTTACTATTGTTTTGATGACAGTGCCAGGAGAAGGCATTTTTGAGGTAATTCACTTATTTAAAATGGTAAAAACTATTCTTTTAGTCGTTGAGCTGTAAAAGATAGGGTTGTCCAGAATCCATTAGGTTCTCACATTAATTCTCTGTTTTTTTTTGACCGTCTTTCACATTTATTTATGGAAAAAGTAACACAAATTTATTCTTTGAATTAATCTCCCACACTTTCCCCATCTTTCAATCAACTGTCAAAATATCAAAAATACTGAACCTATATATGGTCAAAAATAACCGAATTAAGTTAAGGACATAAAATTTCGTCTATTTCGTTTTTTTTACTACTTCCCAGTAAATATATGACCCTAAATTGACATCGCACGTAGGTCATATGTGTGTAATAAAATTTTACATAAATTTGACATTTGACTGACATAAGATACGACTCTTGTATGATGTACATACAACTTAGATTTTATGTTCATCTTATATAATATATATATATATATATATATATATATATATATATATATATATATATATATATATATATATATATATATATATATACCGTGAAACATCAAGTCACTATTATGTAATATGTATGTAGCATTTACGAAAAAAATAAATAATTCCATTACATAAGTGACAAGTCATTTTGATAAAGTTTGATGTCATGATTTGATATTTTGATTTGACTTTACTAATTATTTTATCATTCATATCATCTTCAAAATTTTCATTTTTCTCAGTTTCTCCTGTAGAAATTCAACATCTTCATTTGATTCCACGGCATCGACAGTAAACTCATCGTTTAATGCGATGTAAAGCTGGAGGAATTTTTACTTCAGGATGCCAAAACAATGTTCTATTTCATATCGACTTTGTGCCAATTTTAATTTGTAATTTATTTGGGTCTTTGCCAAAAAAGTTTTTTAGGAATCACATTAAACATATTTCCGGAAAATTTTAATCGAATTATTGACAATAAGATATGTTGCAACCTTATATATTATATATTTTATTTCTATTTATTAAATGAAATATTACGTTATATAAAAAGCTTGTGTGTTTGTGTTATTTTTTGGTCTCTGCCATATAAAACGTAAATCACTGACTCAACATTTTATACTACCCAACTTAACAGAGCTGAATTCGCAAAACGCACCAACTTTTTTGCTTATATGTGATAAAACTCAGTTTTACTTTTCAGGCTACCGTAAGATTTATTAATAATAGAACAAATTCTGTTACTGGATCTATAAGCCGTTTAAATTTGTATGGTAAACAAAGCTCTTGCATGGCAGATTATCATTTAAAATTGTATTGTTATTGCAATAATTTATTAAATCGTTAATAATTATTTGATATTTTATTCTGTAAATAATATCATTTTAATACCTATAGATATGATTATACATTGCTGTAATCCTAAAACGGAGATTAGGAAATATAAAATGATATAAGTGTATTAACAGTTGTATAAAAATACAAATTTAGTTTGCATCGTTAATATAGAATACTATTTTATCAATCAATGATAAAAAATATTTCTACTAAACAACAGATGTCACTATTCAGAGCGTTCCGGAAGTTTACACATTTAAATTTTGCAAACAATACATAAGATTATACATTGCTGCAGTCCAAAACAGAGATTGCAAAATGTAATAAAATAATTGAAATATATTAGTAGTTGCATAAATATACTAAACTTTGTATCATTATTATAGAACACTATATTATCATGAGAAACTGTAAAATATTTCCAATAGATAATACTATCAAAGCACTCCGGAATTTTACACAATTTATGTTATATAATTCATCTAAAATGAAGGGGAAAGTCAATTTTCTACTTTTTAAAAGGTTCCTTGTATCATTGTCTTTTTATTTTAATTTTCTGGTAATACCAATATCAAAAAAACAATTTATCCCCCTACACTTGGTAACATTGCTGTTATTATTTGACATTTGTCAAATGTAACTGATTCTAAATTTTTGAAATTGATCTTAAGATTTAAGTTTCAAATGCTTTTCTCGATTTATAAGTTCATTTATATGTGATATCAGTTGTGAAAATATACTCAAAATTCTTGAATTAAGATGTCTACATCTCCGCCAAAAATATTTACGCCTAGGAAACGACCTGTTATAAATTCTCAAACTCCAAGTCAGTGTTCAACACCAAAAACATTGAAGAAGTTTCAGACATCTATAGCAACTCCTGAGTGTTTTAATAAAGTTTTATTAGAAACACCGAAGGTTAAAGGAAAATCTAGCAGAGATAAGTGCGATGAAGTAGCAAATTTAAGAGTTGCTATCCGAATAAGACCAATGAACTCCACTGAACTTGCAACTAGTTTTGTGGAAGATGTAGTGAGAATTAAAAATAATGAGCTTATAATTTGCGCCCCAAAAAACAGTCATGGAGTTACGACGGGTCATATTTTCCAATATGATCATATATTTTGGTCAGTTGATGAAAAGGACACTTTGTATACTTCCCAAGAAGATGTATTTTTGACAATCGGTGTGCCTCTCTTAAATAGTGCGTTTCGTGGATTTAATGCGTGTTTATTCGCCTATGGACAAACTGGCTCTGGAAAAAGTTACAGTATGATGGGTAGAAACATGCATGATTGTAGTGATATTGATTCTGTGGAATATTCTGGGGTTACGCCCAGATTCTGTAGAGAACTCTTCAAGCGAGTGTCTGAAATGGACAAAGACAGTGTTGTCAATGTGGAAGTGAGTTATTTTGAAATATATAATGAGAAAATTCATGATCTTCTTGCTAATCCAGCCTATAATTCAACCCGAGTCCCTTTAAAAGTAAGAGAACATCCAATATTGGGTCCTTATATTGTTGATTTAACTACACATACTGTAACATCATATGATGAACTACGCGCCTTTTTATTGATGGGAAACAAAAACAGAGCCACAGCTGCAACTGCCATGAATGATTTTTCTTCTAGATCACACAGTATATTTTGCATTGAACTTGGTCAGTGCAAAGGATTGGATGATACTGATAATAGTAGAAGAAGTAAAGTTAGTTTGGTGGATCTGGCAGGCAGTGAGAGATTAGGTTCATCTTATAATAATGAAGAAAGAATGAAACAAGGAGTTTACATTAATAAATCATTGTTAACTCTAGGAAAATGTATATCAGCTTTGTCAGACCAAAGGAAGGGTCAATTTGTTCCTTATAGGGATTCTGTATTAACTTGGTTATTGAGGGTGAGTATTAAAGAAAGAGATCTATACTAATATGTATAGGTTTATTTTTTTTTAGGAGAGCTTGGGCGGAAACTCACTAACATCAATGCTGGCAACAATTTCTCCGGCCAGTACACATTTAGATGAAACATTAGCAACACTGCGCTATGCATGTCAAGCAAGATCAATTGTTAACAGGGCGAGAATCAATGAAAGCCCTCATGATCGTCTGATAAGAGAATTAAGATCAGAAGTTGAAAGGTTAAAGGCATTAAGAAGAGATTTCGAAAGAAACTCTATTTCTCGCTCTGTAAATTTAAATGAAAGTGATGGCCATGAATTGGAAGAAGTGAGAAACAAGCTGGCACAAACTGAAACTAAATTGATGGATGCCCAGCAAATATGGGAGCGAAGATTCATGGAGACAAAGGAGACACAAATGAAGGAGTTGGCTGAAGCTGAAAAGTATAAAGCAGAATTGGAATCCAAAGTGAGAATTCTCAATACAGTCAGTGATGAGGTATCTTTGTCACCATACAGAACAAACTTTCTGGAGGAACTTGAGGGTGTTCTGACCAGTGAAAAAGAAAATATTTCAGACAGTGTCATTGTGGATTTAGTACAGAAATGGTGTAGTGAGAGTGGATTTACTTGTACTTGCACAAAAGACACTTTAAAAATAATAGATGTTATTAAAAAGCGACAAACTTATATACATTTAAGGAATGTATGTTTAAAGAGTGTGGAGAACAGTTCAGATTTTTTTGATGGTTTAAAGTGGATTGATGTAAATGTAGAAAAGAAGTTGACGAAAGCGGAGATTGTATCGTCCATGAATCAAATTTATGAGATTTTATCGAATCTTCGACCGGCAGACGATGAGAATCATATTAACCTCATATATGCTCGCGTGAATAAACTTCTGCAAAGTTTTGAGACAGCATTGCTGAATACTGTTAAAAGTACTAAAACTGTTAAATGGGCGCCTTAATTTACTTTTTTTTTCAAATATTTTTTATAGTGCCATGAATGTTATCCTGTGTTAGGTGCAAGTGATGTTGAGAATTCTACCTAGTCGTTTTTAAACTTAATTTTTACTTGCCTTATTAATTTTTTACATTTATATTTTAATAAAGAAAATAATACCTATTTATTTTTTTATATTTTTGACCTATCATCACCATCATAATCCTTCCTCGGAGTCCTTCCTTTCTCAATTCTGAAGTAACTTGTGACAAATAGTGAATATTAATGAAAAAGAAGTTTCAAATTATGGAATTGTGCAAAGAAGAAGTTAAATGTAAAGCGGTGATTCTCAAAGCTATAAGAGACTAGGAATTCATTTCACTAACCACATTAACATAATCAGGAGATGATTCAATTTGCTATTGATGCTGACAAGATTAGCGAAAGTGATTTGGTGTTTAGTAATGGAAAACAGTAGGTGCTCCAAAGCTAACTCGAAATCGTTTCGACATCAATGGCGTTTTGAAAGACAGTGTCCTAGCAACAAAATGACATAAGAGATTAGACTGTGAACCGACTCTTGTTTCCAGAGCCATCTCTTAAAAAAAAAAGAATTATTACCCGCCATACCTGATATGCTTTAACTTGAAACTAATCTTTAGTTCTTAACAAAGTCTGACGCATTTTAATACTTCAATGACTGATGATAAAACAAATATAAATATAAGTAATATAAAATATTTCATGAACCTTGAATTAAAAAAAAAACTAAACTTTTAAAAATATTTTATTTTTTCAAAAAATCTATAATCTACAATCATAATGCAATTCAGATTCAACAGTGTACGGCAGAAAGAAATCTGCTCTTGACCCATGCGTTTCACGATCCACCAAACCATCTTCATTTTTGTATGGAATTATCACAGATCTAGATGTTTTGTCAATCTTTAAAATCAGGTTCATCCTGTCTCTTTTGATAAACCTCTCCGAATTTGCTCATATATTTTCGAATATATTCTCGCGCTTTTGCCTTAACGTTGTCCGTACATTCTAAATCTTCGATTTTTTCTATGTGCTTCATTTCCTTCAGCATCACAAAATGGGTCAGCTGAAACACGAAAAAAATGTGACGTTAAACAGACGATATTTCTTCTTGTTGGTCGTTCTCACCTTCCTGGCCAAGTGCTTGAAATCTTCCGTATTTGCTATTCTTCCTTCTTTACAATCTGGTTTTCTGTGAGCGTTTAAAACGTTTACCACCGTCATAGCCATGGTCGATCTGAACACCTCCTTGATTTTTTTTGCTTGCTCGTTATTCCAATCGCTCATTTCCTTGATGCGTGACTTGACTGTCGTCCTATGATTACGTTTTTCTTTTACTTTCTTTATTTCTTCTTCGCCCAAGCTCAACTTGACCTTCTTTTTCGCTTGATGGAGCATCTGTTCTTTCTGTCTTTTCAACTTCTCTTTCGTGGCTTTGTATCGTTTCATATCTTCTTTAAATTGCAAACGATCTTCGTCGGTTCTTGGCTGCATGAATAATATAAACCCGTTCCTAGTTAATACGAGGTACTAGGTATACCCAAAAGTAATGTATATTTTTGATATTGCATATTAAATTTTATTTGAGAGTTAATATATTTTTAACTTTTTACAAAATTAATGTGATTTTGAAGTAAAATACAGGGTGTTTGGTGCACCGTTTACCAAATTAAAATGGCCGATAGGAGGGGTCTCCTCAGCCTCCAAAAGCATTATTGGGCCTACAGGTTGTTTTTATGTTAATTCTTTAATTCCTTATTTGAAATATTAACTTAAAAAACCTGTGGGCCCAATAATGCTTTACGGAAGCTAAGATAGCAAAAGATTCCTCCTACCGGCCATTTCAATTTGGCAAACGATGAACCAAACACCATGTATTCTTGATATATTATCCTTATATATTCCTTAGATCTGAAAATATAGTGATCTGACGGTGTTGTATCTGGGACATATAGTGAGTGAGCAAGTATCTGCCAGCCTAACTCTTTGATTTGTTCGTGGGTGATTCTCGCATTATGAGGTCTTGTAATGAACATCTTTCTGATCACTCTTGAAGTTTTTTGACTGAAAGCCATCTTGAGTCAATCAAACTAAGCACTAATGTTCAGCACTAATGGGTTCATTAAGATTTAAAACCTTATAATCAATAGTACTTGTAAATCTCAGTAGACTGGTAGTAACACTTTAAGGGCGAAGGCCCGACTTTGGAAAAGGTAAAGGTGTTGGTTGTTCGGTGTTCGGTGTTGTCTGCACAATATAAAACCATTGTTTTTTATTGTGCAGATTGATGTATAGAATCCAGTTTTCATCTCCAGTAACAATGTGTTGAAGAAAAGATTTCTTGCTACCTGGACAGATGGTTACATGTTCAATTTTGTTCTCAACTGAATATTGATATGGCACCCACATTCCTCCTCTTGGCACTGTTCAGTTGTTTTAAACACCGTTGCACCGTGGGCCATAAAGCTTCAATCTTGGTGGCTAATAGCTGGATGGTTTGTCTTGGATAGCTTCAATTTCAGACAACAACAGATCTTATTTTTATTTTAACCAACACTAACATGTTGTGCTATCCAAGGCATCAAGAATAACAACAGTAGAGATATGAATAGCATTATTATGCTTTCGACACCCATGAAACATCAAATCTCTAATATGGAACTTATCTACATTTTGCTCTCCCATTCCTATAGGGTATATTTATTTTTTTTCAAAATTAAGTAATAAAAATACCAAATATCAATATGTTTAACTATAATATAGTTTCTGTTAAATCATTATCGATAAAAGGCAATGTTCTTAAAATTTGACAAAAACCACATTACTTATGGTTATACGTAATATTTTTAACTTACACTGATGATAATCTCCTCGCACAATCCAAGTCTTCTTTTCTTTTTAGGAGTATCCGCGTTATCTAAATTAAACTGTTCCTTGAGTCTTATGTCAATAGACGATGGTTCCTCATCTACTTCACGTTTTCGATCTTCTGTAAAGTCTTCATTATCTGATTCAATCTAAACGATTATGATGACAATTTAACATAATACTGTACGAGATCTTAACGTACCTTAACCTCTGGACTGGGAGTGGACGAATCTTTGCCATCATGCCTGAGTCGATCAGGTATAACCGATTTTAAATTTATTTTCGTGGTCTTGTCCATTTGCTTTCTGACCTCCATGAGCAATTTTGTGTCGTCGACATCATCGTCGGTGTCGGAATCTGAGCTGGAGTCTGATGAACTGTTGGTGGTGCTTGAATCAGATGTCGATGAATCAGATGCTGTGAAAAAACTAGTTGTTTTCAAGGATAAACTTTGTGCGTGTTGGAAAACTCACATTCCTCAACAGGTTCGGGTATTGGAGGCGGTTCCCATTGGCTTTTCCGAATTTTCACGTGATAATAATATGGTCTTCCGTATTTGTCCTTGGCGCATTTCCATTTTGGAGGAAGTTTAACAGGTGGGGGTATGGGACCGGCAAACTTAACTTTGGAAGGATCCTCTTCTTGTTTCACTTCTTGATATATTGGCAGTGGTGGTAACTAGATAACATCATAGAAAGGTATTTCAGTTTTCTAATAGTACATAACGTATCAATCAAATATATATAGTATATAAAATATAATGCATTAATAAATAGTGAAAAAAAAAGATGGAAAAATCATTTCCATGGACTGTTGAATGGGAAAAAGAAAAACCAAGTATAGAATTATCTTGTTGAAAATGATGACATAATAAACGGAACCATCAAGTAAGGAAAAAGTTAAAAATACAATTAAGGGCCTCAAAAATAACAAGAAACCAGGTGAATATGAACTTGTGATATTAAATGTGGGAGGAGGGCAGCTATAAAAAAATTTAAACTCATCCAAAAAAAGGATGATCAAATGCCCTGATATGTCTAATACAAAAAAAAATTAGATGAAAACAACTACTCTGCGAGAATTATAGAGGTGTTGCTCTTCTGGATACATATTACAAAGTCGGGGAGCCAACATCTGCAATTTTGTTTATTCACGTAGCCTTTGATATAAAAATTCCATTCATCAGAAAACCATACGTCACTGAAGCTTCTAAAACGATTTTTCATCGTCTTGCAGAATTCGACTCGTTTAGCTGGATCATCGGGCTTCATCTCTTGCACAATAACAATTTTGTAGGAGGTGGAAATGTAAATCTTTGCGAATAATGCGATGAATCTGTGCAAATGTGGACAAGTTGCGCGGAGTTGGACAGATTGTCGTAGATCGTGTCTAACAGGCTCGCGAACGCGGTCAACAATCCTACTTTGCACCCAGTTGATTTATCCGGCATCGTGTTTTCACTCTCTTCAAACTTGCACACCCAATGCTTGATTAAATTTGCACTTTTCTCATGGTTGCTAAATTAAAATGTGTCCTGTACAGTTATTGAACAATAGTGTAACTATAATAAAATGTGAGCTTTAATCCCATTGAACAATCCATTGCTACTAAATTTAAAAAGCCCGTCAAGCGTTTGACACCACTCCCCCCTAATGCTATCTCTGGCACGTAAAAAATCAAAACAAAAACGAAAAACATTCCGAGACACCCGTTATTATTGGCTATCTCAAAAAAAAAACGGCAAAAAATATAGATACAAGAAGCAGAAAGTGTTGGATTACATATAAAAGAAAAGCCAATAAAGTGTTAGGTACTCAACTAATTCTCGGTCCGTAGATTGCATCGACCGCAGGACCTATTCGAATCAGAAATGTTTCCCGTTGTATACTTATGCAACAAGTGCCATCTTTCGGTTTCAAAACTAGATACAATATTCGAACCTGCCGTGAACATAACCTGAAAAAATCCTGTATGGTGGTTAAGTCCATACAACTGGCGTTAGCTACAGCACCATGGTCCATAGCGGATACAAAGAAAAACGCTAGAATACTGAGTTTTCGCGGCATTTTCGGCAGCACGGAAATGTTTGTTTTAACGCGTGTGCATCAAATATAATTCGTTGCCGAATTACACGCTAGTTTTAAATAAATATATAGTATATAAGTGTTGATTCCTTTAAGTGTTTCTTTTGGACAATCATGTGGTCAAGTGTAGGAAACAGCTAAGCCTTGCATAAACCATAAATGGTGATCCCCAGCGAACATCACACTGACCAAAACCGTAATTGATGACTCAGAACTTCGAAGAAACTTGAAAGGTAAGCACTTTGAATATTGCAACTATGAACAGAGGCACCTCTGACATAAGCAACGGATTCATAAACATATCAGTCAATGGTCCCAACGCTACCAGCAACTTATGAACAAAAAACTATTTTCTACCAGGTCTGCCTGTTAATGTCTATTTTTTTCGTAAAAAAAAGCACGTTTAATTTGGGAGGAAGGTAAAAAATGGTTTATTCAAAGTAGGCGCCATCGCTAGCTGCACATTTTTTTCTATCTGGCAATTTGGGGATGCCCTCTCAGAAAGACCGTACATCTTTTGAGGTGATCCAGTCATCAACCTATTTTTTCGACATCTATGTAATTGTTGAAGTGTTTCACGGAGAGGGTGTTAGATATCGATGAAAACAAATGGCAGTAAAGAACGGGCCAATTCTGGTGAGTACGGCGGGTGTGGCAAGAGTTCCCTGACAAGTGCAGAGATGGTGACCGCTTTGGCTGGGTGTGATGGGGCGTTGTCGTGCTGCAAAATCACTTTTCCGTGTTTTGTAGCTTATTCCGGTCGATTTTCGATTCACCTGGTTTCAGAAGCTCACGGTACACGACATCCTTCTGATTCCACCAAATGCACAGCATTGTCTTCTTTCCAAAGCCATTCGGTCTTGCGGTTAATGTTGATGATTGTCCTAGGTCAACCCATAGTTTTTCTGTTTTGGGTTCTCGAAATATATCCATCCATTTTTCGTCTCCAGTCACGATCCGATGCAAAAAAGTATTTCATACCAAGAAGTGAAACTTCGCTTTTTCGCTTTCCATCTATCTGTTGTTCAGCTGATGTGGTACCCATTTTCCTGCCTTCTGGATCTTTCCCATGGCATGCAGACGATCAGAAAAGGTTCGGCGACCAACATTTAACTTCTCTGAACCACCGTTGAATCGTCTAAACCAACGCCAACAAGCATCTTGCATTGGGAAATTGTCGAGTTTCCACAAGTATACGACAACTTTCACTCGTTTTTCTTTTGATTGAACAAGAAAAGCAGTATATACAACATTCCACACGAAAAAAAAATATAACGCTAATTCGAAATCGTTTAAACATCAATGGTGTTTTGAAAGGTGCTCGTAGCAACAAAATGACAAAAGATTAGACTGTGTTTCCAGCGCCATCTCTAAAATAAGAATTATTAACCGCCACACCTGGTACTGGTAAGGGAAGTTATTTTGCTTCAGTACCACAATACAGCAGAAAGGGCTCTGGAAACGATCACTAAGTTAGCCTAGGAGATTTTATCATATCCGAGGTATTCTCCAGACTTGTTCCCTTCGGATTTTTATATTTTCCAATTCTTACAATCATCTAGTTGATGGTCGCTTCACATCTCTTGAGGAAGTCGAAATATTTAAGTATTTCAATCATTACTATTCAATATACTATGGAGGTATTAAAGCCAATGCCTTTCAACCGCCTAGTTTTTTTTGATCTGAGACTCGACAGTTGTCTGAAAGTCGACGAAAGTGTTTACAAAAAGTGAGGGACATTATTTGGCAGATTAAATTTGTTTTACTTTTTTCATAAATAAATATCAAATGTAGTCAACAAAAGCCCAAGAATTATGTTGAGGACCTAGGACATGATAATGGGAAATTCAGCAAAAAAGCAGAAAATCTGTTTTTGCCAACTTGCAAAGAGAAGCAATATATATTTGCGAAAGTTAGGGATTTGGTATATCTAGGAATAGTAAAAAATAAAAGAGGTACTGATCAGATCAGAGGAGTAAAAGGAAACCAAAAATATCAATTCTTCTATTAGAATCTTCAGTGTAAAACACTAAACTCAGAAATATTTACCACTAAACACCGAAATCACTTTTTTTTAAAGTTCTCGACGCACGTTTCGCTAACCATGTTAAAGATGATTTAATCTCCTCACGATGCTAACTTGGTTAGCGAAACGTGCGTCGAGAACTTAAAAAAAAGTTATTCGGTGTTTAGTGGTAAATCTCTTTGAGTTTAACCAAAAATGTGGCAATTTGAGATCCATAATGCAATCAAAATTGATCAGATCTACAGTGACATATACCAGTGAGACCTGGGTATTAAATAAAGAGAAGCTGCTAATTTATGCTGTTCTGGATGAATTGATTCTTTATGTATTTTTTTATCTGTATAAGGTTTGTGAAATATTTTGAAACTTTTTGGTTCTGTACATGGCCTCGTCAATATATCCGTCTCTCTCTGTCCCATCTCACTATATCCTCTACTCCGCATGTTGCTTTTACGTCGCTGTTTCTCATGCTATTCCTAAGGGTTTTTCCCGCTATTGCTTTTAAGAGTTTTCATCTTTGTTGTTCGTAGAATGCTTTTGGTTTTGTTTGCAAGCACGGGTCTCTATACCATAGATTAGTACGGTCTTGCGCAAGTCTTGTAAATCCGTGTATTTCACTTTCAATGCACATATGACTATTTCTCCAGATTACATCTCTTAAGCAACCTGATATTGTTGAGAGGCTTTGTTGACTTGTAGTTTTAGATCATTTAGTGTGTCATTGCTACTTGATGTGTCAGTTCCTATGCAATGAAAACTTGTAAAACTATGTAATGAAAAACTGGCTTTGTAAGTCGTTCTGTGTTTCTGCTAATATCATCGCATCGTCTGCGTAAGCTTCATGCTTACTGGTTCGTCATTCAGTCTGTACCTATCCCATCGTTGTCACTTCCTGTATGATTTCGTCCATTATAAGGTTGAAACGAAATGGACCGAGACTATCGCCCTGCCTTAGTCCGTTTCGTATTGCTGTTTGATGTTCAACTTTTATTCTAGTTGTGTCCCCAGTGTTCAGATTATTAACGATGTTTATGACTGACGGTGAGATTTGTTTCTTTTTTAGAATATTTAATATATCAGGTAGTTGAACTTTATCAAACGCCTTCGTTAGATCTATGAAACATACATAGGCAGGGTACCTAAATTTTAAAACATTTTCCCTTATTAGTCTTATTAGGAATAAAAAATCACTTGTCGATCTATTTTACCAGAATCCTTGTTGTTCATCTTTGTTTTCTATAGTCTCTTCGGGTTTGCCTTTGATATTCCATCCTCTTTTTTTTGGGTTTGATCGACACATAAGCATTGCTTTGTGGGTTGTAGGTTAGTATTCTTATTATGTTGGTGTAGAATCTAGACATACAGGCTGTTTGGTATTGAAAATTATTGTATTGTATATTGTACAGATTGTATTGTGAGGATCTTACTAATAAAAAAATTAAAATAATAAATAATACTGGTGAGTGATTTTATGATGGTAAGGAGTAAGGTATATGGAATTCTCAGAGGTGATTTCTTGGTGATGCTCCTGTGACAGTCGGCTGGTATGCTGGATGTCTTAGTTATTTTGTTGAATAGTTGCGTTAATTTCCTTACAAGCTATTCAAGTTTTCACTATTTTAAGAGTTCATTAGAGATGCTTAGAGATAATACTTAGAGATGATACTTAGAGATTAGAGCATTAGAGATGATACTTGTTTAATTTGTTAGTTTTGCAGATAGTTTCTAATTTTTTAGTTTAAACATTATTGCAACTCTAGTTCGTTACCACTTCAATAAAACATGAATTGACTTACTGGTGGTTGTGCTATTCCAGCTACCGAAGACGTAATTGCTGGGACTGGAGGAGTCAATCCTGGTACCATAGGAGGTATATTTGATGGAATAGCTACAAAAATATTTACAGATATATATTTTAATTCGTATTCAACATATCAAATAGGACACTATATAAAATATCTTGATATTGCTGAGTGGTACCTGATAAACCCTGAACATTCAAACTTGGCGTTTGGTAAGGGTTCAAAAAATTCGATTTATGCGTAGCAGGAATGTTGAATCCACCAACACCTACAAAGAAAACTTTAATAAACACCAGATAATTATTTTTCAAATACAGTCACCTTGATTCGTTACTGGAGAATTATAAACGCCTTGATTTTGTATGGATGGCACTGGCAAAGCTTGCCACTGACCAATGGATGGATTCCAAATATATTGAAAACCTTTATTCGGATCAAAGGGAGCGGTGAATCTGGGATCAGCGCCGATCAACATGCAATTCAGCTCGTGCTGTCTCCACATCTCTCTCTGCTTCAATCTCCTTTCTTCTTCCTTCAGTTCCATCTGGAGAGCAAACAGTTTGCGTCTTTCGTGTCTGCTTATCTTCAAAAACGCAGCCGATGGTTTGTCTTTGTCTTCAGACCTAATATATTAAATAATTTTTGTTACCAGATTTAAAGGCACTAAAGTTCAGTTTATGGCGAGACAACCTGTATACATTATTTTTTTTTACACTTACTTGGATCCCTTTTTGTTGGTTTCTCTTTCAGATTTATATCGCGACCAAGTTCGATATCTCTGTTCGTTTTTCCTGGATGATTCTTGTTCTTGGGCATAATTACTCGCCATAAATTTCCTGTTGGCTTCTTTTTCGTGTTCCTTCATCTGTTCAATTCTTTGCTTCTTCGGTATTCGGAAACTTTCCTTCAAATTTCTCCTACGAAATTAATATTCTTCAGTAGAGCTTCAATGAAAAAAAAAGTTATTATCGTACCATTCTTCCAGTAATTTGCTAGCCAAAAACTTGATTTCATCTATTTTCTCGGTAATCGAAGCATCAACGTTGCCTTCTTTATGTGAAGGTTTCTCCTTCAAGTTATCTTTCTCATCACCTTCAATAAGATTTTCATTTTTAGCCCACTTCTCAACAGCTGGTAGTACTTTGCTTTCAATCAACATTGTTTTGTTCTGAATGGGGAGAACAGCCAACGTTTGCAAGAGTTCCAATTTGGTTTGTAAAAGACCCAGTTCGGAAGGCGTGGACTTATCATCGGGACTTGCCAATTGTTGGGCTTCAATCATGTAACCATGCATAAATCTTAATCCATGATAATCCAAAAACAGTCTTCGACAAGGTAGCTCGCCGCGTCTCAAAATGCGTAACAGTTTCTTGCGTTGATCTAAATCTTTCGCCCTGACCATCAATCTGCTCAGTTTCAATGTATGAGCTTGATTCTTCAGACCGGTTGTAACAAGCATATCGATATCTTCGTTTAATTGCTAAAAAGGAAAACATACTCGTTACATTACAACTCCTGTTTAGGAAGAAATCGAATTTTTGCTCTAGAAATAGTTCAAGTCACGTCATATAATTACAATGGACATAACCCAATAGATTAAATGTACAAATCGAATGTACGAAAAGACGCGTCTACATTACTGATATTAAAATCATAAGGAGCCCTTAACGTAGAACCCCCTGGATATTAATTTTTAGGTCCAAAGAGTATTGTAAATAGTATTATGAAGGGTAAGTTTGTCGCAAGATCTAAACTTATTCAAAGAAACACAAAAGTTGGAATCTAAAAAACACTCTTACTTTACCAAGGCAAAGGCTCACTGACGGGCTGTAGCATCACGGGAAGAAGAAGAAGAAAAAAAGAAGGCATTGTAACCCTGAACATGCACCGTATTTACCTAATCAGTCTCCCTGTGAAATTTAACATTTCAAAAGTAAGATTCGAAAAATATTTCTTGAGCAAAAGCCCGATTACTTTTTTAACACCTGTAAAACAAATAAAACTAACATCAAAATCTTCATAAAGAATTTCTTTTCTCGGTTTCCTCTTGACGGTTTTCTTCGGTGTTACTTGAGGGACTTCCGATATTTCACTTTTTTCTGCAGGAACATCGATTTTGTTCTCGTTTTCTATAGGTAGTTTAATAGCATCATCAGGAGTTTCAACATCATTTGGCGTAGGTGTGGCAGCTACTTTAGCCGGTTCCAATATTTCAGGCTTGGAAGGAACCTCCTCTTCATCCTCCTCTTCTTCTTCATCTTCAGACTCATCGGGTCGTTCTCCAAGCCATCCACGACAAGTTGCCGCTTCACAATAACATTTTTGTGCCTCCTTCCTACAAATCAATATTATGCTACGATGTAACGTTTCAGAAACTATATAGTTTACCCATATCGTTGAAATCTATAATCGAATGTAATTTCTTCACCAGCTAAAATGGTTCTGGTACTAAAAAACCCGATGCGAAGTTCCCCGTTTACGGTCCATTTCTGGGTCTCAGCATTAGGATCGCATGAATGGTTTATGAATCTCGAGATATTACCTGAAATTACACGTTATTTTCTTGGTTAGAGCATAGTTGATGGGGGTTTACCCTTCATTGTGGCATCGATGATAGCATCCGCGCGAAGAGACATGAAGTAAAAATGAATATTCTTGTCTTTTGAATACACCTCCGCCCTTTTATCGAATTCGTCTGGATTTAGCACTTCTCCGACATATTCTAATATAAATTCACCATAAGGAATATTGGCAGCTGCCCTCAAACCCAACCCCTTCTTTTCTGTTTTGAAAACCTCAACAGGCGCGAACTGTCCTTTTTGGAAACGCTTATTCGTGCATCTTTCACCAACCTGACATAAACGACCGCACTCTATCAGCAAAAGACGGTTCAAACAGTCTTCTCCGCAACCAAATTCATTCTTCTGTATGTCCTCCTCGGCTAGAAAACAGTCGCAAACCATCTCTTGCGCTTCTTTGCAAATTTGTCGATCCGTTTTATAATTGTTTTCTTTTAAATGGACAAAACTCTTCAGTCTGGCGTCAATTTCTGCTTGTCCAGACTTATCTGTCTTTATACCATCTGCTTTGGGCATTGGAGGATATGTTTCTGACTGAGGTGGACTGGAAGTACTCAAAGATAAATTTTCCACCGATTTTGCCTTAGATTTTGGTTTATCTTTTTTATTTATTTGAGGCGAAGGGGCCAAACTGATTTTTTCCAGTTCACTTTGAACCGAACCTGTATCCGAACTTTCTGTGTCAAAAGACAAAGTGGATTCTGACTTGGACCTTACCAGGCCGTGCGAGCGCTTTTTTATAGGAATAATAGTTTTAATCCGATCAGATCTCCTTACTTCTTCAGAGAGCTCCGCTTTTTGATCTTTCTTCTGCTTCCCATTTTTCTTTTTGGGTTCTTTGGCTTGCTTTAGTTTAGTTTCCTTAGGCGGTGGAAGTTTCTTTTGAGACTTTTTGTTCTTGTTTACTTTTTCTTGATTTGGACTTGTATTAATCTCGCCGGCAAACAGATCTACTTCTCTAGCTGCTACATTGCTCAAGGATGCGCTAGAATAATTTTTCACATCTTGATCAACTTCCATGTTTGTTTCTGAAGTAACTGATTTCTTTAAGCCAGCTTTGGTTTTAGGTTTATCACTAATTTGCTTTGTATCATTTGCATTTGAGGCTAAACTTTGACTTGAATCCATATCTCTTTCTTGAGTCCTATTTATATTTCTCCTTGTTTTGGTTTTATTTGGTTTGTTGCCTTTCTTATCCACTATCTCTTCAGGCTTTTGATCATTGAATTCACATTCTGTAGCAGCATTAACTGAATTGTTTGAAACTTGGTTTGTGTTCTCAGGCTCCATTTCAACATCCTCTGTAGATTTCTCTTCTTGTTTTGTTGGCAAATGCTTCAATTTTGATTCTACAGATGGGAGATTATCTGAATTATCGGTGGTTGTAAAACTTTTGTTCCTTGTACTTTTTCTGGTAGGTTTAACATCTGAATTTCTTTTGCCTTTCCCTTTTGTAGGTGCCTTTAAAACTTCACTTTTCTTTGCTAATGCACCTTCTTTCATTTTATCTTCATTTACTTTTTGTTCTACCATAAGTGCACTGTCATCTGTAGTAGAATCTACATTTTTATCTTCAATTTGCATTTTCTCCATGTTACTTCCTAATGATTCTGATACAAGATCAGTATCAAGACTTTCCTTTGTAGATTCTTTACTAATATTCATGGATTCAATCACTTTTTCACAAATACTTTCCACAACTTGACAATTTTCAGATTCTTTTGACATATCAGATGATATACCTTGTTCACTTGTGACATCTTTATCTTCATTTGTCTGTGAATCAGTCCCATATTTTGTTGGATGGCCTTGTTCCAGGACCTCTTTATATTCCAATGGTGGTGTTGATATTCTGTTTTGTGTTTCTTCATGACCTTCTGTCACTACTTCGGTTTCAGCAATTATCTCTATTGATTCAGGTTCAATCTCTTCTTCTTTATTAATATCTTCCACATGCACTTTGACAGTTTGGTCTTCGTCTGTTACTTCTATATATTCTGTACTTTCTATTTTAACATTTTGATCTTTACAACTTCTTCTTAATATAATTTCTTCATTTAACGAACCTTCAGAATTAACTGCTTCATTCACTATTTCAAAATTAGCAGAATTGTCAGAAGCATAATCTTTCACCGTAACCAAACTTTGAACTGTATCTTCCGAAATGATAGATTTGTTTTCATCTGAATAAATATATTCAATTTTATTTTCATCCTGCAGTGGCACTCGTAACGTTTTAGGAGTTTCACATTTAATCTGATCTTCAGACAACTCCAAAATTATACTGTCATCTTCCACCACACATTCTTCAATTACTTCCGATTCACTTGTATTATCTATACTAACAATTTGATTGTTTAAGACTATTTTATTTACGGTTATAGGTTGAGTTGACTCTGATTGATTGCCCTCCAAAATATCTATTAAAGATTGCTGATCCCCACTTAATATATTAGAATTACTACTTGGTTTATTTAAATCATTTATGGACAATATTTCATCATCTGTATTTTCATCGTCTGACCAATCTTTTAAAATCTCCAGAATTTCCGGGCTTGTTTTTTGAGGAGAAGCTACATTTTCTTTCATTAAACTCTTATCAGGAGTTTTAGAAGCACTTCTTGTTGATTTCCTGGTTGGAGCTTTTACGGGCTTATTTGTTTTAGGAATTTTGGGAATATCAATATTTACAATGCTCTCTCTTCTGGTCGATCTAGTTGATACTGTACCGACTACAATAGCAGCTAGTTTTTTCTTTTTGGGGGGCATCTTTATTAAATTAATTTTAAATCACTAATTTTCTACACTTTGTCCTATTTCTTAATACTAACTATAAAATGACAAACTTAAACCCAACATAACAATAAAGTATGTCATTTTAAATCAGTTCAATTCTAATCTAGAAATGATACGATGAAATAAAATGTTTACTTTTAATAGCCAACACTCGGAGTTAAGTTAAATGACATATAAAACAGTGTTGCCAATAGTTATAATTAATTTTTAATAGTAGATAGATGTGTCAAATATGAAATTATAACCTTATTTTATACAAAACTGTAGTTTTGAAATTCTCTTATATGATATATTGTTGTAATTAAAATAAATAGATTAATATTACTTTATATTATATTATAAAATGGCATTAGTTTTAAATATTGCAGTTAGAACAGCCCATTCTATTTCAATATTAGAACATCAGATGCATAGGCTAAGGTATTTAGATCATAATTATGTTATTCATGTGTGATTCTGAAATTTCTGTTTGCTTTCAATAATTTTCAGTTTGGTGTCATTGAGTTTCAAACGAGAAAAACATTTAAACCCGAGACCCCGTTTACGGAATCCAACTTGGTTGACAAGGAAAACTAGATCTGTTAGTAGTCATTTAATTTGAAATTTTTTATTGGTGGCATTTTAATTTTATTACAGCATAGTGACGATCCTATTACACCTGAAAATCGTGAATTTCTTAAAGAAATTATACAGGATAAAATAGCTGTAAGTAATAGTGCTGCTAGTGAAATTGTGACAGATAACGTAGTGTGGTCTCCAAATTTGCAAAGAACTGGAGTTATCGCCAAGAAAATTGGTATTTATCCCATGTGGTTAAAAGATGGAACAAGAATGCAAACAACTCTGCTTCAAGTATTTAGTTTTTTGTAGATATTAATAATATTTTTAATATTTTTTTTTAATAGATTTTTGATAATCATGTTATTAAATATTACACACCTGAAGGTTACATACCTCACCAAGAGTTAAGACCTAAAGTTTATAACAAAAAAGGGTGCATCTTATTAGGTGCAGAAATAGGAAATCCCACAAATTATACCAAGGAGTATTGTGGGCTTTTTAAAGATTCTGGTGTTGTTCCAACAAAGTGGTTAGGAAGGTTTTTTGTTAGTCCTGAAGGTGCTTTACCTCTTGGTGCTTTAATAACAGCTCGTCATTTTCAAGTTGGGAATTATGTCGATGTTAGAGGAAAAACGTGAGTTTAAAAATATGAAGAAATAGATAGTTTATCACTGTTTCTATTTATATTTTTAGAATTGACAGGGGATTCCAGGGAGTAATGAAACGTCATGGTTTCAAAGGCATGCCTGCTAGTCATGGTGTAACTAAAACTCATAGACGTGGTGGAAATATTGGAGGTGGTGGTGAAAAAGCCAGAGTATGGCCAGGAACTAAAATGCCAGGTCATATGGGTAATAGGTATAGAGTGGCAAAAGGACTTAAAATATTAAGAATGAATACTAAGTACAATGTTATTTGGGTTTCTGGTCAAGCAATACCAGGAGAAACCAATTCTGTTGTGTATGTTTACGATACCAAATTACCATTAAGAAAGCCAACAAAACCTTTACCAATTCCAACATTGTTTGAAGTAGCTGATGAAGAGTTACCAGAAGATATATATGATGAATCAGTGCATGTCTTTTCTGACCCAACAATAATTTTTAATGCAAAGTAAATTTTTTTTAGGTGTGTATGTGTATATAGTTTATAATAATAAAGGTTGCTTGAACATGAAACATACTTTTATTAATATATTAATGACAAAAAAATTAGCTACCTTTAAACACATTGTTTATTTGAATTGTCCAGGGGCTGGACCAAATAAACTATTCCCTTGTTTTGAGGCTGCTCTAGATGGGGCAAACCCTAAAAGCTTTTGAATATTTTGCCTTATTGACATTGTGCATAAAATATATAGAAAAATGAAGGAGCAGTCATAATAATCATCTCCTGGTAAATTTCGATGGCTTAAGCCCTGAATCCAAGTCAGTGGAAGAAATGGTAGTCTAGCAACAACTCTTCCATCAAAACTAAAAAAAAAATATTATTTGGGATCATCTTTAACAAAAAATAATTTACATGTTGTTGAACATGCTTAACAAAGCTGTAAATGCAAAACCAATGGCGAACATTGACTTCATTTTCACAAAGGATAAGTCCCTGTTATTGTGCTTTAATCTATCTTCTTCCCTTTCAATTTTTTTCTTTTGCTGTTTATCCAGAATGTCTCCATGTGTTTCTTTACGTTTTTCCACTAAAATATCGTTCTATTCAATAGAAAAATTATTTTTGGTCTAATTATTGTAAGTAATCTTACATCTTTTACTTTGCCGTTCTACTTCGGTTTTTAATTTTTGATATCGTTCTGTCCTATATACCATTAACCAGGTAAGTCCTTCACCCAAAAGGGCAGTGCAGATTGAAATAAATACAATTAAAAGAGTATCAGCCCACATTTATGTAAGTATTCTTTAAATATTGAATAAAAAACTTATAAAATCAAGAATTGTAACCTTAAACTGGAAATGATGATGTGAAATCTTGACAATTTAATCACATACTATATTATATGAATTGTTAGTTGCCTAATATATTTAAGAATTTCTTATCTAAAGTTTATACATTTTTGAGAACCGAGGAACTTGATGGGGTTTTAGCCGATTAATATCCGGACATGCTACCAAGTTCTGAGGATGGTTTTTAAAGATTTCCCCATCATAATAAAAAAAGGGATTTCTTTAACTGTAATTTACAGACGTGGAACCGTGACAATTCAATCATATACTACATGTATTGTTAGTTGCCTAATAAATTTAGGAATTCCTTAACGAAGGTTTATAGGTTGAAAACCGAAGGATCTTGGGGTTTTACTTGATAAAAATCCGCTTTTGCCTAAAAAGCTCGTGTTAGCAAACCATGAGGGTCAATTGTTCTATTGGAACCTTTGGTGTGAAACACTAAACTTGAAGAGATTTACCACTAAACACCAAAACGCTTTTTTGAACTGCTCGACGCACGTTTCGCTAACCATGTTAGCATCATCAGGAGAAGATTAAATCATCTCCTGATGATGCTAACAAGTTAGCGAAACCTGCGTCGAGCAGTTCAAAAAAGCGTTTTGGTGTTTAGTGGTAAATATTTTCAAGTTAAGCTAAACCATGAGGGTGTCGACATTTTTTCCATCGTAAAAAAAGTAATTTCTAATTATTGCCTTATCAATTTGGGTCATGAATTTGGGAATAGAATACCAGCAACCAAATGTTTATAGGTCAAAATCCCGAAAACCGAAGGGACTTGATGAGGTTTTAGCCGGTAAAAATCCGGTACTGCCTAAAGTGCATATATTGTCAAGTTCTGAGGGTGTGTTTTGAAGATTTTCTCATCGTAAAAAAAAGGAATGTAATTGTATAAATTATTTCTTGAATTGTAACTGACAGACTTGAAATCCTGTCAGATATTATCTAAATTGTTAATACTAATTTGGAGTAATACAATTTAGGAATGTAAAAATTATTACTAATTGTACTTGACAGATATGAAATCCTGTCATTTCAATCTGATACTATATGAATTGTTAATTGCTCTACCAATTAAGGGAAATAAATTTATAAATGTATACAGTATTTCAAAGCAATTTATTTCATATTGTTTTAGTAATGTTTAATAATTTAATAATGTTTTAGGCAATTGGATGATTAGCACTATCTTCTAATGGGTTTTTATGGTCCGACATGTTAGGTCTTAACTCATAGTTACAAATTGTGACACCATGTCTGTGCGCCTCTGTATATTCACCCTTTAATCCGATATAATAGACCATTGTATGTTCCTCACCAAAATTTTTGGGAAAATGAATTGTTAAATGGGTTACATTATTAAAGGTAACAATCCTAGAAAATGTCATGTTAAATATACAACTATATCTAAATAGATTCCCAATTTACTTTGTGGAATATTCTAAGATGCCTTGTGTATCTTTTTGCATTTCAAATTCTTGATCTGCTGTTGATTGTACATCATCAAATGTCATTGACTCTCTATTCTTAAATCTATGGAACCAAATTAGACTGTAGATACAAAAACATACTTACATACTTACAATCTCATTCTTGACGGATGGGAATCTGAACTGTCGCCTATTACTATAATTCCCTTTAATTTCACTGAACCAGTAAAAGGAATATTAAATAATAATTCTTCATCTGCATCTGATTCTACGAACTAAATCCAGATATCAGTCTAGGACTCTAGATCTTCAAATTTCAAATACACTTACAGTATCTCTGTTTAATCTCTCTTCCCACGGTTTGAAAACTGATTTACCAGAACCCTCAATGCTTTCATTTAAACATTCCAAATCGTTGGTGTTAATTTTCGTATACAGACTGTACTGGAAACCCCTTTCTGGATCATCATGTTGGTGATTTGGATCACCAGAACATTTACCGTGAGGTGCCATGTATATCGTAAATAGAAAATTTGAAAACTATCCAGATGATTATCAAAAAAGCTGCATGATAATAAACATGAAGTTATGTTTAGATTTGCCTTTTTTAGATTCAAATTCTAACCTAACTTATTTTTGCTCAAATTAACATTAGTAAACAAATGTAAAAATATGCATTTACAAAGGTCGAATTGCATTTTGTGTAGTGAACACATCACAAATATTCAGTATAACTTAAAGACGACCTATTCTGAAAAATCAAATGTATTACTGATTAAATTTGTTGAGCAAATGTATAAAAATGTTTTTCTTATGCATTGTAATATTTGCATTGCTTGTTACAATTTATTGAATGAAATAGACAGAATTCAGCTTAGAGAAAAGGAGCTATATGAGAAACTTAAAAATTACATTTTAAAATTAGATAGTATAGCATTAATAGAGAAAACCCAAGAGAAAGATCAAACTGTTATGGGTGAAGATTTAAGAGATAATGTATCTCCACTTATTGAAGGTGTTGATTTAAAGAAATTACCAATAAAAATTAGAAAAGTAACATTAAATGATAAAGCAGAGGAAAAACTACTTAATAAAAAAAACCCTCATAATTCCCAAGATGATATTTTAGATGATAAACTAGCCTTTGAAAAGGTAAGAGATAATTAAACCACATATATCTTAAAAGTATAACTGTAACACTTAGGTACAGTCCATTATACAAATGGAGTTAACAAAACATGAAGTTCAAATAAATAATAGAAATAAGGTGTCGAAAAATGTGTTGTGTGATATCTGTGGTCAAAGCTTTAAAACTAAATTGGGTTTTGAGAATCATCTGAAACAACACAAGGAAAGGAGTGATGATTTAAGCATGTTCATAATGAAAAAACCCTATTGGATTTGTGATATATGTCAGAAGGTTTTTACACAAAAAATTTCACTGTCAAGACATTTATTTATACATAGTGGTAAGTATGTTTAAAAAATCCTTTCTTTTTCACAAAATATCTAGCTGTCTGCATAATATTTTCACCTCTGAGATAACTCCAGGAAAAACCTGTGAGTATTAGAGTTATATTTTCTCCTTTGTACAATATGAATAGTTCAGTTGTTAATTATATATCAATTTAAAATACTCACACTGCATGTCAAAACTAAATAGGATATTAATTGTTATGTCCTTCATCAGCTAATTGATCTATTTGTCTTTTCGGTTCAATCTAAATTATCTAAATTTAGACCACATTTTAAGTAACATAATTGATTTGATATCATTCATCAATAACATAATATTTATTAAGAAATATATGAACAGATGTAAATAAAAATGGGGGTGGATCAAAAAGTTTTTGACTTAACAAAAAATATCACTGTGATCAAAAAGTAAGAAGGCTTAATATAAATATTTTCTAGGCGAAAGTAGGTATCAGTGTGAACAATGTGGCAAGAAATTCGTGCATCATAGCTCGTTCAATATTCACAAGAAAATTCACTTGGGTCAGAGAAATTTTAAATGTTCAGTTTGCAGCAGAAGTTTCTTGACTGGTTCTCATCTGAAACGACACATTCGAGCTACACACACCTTGGAAAAAGATTATGGTTGTCAGACATGTGGGAAGAGATTTGCGGAAAATTATAATCTGATGGCTCACATAAAAACGCACAAGATGGAGGACAGTGTATTTGATGAAATGTCTTGAATTATTTCATTCTGAATCTATGTTAGATATCTTTTACAATAAATTTTATTTGTTTTTGTTGGATATTGTGAATAAAAGGATCTAATCTGTATAATGGATATTTTTTTATTTATTTATTGAATCTAAGGTCCCTATACCTTTTGGCACGGATTTTGAATATTTCCAATACATTGTTTTATAAACTTTCCATTTTGGCTGTCCCGGACGTTGCGCAACATTTAAATCCAATTTGGAATTGCTGAAATCACTTTTTAAGTAGTGTAGAGTAGTGTACGAAACGATATTCGCTCCCAAAGCCGCACAAAACAAGGTATTACCTTAAGGAAATAGGAGCGATACTTATGAGTCAAAATAATGATGAAATTTTGTGTTTTCCTAAAACTTAAAATAGTCACAGAAATTCACAATTTTTATTTATGATGCGAAAACAAACTTTTAATTAACAATAATCAATCCTTCGTCAACCGCGGGGGTTCCAATTCGGATAGAGGGCCACGTTTGGCTAGGGATTTTCTGGGGTTACACTTGAAAACAGGAAGATGTAAAATATGTACATATGTATGTAATAGTGTGAATAATTAAGACACTATATATATATATATATATATATATATATATATATATATATATATATATATATATATATATATATATATATATATATATATATATATTAGGTGCGTATAGACACGGTTGGATCACGCAAAGCATTCAGACTCATTTTCGTGTCTTCCTTCTCATCCTCTACACCTCTCTCATTCTTTCTCCGTGGTTTCTTTTTCTCTCCTCCGTCCACCTTGTCCCCGATCTCCTCTGACTTGTGCGATCCACATGTGTAGGTATGTAAGAATTCTGTTGGTGAGTCTTGTCGGCGGGAGTCTACTGATATGTTCATAGAATTTCAACCTACTTTTTCTTATATCCGCTGCTACATTGGACATTCTCTCTATGGTCTTTCTAGAATGTAGTCTGTATCCTCTGTTAGTTTTGGGCCGAAAATTTTCCTCATAATTTTGCGTTCTTCTTTTAGTATGTTATGTATATATATATATATATATATATATATATATATATATATATATATATATATATATATATATATATATATATATATATATATATATATATATATAAAACAGATATATAAGATAAAACTTATTTTCGAAAATAGTGCCAAATTGTTGGCTGCTTCATTTTTGTGAGCTTCTTTTGGACCTCCCTATAAGGTTGTAGTAGTCAATTCAAACAATTTGAAAACTTTAGGCTTCGTTTTATTGAGAGGTCTTAATAAAAATTTTTGTAGACTACTTAACGTTAGGGATGTAGTAATCTTAGTAGTCGTTGTCTCGTCGGCGATCTCATCGTCCGTATTTGTATCTCTACGTCTCTACTCCTGCCTTCGACATCCGATGTATTTTCCAGAATTTCAAGCAGTTGTGATTCTGATAGTTCATTGTCGTAAAAAGCTATAACTTCTTCAACGTCACTTGGTTGCAACGCGTCGAATCCATCGCTATGAATTTGGTGTAAGATTCTTACAATGTCTTCAATTTTTGTTGCTTTGTCAGGAACTTCTAACGTATCGGCCACAACCTCTAACCATAACTTTCTCCAACAGGAATCCAACGTTGATGAATATAACTCATCCACTGTTTCTTTGAGAAATAGTCTATAATGAGCGATATTAAAAACTTTCCAACTCTCAGTAACAGTGAGAACAGGATTTTGTTCCATGCTATTCAGTTCATAACTGAAAGTTCGCTTGACATCTTTTAAACGCTGCTATTATTCCCTGATTTTATGGTTGTATCAGTGATGTAGTGTTAGGAGGTAGGAAGCAAACTTCTTTTTTAGGATCAGCAAACTTTAGGGATTCAGAATGATTGGGAGCATTATCAATAAGAAGTAAAGCTTTGAATGGCAACGATTTTGAAGCCAAATATTGCCTAACACTGGGTACGAAGCAGTTCAGAAACCAGTCTGTAAATAATGTTGCAGTCACCAAACCTTTTTGATTTGCTTTCCAAAAGACCGGCAGATCATTTTTGTTTTTATTTTTTTAGAGCACGTGGGTTAAGAGATTTGTACGTATACAAATCTCTTAACCCACCTAATCGTAAGCAGTGGGTTTTTCACGTGGTTACCTGAAGCATTAGAGCAGAAAAGAAGAGTAATTCTATTATTTGCAGCTTTAAATCCTGGTCGGGATCTTTCGGTTTGAGACACAAATTTTCAAGCAGGCATCCTCTTCCAAAATAAACCTGCCTCATCGGCGTTAAATATCTGATCTGGTTGATAACCCTTGTGATCTGCAGAAGCCGACAAATTTTTAAGTTGTGTAGCAAAAAGCGTTTTATAAAACTTTCAAACCAACTCCTACTGGCTTGGAAGCTTAGAGTTTCTTCATCTGACTTTAGATTCTTGAAAAGACGACTAGCTTTTTCTTGAATAATTCTAAGAGGCACTCTTCTTTTTGTTTGATCTTCGATCCAAATTCCGAGCGTTCTTTCCATCTTTTTCATCTTTAGAGGCCGCGAGAAACAACTAACTTTATTGCTGGTACTAGTGCCGCACTAAATACTGGCCCGAATGGATTGTTCACTCTATTTTATTGTTTTTACTGTGAATTCATTCACTTTAAACTTTTTCGCGCCACTTGCATACGCTTCACCTGCAGCGAGACTAACAACATTTTTTTATCAAGGGCCATTACATTTCGCTTCCTTTTAACAAAATCTTGACCTGTGAATGCCATTAGATTTTTATTTGGAGCATCAGGTATAACTTTGAACTCAAAAAAATGTACAAAGATCTGGATATTGTAGAATATCCAGTATATGTATGTAGAATATTGTAGTAGGTCCGGTGCAACCTTTTCTTAGTTTTATTTTACTTATACCTTGTGTGACTTCTCCATAATAGTACGTAAGTTGAGGTGTGCTCCCACCTGATTCCTTTAGTGTTATATTTTAATATTCTTTCTCATGCGAATTTCTAATTCAGTTAATTCTCGGAAATATTCTCTCCATCGTTTTTTCCATTATTTCCTTAACCTTTAACCATCGTCCCATTTTTGTCGTTTATATCCTTTAAATGTCTATTGTTTCAATTGTTTTAATACATCGGTCAAAAAGTCCCCGGTCTGACATATAGAATACGAAAAATTCTTACCAGTGGACGTTTGTGCCAACCTTCAAACGTCATGTGTCAAAATTTCATGACAATCTGTCTACTAGTTTCTGATTTGTGCTTTAAGTGACGCTACTTTTGTTATTTTCAAGGCAATGAAAAAAAACTTCGTGTGTTGATTAAGCATTACTTTTTGATGAAGAAAAATACGGTTGCATTATCCGGACTCTCCCCCGGTAATGCTGAATTCAAACGTTGCCGTACAAGCGCCGAAGATGCTGAACTGCCGCCGAAGATGCTGGACGTCCAAATGAGGTGGTTACAGCAGACATCAGAAATATTCACAAAACTATTTCGCAAAACCGTAAATTTATGAAGACCCTGAAGTACTATTATGATCAAAAAGTAAGGTGTCTTTTAAAAATTTGCCCATTTTGTGTATTGATAGAACATTTTTTTTCTTAAGTTGGTATGATTGTCCTTGACATCTGACAGAAGTTTCATATCAGTTCGCTTGTCAAATTAGACTTTATAGCGTCTTTTGCAAAGTCAAAAAATTCGTCCGTGATTTTTTTTTAAATGTAGAGAGCAAAGAATTTTCATTAAATTTTGTCTGAAAAACGAAAGCTCTTGTGCTGGCACATTAACAATGTTGGGGCGAGGAAACTAATTAAAAAAAAAAGATGAAAAGATGAACCTTGTTCAGGAAGACCTTTCACATCAATCAATGAAGAAAATCTTACCAAAATCAATCTAGCGAGAGGGGATTACTTTGAAAGAGACAACATTTACAAATAAAAGTTTTAACTTTTTGATTATAATTGAATAATTCTACAACTTTTTATAAATTACGGGAGAAATATCAGCTGTAATTATATAGATTTCTGTTTCTATATAAAATTCAGTTAATCTCTGAGGCAACAATAATAAAGTAAGTAGAAAAACATATATGATAATCTGATATGATGCCCTATTGTGTGAGGTAACATTTGTGCTATAATTGTAATATAATGCGAAATTATTTATTTATACCGGGGTCAGTCAAAAATTTTTTACATTTTTGGCCAGCCCTTGTATTGTTTAAGATTAGCTCATGATATTTTGCAATGGGGATATTATGAATAAAAACATTTCTTTTAACCTTATAACTTTTTATTAACTTTTAATTTAATTTTTTTTTCTTATAATAAAGATGCTTAACCATAAAAGTCTATAACTTTTTATAAATTACGAGATAAGAATCAGCTACTGTCTATATTCTATTCTATACCTACATCAAATTCAGTTGCTTTCTGAAAAAAAAAAAAAAGTACAGTGCTGTGAAAAAATATAAACTCGAGGACCATTGTTATTTGATTAAGATATTTTTAAATTATCTTGAACTCTAATTATAAAGCTCTAATATTTATAAGAAAGCAGGATAATGAAATGAGGATGAATATAAATTCAAAGGGATCATCTCCTTATTCCATCCAATTATTGTGATGATGGTTGAATTACTTCTTTTAAGCTTGATAGTGTTTTGTTATATATTTTTTTTTAATTGTAACGATGCCCAGGGGAAAAGCGTTGATTCAAATTCAGCAGCAAAGGATTCTGGATTTAAGAAGAGTCGGAAAGATACGGAGACAAATTGCTGAAGAATTGCAACGCTCTCGAGAAAAATGGTAAAAATTTTCTAAATGCAGGTCCTGCAAATTATGAAAAAATCCAGACTAAAAAATTTTCCGATACAGTGAACCGGTCTGTTTTGTAGAAAATGTATTAAAAAACGTGGCTCTAGCTTAATTAAACCACCTAGTATGTCGGAAAAATAACGGAACCTTTTAAATTTAAAGAAAACTACTAGCGCCATCTATCGAAACAATATATACTCTGAAAGCTGCATATCTAAAATTGATCAACGGATTGTCAAGTTAAAGTGATGGTACTTTTAATTTTCTAGTCACAAGAACACCATGGAACAAAGATATAATATTAATTTTTTGTTTCAAGCTCGGTAAAACTTTTACAGAAACATTTGTACTGATGAAAAAAGTTTGTGGTGATGATTAATTATCCCGTACACGTGTGTTTGAGTGATATAAGTGATTCCAGGACGATCGTGGCCGCCTTGGAAGATAACCCAAAGCCAGGCCGGCCAAAAAACAAAAATCGCGATGAGTTGGTGGAAAAAGTACAGACGGATCACTTTTCGAAATGTCACAAGTAAATATTATCTGGGTGTTAGGGAGCGTTTGTGGAAGAGAATCGTTCGAGTGAAGACCGAATATCGAGCACCGAGAAGTTGTTCACAGGACCGTTGCTGTTTGTGAGTTTTTGACGAAAAAAAAACAAGTCTGTGTGCTACAACATCCTCCGTATTCGCCTGATTTATCTCCTTGTGACTATTTCATATTTCCGAAACTCAAACTGGCCATGAAATGAACATTTTATGATAGTGTTAACAATAGTCATGACGGGGTAATTGAGGCGACTCCGAAAAACAACACAAAACATCTATACTAGTATTGGTTGAATGTACCCGGTGGTATATTGATGCGAAAGTCATGTATATTGAATAAAAAGAAATAATTTTGGCAAAATAACAAATTGTTTTTTTTATTTAAAAAGTTCCATATATTTCCCACATACTGTGTACATAAACACAGTGAAAAAACACAGCTTTGAGAAGAGGCGTTTAGAGAAGAGGTTAAAATCTATTGAAGATCATATACAAAACAGTGAAAGTAATCATGCGCAATTTTTAGTGACGAAAAATGTAACCTAGATATATTGGATGGTTTAAATTATTACTTGCACGATTTAAAAAGAAAATCATGTTGTGCCGTTCTCATCGTGGTGGAGGAGTTATGACATAGGCTGCATTCAAACACGGGTTTAAATCTGATATTGCCTTTATTTCTGAAGATGTTCAATACCTGAAAGTGCAGGAGTAGTACCTATTTCCACTGTAACGTGTTTAAAAGACGATTATGTAATGATCCGGTTCAAAATGCGAGGGCAACAAAAAAAATGGTTTCAAGAATTTCGGATCCAAGTTTTGCGCCGGTCTCCATTAAGTCCAGATCTTAATCCTGTTGAAAATTTATGGAGAATTTTCAAACAACGGTGGAACTCGGAGAAAGAATTTTCGAAACATGGATCCGAAACTGGAGGAAAAAAAATTCTTATAGTGTTCCTAGAAGGTTATTGTCTGTAATAAAAATGCAAGATTGAGTTTAAAATTTTTCACAGCGTGATTTTTAATTTTTTCATTTGGAAAAACATAAAACAAAAAAAGGACTTTATTCCATCCATTTAAATAGAACGAATAGTACCATAATAATTTTACTTTTATTTGTACTACTATAAAAATAAATTTCTAAAAACTTTAGGTTTATATTTTTCACAGCACTGTATAAATAAACATTGTAGATGACCTCCTATGATGAACTGTCGTCTGAGATAAATATTTCAGTTACAATTTTGTTAATATCATTGTTTGAAATTGTTTAAATCGCTTTTAGATGTTACTTATAACTATTTATCTACGTTCTGGCGTAATATCTTGCTTTTATTTATATTTTGTACTGGGTATACACTAGCAACAGCTGAGCACCCTGCACAAGATCAATCTCATTCCTGGATTCGGATCGTTTCCTGTTGAATCCCGTTGCTATGCTACAATACTGAAACACATACAACGCAAACGTATCACTAAAGTTTTTTTAAAATATTTGCGTTTCATTCGAAGATTTTTAAAAACGACCATGAACTAACGTAAAGTCGTCAAGATTGTGGAGTTTGCGGACTGGAATTGCTGGGTGACTCTGAGTTGGAGTTTGAGTTGTGAAACAAACGGTTCAGGCAGTTCTCGTCCATGCGGAAGTGGTGCCATTTTTCGTGGATTGTCATGTCGACGGCCCCTAGGCGTTTGTAGAAATCACCAGCTGGGTTCCAAGAGAGCACGTGAAAGTCCATTCGTCTGCTAGGCGATTCGTGAGCTATTTTTGCCACTGCTAAAAAGAGCTGGGTGCCGATGCCATTTTTTCTGTACGCGGGCTGAACGTAGAGATCTTCTAGAAAGATGGATCTTCCCAACCAAGTGGAGTAGGAAGTGTAGTATAGGGCATATCCTATGATGTATCCGTCAGATAGCTCCGCCACCAAACATGTATAAGCAGGATTGTCGCAATCAAAACCATCTTTCTCGAAAGTCTCCGCGTTCAAGGTCATGGTGTGTTCCAGCCTTTCGAACTCAGCCAGTGCCTGGAAAAATATTACAGAATTAGGAATCTCCTCCTTACATATATTACAAATAAATTAAATGTGATAAGGAATTCACTTTTCGTCACTTGTAATAATTTTGGACACGAAACCCTTTATATACAGGGCGTAAGGGAAAGTACTTTCGTAAATTTAATGATTTTTCACGTTATTTATTATTCGTTTAAAATTCTTTTATCACGTTATTAGTTTAAAAAATTCAAAAATTACATATTATTGTCAACGCTGAAATTGTTAGTATTAATGTGTAATATCATAATACGTTATAAACGATTTACGTCACATTCAGAAATATATGATTAATTGTCTTATTAAATTAATTGTTCAACATGTCCACCATCCCAACATATCATGATATTCGCGCACAGAATATATTTTTGGTTTTAATTCGAACTTAAATGCACGCACTGACATGCACTAGAATATTTTTGTCGCTGTTTTAAAATAACATTGTCGTGGCAGTATTGCGACGTTGCCACATTTTTCAAGGCGAATGTAGTGCATAATTCTTAACTTTAAAAAAAATTAACAGTGTTCATTAATTGCAGTGTATTCGTTAAATAATAACTAATTAATATTCGCCAAATGTGTTTCTTTACATATTTTGCTTAAAATATTAATTGTTATTATAAAAGGTCAGATTTTCTATTGGAAATTTCGGTGGGAAAACGAAGACAAATAATTTACCACTAAATATCGAATCACTTTTTTTTTAAAGTTCTCGACACACGTTTCACTAACCATGTTAGCATCATCAGGAGATGATTTAATCTAATTTTAAAACTAAACTATGTTCTATTTATATGAGAACCCAAATGCATAACTTACTACTTAGGAAGCGTACCTAATGAAGCGTTTTTTAAAAAAGGATACAAGAAAAAAGGGGAAAAGAACAAAAAAAAGAAAAAAATAAACCGTGAAGTTTACTGACCCTCAGTGGTGTAACTATAGGGTGGCAGAGCTGGCAAAAGGCCACGGGCCCCCTGTCCGAGAGGCCGCGAGCTCGGAAGTAACCTAACATTTTTTAGCAAAATTATAAATTTCATATAAGTACTTAAAATCAATTAAAGCAGACATAGCTAAAGACCATATACAAATTCAAATAAATTATTAAGATTTAAACGCATTCATAAGAAAAGGATGTCGATCAATTTTATAACGCATCCATTGGTTATTTCATGTTTTGTCGGGGTACTTTGGTGGCTCGGGCGAGCTAGTGATGCTCGGGGAATTCCCGCATTTTGTTAACCAAGAAAGTACTTTTTTCGTGGCCCTGATGGGCTAGCGACGCACGATGTTAGTGGAATCCCGGATTTCTATTTTTTAACCCTCTATTACATAATGTTCCCAATTGGGCACACAAACTTTAAATTCTAAATGCGGCCTACTGCGTAAAACTTTGTAACTGTTATGCATGCTATTCCCCTTTGGGGACACGTCGCAAAAATATTATACGCTAGATGTGTAAGATTGGTTGCATACCTTTTTTTTTTGTCAGTTCAGTTTTTTGTCATGAAATTTTACCTGCCGGTTGGACTACAGCGCAGTAAATTGGTTATGTTCGTAAGATACACGTGTTCGCTGGTATGTTTTCGGTTTTTCACAAGCAATAAAGGTAAGTCTTAATTTCAAAAAAAAATATAGTAGTTTGCTCTAAGCTTGTAGAAATAAGATTACATCGTTGGGATATATGATTCTAGTAAGATAACCTGAGTTTTGCCGTAAATAGAATATGTTCCCGCTTGGGGACACCATGTACACCGAGAACAAAATTTTTACATAGATCGTTTTTTTACAGGTAATGGATTCTAAGAAATTTTATGGGTTATCTAAAGCTGCCAATGTCAAATTGCGACACCTTCTGATAGCGAGGACAGTGAACTCTCAGACGATGAATCTCCTAATGAAGAGGTACTAGTGGACAGAGATCAACTTCCTGACCTTTGAAATTGCTGCCAGTGAGAGTGATGAAGAAGACAGTATTCCTCTTAGACAACTTGTGCCGCAAAGAAATGTGCAAAATAAAAGACAAAAAAAACCAATTCAAAAATGGAAGAAATCTGTAACAGAAAAAAATGACGATAGTGTAAAATTTCAAGGAAACGAACTACTTCCAGATGAAATTTTGAAACTACATTCTCCATACAAACTTTTTAGACATTTTTTTACTGAAGATTTTGTTACACGAATTGTAAAACAAACTTGTATTAATAGCGTCCAAAAAAAACCAAGCAAACCACTTACTACAAGTGTACAAGAAATTCAACGTTTTTTTGGTGTTATACTCTGGATGTCACTTATCAAGCAGCCTTCAACTCGACGTTATTGGTCTTCTAAAACAAGAATTCTACAAGTTGCAGATGTCATGACAGTGAACCGTTTTGAACTGCTCAAAAGTTTGTTGCACTTCAATGACAACACTGAATCCACAAATAGTTTAGATAAAATAATGCCTGTCATAGAACAAATCCGAAAAACCTCTATATCTCTTCCTTTGGAAGAAAATCTCTCGTGTGATGAGCAGATAATCCCCTTTAAAGGTAGAATAAGCATAAAAACGTATAATCCTAAGAAACCCCACAAATGGGGATATAAAATGTGGGTTCTCTCTGGAGTGTCTGGCTTTTCCTATAATTTTGAGCTCTTCGCTGGAAAACGAGGTTTTACAGTGGATGATAATGATCCAGACTTTCGATCTGCCAGTAATGTTGTATTTCGTATGTGTAAAACCATACCATCAGGCATCCATTATAAAATATTTTATGATAATTATTTTTCTGCGTTGCCTTTGGTATCGTACTTATCGAAACGCAAAATTCATTTGGTGGCAACAATACGTACAAATCGACTGTCAAACTATAAAGGTGTGTCAGAAAAGGAGATGAAAAAGTTGGGAAGAGGTTCGATTCATGAGGTGACAACTAGTTTTGACAGAATAGATATTCATTCTGTACAGTGGTATGATAACAAAATTGTGACACTTACTTCAAACTATTGTGGAACCAGACCCATTTTGAACATAAACAAATTTTTCAAGTCAGAGAATACCAAAAAAGAAATCGATTGTCCTGACATAGTGAAGCAGTACAACCATCATACGGGCAGTGTTGACCTGCAGGACTCCCTAATAGGGCTTTACCCAATAAAACTAAAAAGCAGAAAATGGTATCACAGGATATTTTACCATTTATTGGACTGTGTTACCATAAATTGTTGGCTTTTGGATCGAAGGATAAAAACACAACTTGGCGAAAGAGAAAAATTTATCCCCCTCTTGCAGTTCAAAACCGTTCTGGCTGAGCAGCTATGTAACATTGGGATTCGCGGGTCCAACAAGAGAGGTCGGCCATCTTTTGGTTCTGTAGAGTTATCTAGGAAGAGAAGATGCTTGGAAAAACGACCAAATAAATATATACAGAATGATAGCGTTGGCCACTGGCCGAAATGGACCAAAGAACGTGAACGATGCAAGCTATTGGGCTGCAAAAGCAAGTCGCGTCGCAAGTGCTGTACTTCATACAAAAACTGTTTCGTGCAGTTTCATACACAAGAAATACTGAATGAGTAAATATTGTTAACGTTTTTTTTGTATACAAAATATATGTTTGATTACATAGTGTACCCATTGGGGAACACAAAATAAACTGTCAAAAACCTGTCAATTTGTTAAGTTTTTTTTTCTAGGGTATCCTATAATATGTGATTCTTAGGTCGAAATTATAGCCTTTTAATTTTTTTTAGCAATTTCAAAAACTTTTAATAATTCATGCAATAGAGGGTTAAGTACGGAGGGCTCTACTACGTATTTTTCGTTTGATTGTTATGACAATTCGTCATTTGTATCTTTGATTTTTCGTAGCTTTTGTTTTATTGAATCTGCAAATAGAGGCAAAATTAAGTTAATTGTGAAAGTTAGATATGTCTAGTTCTAGAAAATAACTAAGTGCTAGCGAAAAAGGAAAGAGAACGAGGGAGTCTGAAGAACAAAATCAAATGTTACCTAAAATTAGTCAGTACTTTCAGAATGATGACTTTATTTATGAAAAAGGGAGCGAATAGTGCTCCGAAAGTGCAGAATTGGGCGTAATTAAAAGTAACAGTATATCAGATGCAAATCCGGAACAACAACAAGGTACAAGCAAAAATCAAAGTGAACCATATTTTAGTGTGAACAACAATGCATCTTCACCATATATTACTGATAATGGTAGTTTTAAAGAACTAAATGATCAAGTTAAACAGTTCGTAATCGAAAACGGACATTGTAAATCTAGTGGTCCTTTCTTAAAAGACAGTGACAATAAACATTACTATATTGTTTCCAAGTCTGGCGTGGAACTTGAACGTACATGGCTACCCTATTCCTTAATACTTCAGAAGGCGAACCGTGTTGGTTATTCACAAATCGGGCATCTAAAAAAATACAAAATGTTTGGATGGAAGGCTATGACGACTAGAAACATATTGTAGACGCCATAGAAAGATACGAGAGCTCGAAAATTCACCTCGATTCTTGTCTTACCTATCAACATTGGCGGCTACATGAAACACTAGATCAAGAGCAAGAGTCCATGATCAAGAAAGAAAAATCTTTTTGGGGCAAAGTACTCTCTAGACTCCTTGATGTTACTCTGACACTTTCAACATGTAATTTAGTCTTTCGTGGTCACGGAGAAAAGGCAGATAGCAATGATTCAAGTTTCCGAGGAAACTTTTTGAGTATTGTTGAGTTATTAGCAAAATACGATCCGATTTTAGAAGAATTGTTAAGTAAACCAAAGGGCCAGATAAAATACTTCCAAAAATACAGAATGAGCTCATTTCTGTTCTGGTTCTAAAAATAGAAAATGCAGTCATAAAAAAATAAATGCCGCACCATTTTACTCTATCATATTCGATACGACTCGAGATGATATTTCAAGAACAGATCAAATTGTGAACGTTATCGTTATTGTATGATCGAGAAAGACGAAAATGGAATTCCAAAGGCGCTCGTCATTAAAGAGTCATTTTTAGGATTTCATGAAGTTAAGGACCAAACTGCCTTAGCAATGTCCAACCAAATTGTTAAATCGATAAATGACAAAAATATACCTCTAAATAAGTGTCGAGGACAAGGATATGATGGCGCTAACACAATGAAAGGCACTTATGGTGGAGTTCAAAAACTCATAAAAGATATCGAGCCAAATGCGGTATATGTTCACTGTGCTGCTCATAACTTAAATTTGGTACTTAATGATGCATTAAGAGAGGTTATTAATATGCAACATTTTTTTGGGCAAACAAGTTTTATATCTGATACAGAGATGATGTTATTGATACTTTTGCGGAACATAAAGCTTGGAGAAATTTATTAATAAATATCTTGTTAATATTAAATTGTTATTTCATTAAAATTATGTAATATCTACGCTTTTGAAAATAACATTTATTAGATATTTAACTAAAATGCACTCAATATTAGTAATATTGTTGGGTAACTGCTTAAGTGATTTATTAAAATTAAATTACAACGTGACGATTTTTACTGGGAGGGCCCCATCCAACGAATTTGCCACGGGCCTTAGATGGTATAGTTACGCCCCTGCTGACCTTTACATTAATAATTGAAAAAAAATGATTGAACGGAATAGATTCTTTTTCCTTTTTCCATTTTTTATTTGAATGCTTTCTGTTTTGAATTGAGTTGATAACATTTGAATGTTATTTACACCTTTAACCAGTCTTAAAGTACTTATGTCTATATTGTGATCATGTTCGATTGCATGTTGGGCAACACAAGATTTTTCATTTCTCCCATATCTAATGTGGACAATGTGTTCTTTACATCTCGTTAATGTGGATCTTTTTGTCTATCCAATATGTCTTCGATCAGAATCTTGACAGCTAATTTCGTAAATCCCCGACTTTTCATATTGATTTATTTAATCCTTTGGATTACCCAGGACTGATCCTTTTGAAAAATCCAAGATTCTTTCAATAATTTTCTAAACTTATGTTTTCTAATTAATTTATCTACAATGTTCTTATATTATAACCGTTTACCTCAGATACCTCTCTAATTCATTTTAATTATTTGTAATAATTATGTGTTTAAAGAAAAATTGATTAATCTGTTTACCATAAAATTTAAACTAGCCATCTTATTTTGGAAGTTATGATTCGAATCGTTAGGAATATCGTTCGAATCGTTAGGTGTTTTTTCTAAAACTATCAAAATCTAACATATTTTTATTGTTTGTACTGACTAAAACATCCAGAAATGGTAAATTATCCTTGTTTTCGAGATTATGCGTGAATATATTTTTATGTTTTGGGATTTACTATTTAAATTCTTAATAAAATCATCTCAGTTTTCATTTTTTGAATCGAAAATTGCGAAAATGTCATTCACATATCTCAACCATCCCTTCGGAAACTAATTGAGTTAATTTTTCGCCTCGGTTTCAAATTTACTCATAAATAAGTTGTATAAGAAAGGTGACAGAGGGTTGCCCATTGTTAGTTATGTTAGTTATTCGCGATTAAATATGTCTGTTTATAAGCCAAATTGTCGTTATTTGCGAGAGGTGTTAATTTATTTCTTTAATATGAAGAAATGTGTCGCTAGAGCTAATCGAATGCTCTTAAACACTTATGGTGAAGCCGCTATGATTGAAAGAACGTGTCGTGAGCGGTTTCAACGCTTCAAGGCCGGCGATTTTCACGTCGAAGACCGACATAGTGGTGGAAGAGCGAAAATTTTTGAAGATGAAGAATTAGAGGCATTGCTTAATGAAGCCTCGTGTCAAACTCAAGAAGAGTTGGCAAGATCATTGGAAGTGACTCAACAAGCAATTTCAAAACGCCTCAAAGATCTGGGAATGACCCAGAAGCAAGGATAGATATTAAGTATCATACGAGTTGAAACCGACAAATGTCGAACGTTGTTTGTTTGCTTGTGAACAGTTGCGAAAAATGGGTTTATTACGATAACCCCAAGCGTCGAAAATCATGGGGATATCCCGGCAGGCTTCCACGCCGAAGGCCAAACCTAATATTCACGGCTTCAAGGTCATGCTCTGTATTTGGTGGGACCAGCTCGGTGTAGTGTATTATGAGCTGTTTAAAAACGTCTGATCAATCACAGGGGATCGGTATGCCGTTTGAGCCATGCATTGAAAGACAAACGGCCGCGATACAGCGAAAGACACGATAAAATGATTTTGCACCATGACAATACTCGGCCCCATGTTGCGAAAATGGCCAAAACATACTTGGAAACGTCGAAATGGGAAGTCCTACCCCACCCGCTGTATTCTCCAGACGTTGCGCCCCCTGACCATCACCTGTTTCGATCGATGGCCACCCGGCCTGACTGACCAGCACTTCCCGTCTTATAAAGAAGTCAAAAATTGAATCGTTTCAAAAGATGACCAGTTTTTTGAACGCGGGATTCAAATGCTGCCTGAAAGATGGGAGAAAGTAGTGGCCAATGATGGACAATACTTTGAATCATAAATGTATAACCAGTGTTTTACAATGAAGCCTTGCATTTTGAAAAAAAAAACGGCAGGAGCAAACTTGTATACCTTTTAGTTTTTGGATTGGTAATTTAATAACCTTGATTTTTTTTCTCGGGAACTCTCAGGTTCTTAACGCTTATAGTTTTAACTTTTTTTACTAAATATACGAAAGTAGTTTTCCTTACACGCTGTATATATTTACAGTAACAATATAATGGGAAGTTTAAAATCAAAAATAAAGTTGTTTACTTATTTCTTTCGTTACAAAGGTTATGAGGTAATTGAAGTTATGTTATTCGTTTTGGATAAGATAACGATACTTGGACGTCAATCGTTACAGGGGATCTTTGTCTCAAGAAGTATCGTCTGTTTGATAAGATAACGCTAATGAGAATGCAAAACATTGACTGTATCACTGATATGTAGTTTAGTTAGACAATTAATATAGTATATCGGGGTATTCGAAAAGTACTTTCCCATGATACGAAATAACTAACTAATATTATTAATGATAAAGAACTTTTGTTTTTGAGAAAAGCTGCTACATGTCCATTATTGGGATTATTTCTGTAAATGGCAGATATCTCTAAATGGCTCTAATGGAATTAGAAGCAGCTAAATTAGAGGATATTTTCAGCTCATGAAATACATTAGAGGTATATTCAAATAATGTGTCATGGAGCTCGAGAGAATGTTAAAAATGCCTAGAAGTGGAACTTTCAAGTACAGTAGGCCTTCAAAATATTGTAATGGATGAACTGCCGGTACTACTGGACAGTTTGGCTTTACGAGGCAAGCAATTTCTGTTTACATCCAATGTGCAAGGTCCAGAAGGAAAGCAGATGAGTTCCACATGAAGTATTCGAAAGCAACAACAAAACTGATGACCTGACAGGAATTTTGCTTTAAAAGTCCCGAAAAAAGAATTTTCTGCCCAATATTCACTCTATTTCCGACCAAAAGCCTAATATTCACCCCAAGAAGATGGGGGTTTTGTCTGATGAGATTGGAACGGCGTGTTGTTTTCCAGATTGTTAGAGACGCGTGAAACAATTAGCGGTAGACCTCAAGAGTTGTATGGGTGGATCAGGACTATCGATTTGCATTAGGTTGTGAAGTTACAGAGCTCAGAAATCGACTGCTTGTTGCATCACTTGGCTGATACAGTTGCCAGCTTACCAAGTTGCCAGAAGCGGGAACATTCCGCTGATTATTTTTTGTTGGTTTTTAAACAAAGACCGAAATTCGCAAAAAATGTTCAGAAATTATGTTTTCATCTAATAATGGCATTAAGGAGATGGATATAGTAGGAAGATGCATGAGAGCAGCGAAGTAAATCTAGTAAACAATGAAACAGAAAGGAGTCGAAATTGACTTGGAAATTAACTAAAAAAAAACATACAAAGATATCAATCTATAGGACATTGATCAGTCTAATAAATCAGATCGGTCTAATTGATTGCCACGTTTGAGAGGAAGATGTTAAGAAAATCGGAAACAGAGGTTGAGGCAGGCCAAGAACAAGATGGCAAGAGAATGTCCAGGAAGGTGCGCGAGAACTGCTAAAGATAAGACTCTGGCATACAGAAGCAAAAACCCGTTCTAGGTGGACAAGGAAATTAAGGGAAGTCATGGTCCAATAGAAATTACATAATGATTGAAATACATGAAAAAGTATACAAACACATACTACACATCAAGGTGCAAGAAAATAAAATTTGTAAAAAACTGAGACCCTCTCACTAACTACATTCCATATAGATATGTTATCTAGACTGTTTTTTTTAAGTATCGAGATACAAATACATTAAATTATTCGACACCGAGTTATATCAAGTGAGAAAAAAATCACTCAATCGAAATAAAGGGTCTTTCAAATTGAATGTTTTTTTTTAATTCTCGAATAAAACACAGAATTTATGTTGATTTAAAAAAAAAACTTTTTATTCCTAATTTAAATCCTAATGAAGTTCATGAGTAACGGCAGTAAGGTGACAGTATGATGTGCTGTTTCATTACATGGAATCATCGGACCTTAGTTTTTTGAAAAGTAACTGTTCATGCGGATCGCTACGTGGAGATGTTACAACCTTTCGTTACACTTGAATTGGAAAATTTTCCACACGTTCAAGAAACCTGGTTTCAACAGGATGGAGCAACATCACATACTACACGGCAATCAATGGAAGCTGTCCGAGAATTGTTCGGTAACCGTGTGATCTCAAGATTCGGTAACCGCTCCTTGGCCTCATAGACCTCTCTCAATTTAAAAGACCTGTATATCATACCTTGTTTCGAAGCTGCAAGATGGCGCTTTAAAATAACTAAATGGCGGGAAAAAATTCTGGCTCGAATAGTTTCTGTGGTGAATTGGTCTGTCGAGATCTGTACACTGTCAGCAAGGTCGAGTACCTTCATTTAATCATTCAATATGATTGAGGATTTATATGATGATTTTTGAGCATCTCAAGCATACGACCAAGTCGATGTACGACCAAGTTTAAATTAGCAGCCTAATTTTTATTGTTGAAAACGAAAGGAAATTGAAGTCTTTATGTTTTTGTATAAGTGTCGAAGTTAAACCTGTCAAAATGCAATTTGATTTTATCAATTTTTCAGAAAATGTTTTATTCAATTGCCACAAACAAGCAACTGAACGCATGCGTCTGAATCTTCTCAGGAGGACATCTAAAGAATCATACTTGTACTATCTCTGTGTCAGACCAAAAGGGCTAACAAAAAAGGGGTTATTTTTTTTCTTTTATTTACGCTGTTTTTCTTATCATTCTTTATGCCATGGATTAACCAATGGCTAAATAATGTTGATAGATGTGATATCGACGTCATTAGCAGGACAAAGACAAGGGCGAACGAAATTTTAGGCAGATGAAAAATTTTCTTAATTATCCGATGTCGGAGGCGAAGACAGTGACCTCTAGAAGGTAAGCAACATTACCAGCTGTGGTTATTAATAATTCTTAATTTTTTGAAGAGATGGCGTCCGAAACGAAGGCCAGTTTAATGATGAACATTGATCAATTCTCCTATCGGAACCTTCGGTGTGAAACACTAAACTCGAAGAGATTTACCTCTAAACACCAAATCACTTTTTGAAAACGACTCTCGTTTCGCTAACCATGTTAGCATTATCAGGAGATGATTTGATCTGATTCTAAAAATGAAACTATGTTCTATTTATATGATAACCCTACCTAATGAAGCGTGTAAAAATCATGAACCGTGAAGTTTACTGAGCCTTACATTAATAATTGAAAAAGTTGACTGAACGGAATAGGGCGTTTATCTCAGTTTATGATTTTCTTACATTTTTCTATTTGAAAATAGAAAATAGCAGAAAAATGGTCCATCTGTCGTCACATTGCCTCCCTAGATGGCCTGTGGGCATGCTATGTAGCCATGTCTATTTCACTGGACTGAACTGACTATGTGAGGGTCCATCCAGATTCAAAGAACTATTTTTAAATGGGCCAGCTAAGATAAGAAACAAACAACCATCCCCTAGTTTGATTACATTTTTATGTTCTTATATGTCTTGACCTCCAGAAAAATTCTACTCACTTGTTCTTCCATACCCAAGGAATTCTATCACATAAGATTCCTTAAGATAACAATAATCAGTTTATGAACTTTGTTAAAAAAAATTATATCAGTATATTGAGCTATAAAACAAAGCTACTAAGATAATGAGTTCATTAACTTAATGGTTGTTTTTTTTTATAATCCTTTCTGCAGAAACATGTAAATTAATTAAAATATATTATATAAGATTATTTAATTGTAAAGAATTAACAGGATTTACGTGAGGCGTTTAGCCCTAATTAAATCTCCTTAATATATTCTTAATATTTTGAAATTGTCGTTGCATCGCGTAAAACTAAACGTTTGTACATAGATTTATGTTTTATTTATTTTCTGATTAGATTACTTGAATTAATTTTATAATTTATATCAGTAACTATTTCAAAATATACTCATTCAGAGTTAATTGCATATATATTGTATGTCATTATGGTACATTAAATACACTTTCTCAACATTTTTTCCTTGATGATAACTGTCAATGTCAATAGTCTTCAAATGTTTGCTAAGCATTCTACAGTAAAACTTTCTTTAAACGAAAATATTAAGAAAGTTTATCGATGCGTTGCTAACTAAGTTTTATACAGAGATAATGAACACTATAAGTGATATATAAAGAGAATTTTTTTTCAAACATTTAACTTAGGTACTTTAATCATTCGTTATTTATTTAAATAATGTTAATATCATCAAACAGTACATAAAAAATATGTTTAATTTTTTAAATATATTGCATAAGACTGTGTATTTTCAGTTAAAATATATGTGTTAACGTAAACTATTAGCTTGAAACCATACCCTGACTAACTTGTACACTTGAGCCATGTCTTCTCTCTTGGCTTTTCTTATTGTCACATTTATCTCGCGGAGCTTTAACATATTGTCGCTAATAACTACACTTTACGCTGGCTCTGCAAGTTTTAAAAGTTGATAAGATCGAGTCCCGAGCAGAGGCATTAATTTCAAATTTTCTATTGAAGCATTGATCACGTGATCGCGCATCACAATTCCATTGGTTGCAGTGATAAGAAATTACACTACAATCTTCGCTATTTGTATACAGTATTGTTAACCTTCAATGCAAGAAATACAAGGCTAAATTGTGAATGTTTTCTTTGAATAGTAGAAATACATTTATTTTTAAAAACTGTTCTTAAATTCGTGTTTTAACTATTGGCAGCACTGTTTCGCTTATTTACTACTTTGACATATATACAACGTTTTGTATGTTTTGTAATTCTTATTCAATACAAAATTATGTTATTGACATAATTTAAAACACTATCTTTATTAACATCTTTAAAAGTAAAAATATTTTTTAAAATGGTATTGGCAACACTACTATTTTAAATGTTCTAATCACATTTCAGCTGCATGCTATTTAAACGTCAACACCTTACTATCTGTCAGATTTGACAAGTGGATTGGGTCAAGGGCTAAAATAATAGGTATCAAGAATTTTTCTTGCTTAAAGTTAACGTTATAAAGCGTTACATACCATGGCCACCATCCTAAGGACATTCGCGCTTGCAGAACATTCGGTTCTGAAAAACGGAACCAAGGTATTTTCATATATTCTCTTTATAACAATTGTTAACTAATCATTTTTCTTTCTAACCTTGACAAAGTTCAAATTCAAATATTATTACATAAAAAGTGCTATTTTTAGATATTGGGACCTGCGACCAATGGTAGATGGAATGTGCAAGCTCAACAACAAAGGAATTTGAATGTTCATGAACATATCAGTTACAGTTTATTGAAAGAAGCTGGAATAACTGTGCCAAATTTTGGTGTTGCTAAAACTAAAGAAGAGGCAAAGAAAATTGCTCAAGATTTAAACACAAAAGAACTTGTACTTAAGGCTCAAGTTTTAGCAGGTGGTCGTGGTAAAGGTCATTTTAAAAATGGCCTTAAAGGGGGTGTGCGCATGGTTTATTCGTATGTTTTTCGCTTTATTTAAAAAGTTTAGCATAGTTTTCTGTTTTAAAATATTGTAGGCCTGAAGAAGCAGAAGAGATTTCTGGTAAAATGTTGGGAGAGTATTTAGTAACTAAACAAACTGGTGAAAAGGGAAGAATATGTAATGCAGTTATGGTTGCACAGAGGAAATTTCCCAGGAAAGAATTCTATTTTGCTGTTATGATGGAAAGAGCTTTTGCTGTAAGTGTTTAAACACATCTTTCCTAAAACAATAATGAGAATGTTGTTGTAGGGCCCTGTTATCATTGCATCATCTCAGGGTGGTGTAAACATAGAAGAAGTTGCAGCTGAAAATCCAGATGCTATATTTTATGAACCAATCGATATCATGAAAGGTTTATCCAAAGAACAAGCTGAGAAAGTTGCAGTAAAAGTAGGTTTGGAGTCCCAGAAGGACAAGACTGCTGATATGTTACTTAGAATGTATGATTTGTTTGTAAAGAAAGATGCCTTGCTAATTGAAATTAATCCTTATGCAGAAGATGCTGGTGAAACATGTATGTGATGTTGCATAGTGAAGAGGTGATATTATTGTGGCATTTTGTAGATTTTTCACTTGATGCTAAATTCCGATTCGACGACAATGCCGCTTTCAGACAGAAGGAACTGTTTGCATTACGAGATTGGACTCAGGAGGATGAGAAAGAAGTTGCTGCTGCCAAGGTAAGATGTTTAAATCCTTGAAAAATACTTTTTATATAAATGTTGTTTTGTAGTTTGACTTGAATTACATTGCTCTTGATGGTAGTATTGGTTGTATGGTAAATGGTGCTGGTCTTGCCATGGCAACCATGGACATTATTTCATTACATGGAGGTTCACCAGCGAATTTTTTGGATGTGGGAGGTGGTGCCACAGCATCAGCTGTTAAGGAAGCTTTTAAGATAATTACAGCTGATCCAAAGGTAACATTATAATTATTGTGCTTTGATGTGATAAGGAACAATCATTTGTGACGTATTTTTTAAGATAAAAGTAACTTGAAAATATCTATCTTAGGTTCATGCAATTCTTGTCAATATTTTTGGTGGTATCATGAGATGTGACGTTATTGCTGAGGGTATCATTGCTGCTGCAAAAGAACTGAGTCTGAAAATGCCCATCGTTTGCCGATTGCAAGGTACTAATGTCGACGATGCCAAAGTATTGATTGCTAGTTCTGGTTTGAAAATCTTGCCCGTCGATAATCTGGACGAGGCGGCACGTTTGGCTGTGAAACTCTCAAATATTGTAAGCTTGGCGAGGGATGCGAAACTAGATATTAACTTTGAAATTCCACTGTAAATTTTCTTTAAATGATAATTTATTCTAACCATAATTTGTTATGAAAGTACTATCTAAACCAAACTATTGAAATATACAGTATTGTTGAAGATAAAATGCCAGTGAGTATACATACACCTATATATCAATTAATATATTGTTTGCAAAAAAAGTTATATGATAAAAATTCTATTTGTTTTTTATACATTTTTTTTTGATTTTATCTATTTTTTAATTTGGATTTCTTGTATACTATATGTAATTAACTTACTTTTATTTATTAAATAAAGATTATTATTTGTAATTGTTTTTTTATCATCCTTTAAATTTTCTAATAACAAACTGATGATTGAGATTTCTTGCTGCACCCAATGCTCTTGTGTTTCAGGGTATGCACATTTTGAATACTATGTATTTTGGTTTTGGCAGAATTTTTATCAAAATTTGAGACCGAATCATAAATGATTTCTACAATTGCTCTTTAAGCTTTATCTCTTTTATTCCCGTCTTTATAATCCACTATTTTATTTTTCCATAAATATGGATATTGTTTATATGCCTCCAAAAAATTAATAATTAACTGGGTTAATAATTAAGCCAATTCTTTTGACAAACACCACTTGTTTCTGTTTACAAAAACTAGAACTGGCGCGAAAAAGTAGACCAAGCTTTACTGGCGCCAGTTGATTTTTCTAAAACTAACTAATTTCTGCATGTGAAAACTCAGCTTTAATTTATGGACCCTTTTAAGTTATCACCACTAGATACTCAACCCATAATACTTTATCATCATCATCTTTACTAGAATCTTCTAGCATTAGCTTCTTCTGATAACATTCTAAAATGCTCTATTAGAAAAGCAATCAAGTCAGGAACGTTTTTAAGTGATTGGGAAGATTTTGTGATGCCAGAGACATCATTTATTATCATCATTCAAATTTTCGAGTATTTGAAACTCGGTGGTGATCCATCCATCATCAACTCACTGGAACCCACTGCTGGACGTAGAGCTTTAAGAGCTTCCACTATTTTCGGTTCTGCGCCGCATGCATCCAGTTTATTTTGATTCTTTTTAGGTCATCAGTCTATCTGTTGGGGGGACGTCCTCTGTTTCAGAAGGCTTCCGATTTTGGTGTCCATTCGAAGATTCGTTTTGTCATCAACCGCTCTCGCAACATAACCCATCTAGTTCTACTTCAATATCGCTATTCTTTCTACGGCATCAATCATTTTCGTTTGTTTGTGTATTTCTGTATTTGGTATTCGATCTCTGAGATGAACTCTCAGCGTTATCCATTCCATTGTTAGTTATGTCACCTCAATTTTTCCAATTGTCTGTTTTTTTAATACATATTCTATAAATACTAAACACATTTTAGTAGATGCCTCTAACTCTTGATAGTTCAATTAACATTCTAAAGAGTGTAAAAATAACGACTGTCTTGTGTGATGAATCAACAGTCTTTGGACATATACAGGCATGGTATCACAGTTCAAGTTTTCACCGCCAGATATTTCGTAGCGCTAACATCTGTAGTTTATTTGTAATGACATTAAATGTAATGGTGGATTTTGAATTTTGAATGAAAATGCAAAATTGAGCAAAAGTGCAACATAAACTTAGGAAATAATAGTAAATTCTTCTAAAAAAAAAGCCATCTTGTGGTTATGATGTAAACAGCTTTTTTAGTACGTTTCTATAAACTTCCTCGATCAAGAAATTATTTAAATCGCCGTTTTGAAAGTAAAGCAAGATATATTTGCTGCTACTTGTTAAACAATTCTTATATTTTACTAAATATTAAGAACAAAACATGTACATTAAATTACAATGGCACATACACTTACTTTTATGTTTATAAATAAATAAATAAATAAATAAACATTTACATTATATTAAAGAGCAAGACTTATACAGATCATAATTCATCACTAAACTGATGAATATTGTGCAGATGGTCTCCATAGTCGGTTGCCTCACTTCCAACAAATGTTTCATGATGATCCAAAATTTCCTGGAAGCTCAATAAATCATCATGATCATCATCACTGTGGGCAAATAGATGGATGACCTCCTCATCAGCAATTTCGCTGAAGAAACAACATATTTTAGATGTATTTGTATAAAAGTATTACTTATATAACTCACTCATTACTAGGTACCATCCAGGACAGTACCTCACTTCCAGTTAGTTTACCATCCTTATCCTTATCAAATTCTTCATCAAACTTAACTTTTTCAGCTTCCAATGCATCTTTATCTAATCCATTTCCTCTGTCTCCAACAAATTCCTAAATTATTAATAATTTCCCTAATGTTTTCAACTTTTACATCAAGACCCACCTGAAAGCTAACAGACCCATCATTATCTTTATCCTTATTCTTTAATGTCTGCTTAAGTATAATGGGTATCATATCTGGATGTTCTTCTGGATTGGAGAATGCTAGCCATTCCTGTGAGTCTAATACTCCATCACCATTTTTATCAGCTGCTTTCCACATTTCTTTGTCTTCTGATATCAACTAGAAACCATATTTTGTTGAATTTATTTATTCTTGAATACAATACTAGTGCATACATGCAGATTTTCTTCATGAAATTTAAGAGAATCATCTTCATCACTTTCAACACCATAAGTATCAGATAAATATTCAGCCCATGATACTTTACCATCATTATCTTCATCAGCATCTTCTAATTTCTCATTAGCTTCTTCTTCTGATAACATTCTAAAATTCAGTTGAATATTATCTAAAAATTAAAGATGTCCTTCTTACTTAAAAGAACGAATTATCCAAGCCTTTAGCTCCTTCCTGTCAATATACCCATCTTTAGAAAGATCCATTTTTGTTAACAAAATAGCCAGTCTTCTCTTGGCTTCTTCAGGTGGTAGATGGTCATATTCATCTGCTTCTTTATAGCTACCTAATATTGCCTCATGATCAAAGTCACTCCTGTGAGTTCCTACAAAGGCATTAATTAGAAGTGAAAATAGAATATTATTAACAGTACCTGAATCGTCATAATGGTCACGATCTCTTGGGGCATATGCACCATCGCTTTCTCTTTCTTTATGTACATTATGGTCATGATTATGGCCAGTATGTACCACACCACAAAGACATAGATGAAAGTAATGTATTAAAATTAAAGAAAACAAGACAAACTTTCCCAATTTGTTATTCGTCATAATTTTTAAAACTATTTCCTGCCTAATTCATTTGTTTTTGTTTACTATTCAAAAATAGTGATTGATAGTGTAATTACAAATTCAATTGAAACAATTTTAATGAATCTACCTCCTTAAAGGTTTATATTGGTTATCTTCCTCTTTTTAGTTTGTTTAAAAGATGAGAATTAACTTAAATACGCATTTGGTAAAGGTCCAATTTGTTAAAATTATTTTGCATGAACATATTGGTGCTCGTCAGTGTATGCATCATTTTATTATTGAGTAGCGTAAATGAAGAATTTAATATGATTCATTTTTGTACAATAAGTCGTTTTTTTGTGGACAGTTAGAAAAGTATTTTTAGAAAAAGCTTTTCTTTAATATGAATTTCAAGTCGGATGTTTTAGGTATTTGTCATATTTATAAAATATTTAAATCGAAATGGCATCATATGACAGTTATTTAACTCAGATGGATTTCGTTAGATTTAGGTTATGTGCCATTGTGAAATCTCACTCATTTTAATTTTAAATCATAACGTTCGGCAAATTTGTCAACGTATAGTTTAAATTGTTCCTATCAATGGATACTGAAATCTCTTTACCTTGCGAAGAAGACTTCTATAACAATGCCGCAAATTACTGGTCTGAAATACCACCGACAGTCGATGGCATGCTGGGAGGTTTCGGGCACATATCGGACATAGACATTCGCAGTTCCAGGATGCTTTTAAAACAACTTTTCCATTCCAAAAACCCACCGGGCAGAGACTATGCCTTGGACTGTGGGGCAGGTATCGGTAGAATAACCAAATTCCTTTTGTCAAATATTTTTAAGAAAATAGACTTAGTGGAGCAAAATCCTCAGTTTCTACAAACAGCCATGACTTATCTGGGTTCAGGTTTAATGGATAGAAAAATAGGGCTAATGGTCCCTAAGGGATTACAACACTTTGAGCCTGAATTTGACAAATATGATCTAATATGGATACAGTGGGTCTTGGGACATTTAACAGATGATCATTTGGTTGCATTCTTTAAATCATGTCAGTAAGTATATTATGTAATAATCATATCAAGTAACCACCTGAGATAATTTCCATTTTAGGAAAGGTTTAAAACCAAATGGTCTAATTGTAGTTAAAGAAAATATCACATCTTCTAAGACAGTTGAAGTTGATGACAAGGACTCTTCCGTAACAAGACCCATATCATATTTCAAGGGATTGTTTGAGCAGGCAAATCTTGATTGCTGCAGAGTGGTGAAACAAGTAAATCTACCTCCAGGTTTGTATCCAGTATACATGTTTGTGTTGAGACCTAAGAAAGTTAAAAGTGATGAAGATATTCCAAAAGAAAATACTCAGGTTGTATCTCATAATATAGGTGAAGGAGATCTAAATAACTAGTCAATTTTATAAATTTATTTTCATTATTTATTTATTGTCCGCCTCTCAGGCCTTTTATTTATAATACTTTTTGTGTACGAAGTAAAATATCAAATAAAAAATTATGCATTTATGTTTTTTATTTTTCTGACAATCTGATATAATGAACAAGGACATTTTAAAGTTATTTTACATTGAATGCCCTTCCATTTCGTTATTCAATCTAATCATTGTATTTTTGTATAGAGAGCTTACTTCAACATACTTATAGCTTTTTAGGCTTTCTATATAAATTAATATAGATAAATTTAAAATCTTTTCTGAAAACTAGTCTAAAATAGCTCGATTTTCTCATCTCCTAAATGTTTACTGGCATCATGTAAAGTTTTTCATCTTTATATTGATAATTTACACTTGTATATTAACGAATATTACAAAACTTAAAATATATGCAAAAATAGTTACTTTATATAATAGCTGATGGTAGTATCGTGCTTTTTACTCAACACTCTAAGTATAATAAGTTGCCTATATAATATTTTTTAAATATATTTATTTATTTACACTTAGAAAAAGGTTTAGAACGTCTTTAAATAAATGCTCGATTTGAATAATGAGAACTTTTTGTTGTTTGTGAACATAAAAAGTGATGATGAAATGAAAGAAGTTTTCTCAATCAGAAACATAACTCCAATTCCGCTTCACAAGTGTTAAAAGAAAACCATCGTTTAAACAGTGATTTCAAATGTACAAAACAAAAGTAAAAAACTAAACCATTTGAATAGTTTAGAAATAAACCATCTCAAAGATACGAAAAACTAAATAGACCTAAATAAATTAACTAAATAGACCTGAACAAATCAAATAATACAAACAATATTTAAAGTTTCCTTAGATCTGATTTGAATAGTATGTTGGGTTATCTAACAGCTTTTTTTTAATTAAAAGTTGAATCATTTTAAGTACTCAAATTGAATTAAATTTGAAGGAATAAATTATTGCAGTAAATGTTTTAATACATATTAGGTTATGAACAAATGTATCTTAGCATTTGAAGTTCTGGTTCAGAAATACATACGATAAACTGAATGAGGAACATCTGCGTCTTGTCGACAATTCAGTCGATTGCCATCGTCGGGCGCTTGAAATTTATGGAGGCGTTTCTCAAAAATAAAAAACTAGCCACCAAGACAAAGCGCACTTTTTAGTTAATCGGAAGTACTGTTGATTTTTACGTAAATGTACATTCTAACATATTTGTATATATTTTATTATTCTTACATATTTGTAATAATAGGAAGACTATCAAGAAAGAGATTCTCTCTATCTGGATTCTGCTACAACTGTTTAGTATACATTTCAGATGTTACTGGTTGCCTAATAATAATAATATAGGCTTTCAAGAAGTTTTGAACATTAAATTTTATTATAAATATATTCATTGTGTTCATACGTTAATAAAAACACAAAATGTAAAAAGAACAATTTACTGAATAATAAACATGTTTCAAATTAATATATTTGTATTCAAACAAATTTTTTGAATTTGGCAATGTGTTTAAATAATTAAATCCAATGTTTTAAGTTACTAGGTTTGTGGATAATATTTGTGTGTACACGTTGTCTGTTCTTTTTGTCCCGTTTTTCCCATATGTTGTGTATATTAAGTTGCATCTACAATTACGTTAACATGCTGCTGAGAAGAAAAAGAAAATTAGGCAACTTTTTTAATATAAGTGATTTTATTTACATTTTTACTACTTACTTCAATCTAGTTATATTATTTTTGCAGCCTTGCTTTGAATTATTAGAAATCTATCTTGAAATGGTGACATTTTTTAGAGCGAATATAGGGATGTAACTAATTCTTTACAAGTATGCAAGTCCTACAAACCACTTTAAAATATTCTTTCAACTCATTGCTTCACTATTATCTATACAGCTTTAATAACCATCCAACAACAAAGTCTTATGAGTTTTCCCGATACTTAGAGGTCATATAGGCCATCTAATATTCCTTGCCTGATTAATGTGATCTGGCCGTGTGATCTCTGAAAGTCCTTCGGCAGCATTTGCGTTGATATGTCATACTCGCAGCACAATGCTAATATTTGTGTCAGTAGCAATATTTGGTCTGTTGTAGACATATTTTCTCTAAATCCTTCTTGGTATTTACGCAGCTTTCTTTCAATCTTTTTCTTCGTTTTCTATTAATACACATTGACATAATTTTATAAGTCACGTCCAATAGAGCCAAAAATACCTAGTAATTTGCCCAGTTCACTTTGTCCCTTTTTTGTGTATTGGTACGATTATTGCCTTATTGAAAGCCATCGGCAGAGCTTCTTCTTGCTATATTTTTTTTTATCAAATTATTTATGGCGTTCTTTAATTCTTCTTCCTCATATTTAATGTTTTCAGCTGTTATGATTTATTATTTATCATTCTGTCTGCCTTTTCATATAGTATATTATATGCCTATCTACAGAGTCTTAAAAAAGTCAGAAACTCTGACTAATTTATCTTAACCGAAGACATACATTTATTGTTTTTTTTTGGTTTTTATAAATAATCTTTTACTTTTAATTGTATACACATTTCAGCATTAATACCGAAAATAAACATAACATTTGACGAGTCCAATTATAAACCTAAAGTAAAAAAAGATGATAAAATAACTCTATTGGAGCAGGTGCCAGGGAAGGAAAAAAAAGAAGAAGAGAAGCTCTTGTAGATTTGTTGTCAATCTATTCTTCTTCTTTTTACTCTTTTTCAGAGTTTTCCTGTTTACCATCGATATTTTATTCACATACGAACTTATTGTGAATATAATCCGAAAAATTAGTTGCAAGATCGTTGTCCTTCGAAAACAAAATATGAGGCATTGCCTCTTTTCGCTTTTCAACTGAAACAAAATGCTGAGGAAACTCAGAGTATGTTTTGTAAGAAGTGGTTCCAGCAATCCCGAATTGGAAATTTTGACTTAAATGATGCAGAACGTCCGGGATAGCTTGAAAAGGTGGATGATGAAAATTTGGAAACATTGCTGCAGGAAAATCATTTTTGTACACTGCTAGAGCTCGGGCAGGAACTTGTAGTAACACCGTATGCCATCTCTAAACCTTTACTCAAGCTAGGGAGAGTTGAGAGTTGAATGTCCTATGAGGGCGAGTCGTAGGGTCCTCTATGAATACACAGCTTAGAATAAAAGGAGAAGCTTTAGGCCAGATTCAGACGAGGTCTAACGGGTGGCGCGACCTAGGATGCACCACCTGATTTTAACGCCACTTGATTCGCGACCTGAGAACCACCTACCGGTCAGGTCCCTGAGTTGAATTATGGAAGTCGAAGAGTTGAAAAATTTAAAATACGAGAACATTTTTCAAAAATAAAAACTTGTCCATCAAGGAATTCGATTCCTGTAGCTGCTTCCTGGGAGAACAAGTGACAGTCTGATTATAGAACCATAGCCCACTGGGTGGAGCTACCTGCTGGGTGCCCACCTTATTGTGAAAGCCGACGGAAAAAGGCCTAATATTGGCAAGGGAGACAATGTAAGTAACTTTGCTTTAAGACAACGCACGACCACAAGATTTTATCGCACCTGGCGTATTGTCCAGGCTTGGCCCCTATAGATTTTTATTTGTTCCGATCTCTGCAACACCATCTAGTTGACAGCCGCTTTGCGTAGACAGAGTTTATCTGTTACAGCTTTAAATCATTTTACCTCTTTATGTAATCACTTCCTCTTCATAGAATCAATCTCAAGAGAAAAATAGTATATCAAGCAAAAACTCATCAGGAGTTATGAGAAAGCAATAAGGACTACTGTACTTTGAAGATGGGAATATTTTTGAATTTCAGTGAAAGAACAGCTACAATTTCTTATGAAATGTATTGGCTTAATAATAATAATCAAGGACAGATTAATCGAATGGTGTTTTCCAATCAGTATAAGTGCACATTTCGGCCACCAAAAGGAAAAGAACGAGGGACAAGTTCTAACAGCCACGTGCCACAGCTGATATTTTATTAACGTTTTTTTTTTGTTTCATTATTCAGACATTAATCTCGTCCCGAAATAAGTTCCGCAATAAATTTCGTTTAATGCGCTCTTCCCAATCTAGTTTTACGTCAACATATTTACAGCTGGTAATTTAAAACCTGCTGCATGTAATAAATAACCTGTACGCTGAATAAGAATGGACAACTATCGACATTTGGCAGATGGCAAAACGCTCGTCCCTGCTAACGAACAAAATTTGATTTATTTTCTATATTAATATTAAAAAGGATATAGAAAGGCCATTTTCTTTAATATCTGAAAAATAATAATATTGAAGAAGCCATACTGCAAGATTAGGTGGTGATATACAGGAATAACAAGTCTATAAGAAACTGCCATAGAAATAGAGAAGCTCAAAATAGAGGTTTACTTATGTTATAAACAAAGAAAAGACAAAATAGTGGGTCTTTCAATTTGAGCGGTTTTTATAAATTCTTGAATAAAACACAGATGGTGTTGTGAATTTGCTTAGGTCTAGTCTCCTTTCAGAAGTGTAATGTATGACATTTATATCAGATATAGCACATTTTGAAGTTGGTGGCTATGTTAATAAACAAAATTGCCGCATTTGGAATGAGAAACCTTTACATCGTAAACGACTCACTGTTTGGTGTGCGTTATAATTGTGTAATTGGGTCGTATTTCCTTCAGAATGCTGCTGGTGAAGCTGTAACTGTAAATGTTCGATATCGTGATATGATAACTGCATTTTTGTGTTCCAACAGGATGGCGCTACACCTCACTTTGTTAATGAAACAATTGATTTATCGGGAGAAAAATTTTCTGGACGACTTATTGCAAGAAACGATGTTAATTGGCCACCAAAATCATGTGGTTTGACACCGTTTGACTATTTTCTTTGAGGTTGCCTAAACAGCCAGATCTATAAGAACAATCCACAACTGAGTTCTGAACTAATGGATGAAATTTTTCGAGTCATTGGTGATATAGAGCCATGGTTATACTACAGAAATATAAAGTTAACAAAAAGCAGAAAGATTGTGTATGACATAAAGAGGAGACTCTACAAAGCAATCATAAGTTCCACTGTACGCACGTACGTACCCAGTAGAAAGGGCAGCATAACCCTTATTATCAGAGAGGAAAAAAAACAAGATCTTCGAGAGGAAAATAGTAAAGATAATATATGGACCCAAGAAAGAAAGAGAAGAGCATCTAAGCCTAATGAATCTCGAAATAAGTTACGTAATGAAGAAGATATAGTACGTTACATAAAGATGCAAATAGTTACTGGTCATTATGAACTGAAAAAAAAAGTCAACAGATTAAGAGGAATTTCGGGAACAAAATGGAAGGAGTGGATTGTAATAAACATAAGACGAGTTACATAAGTATATAAACATAAGTATACATATATATATATATATATATATATATATATATATATATATATATATATATATATATATATATATATATATATATATATAATATAGTTAGTTGGATGAGATTTTGACGAAACGTCGCGAATCTTCACAGAATGAAAGGATCGACACCCAGAATGATTTAGAAATATATACATAAAATATTTTTTATTTTAACAGGAAGTCCCTTAAACCGCCAAGTGTTGGAACGTTTTTTGGGTTGCCTATTTTAGGCCTCATCCCGGTTTCGACGTCATTTAGCTTCAGTTATTGAGGACTGATACTCCGACGCGATGTGGTCCGCCCTTACCACTTTATATATATACATTTTGTGTAAAAAGTAACCGGAATTTTAAAATAAAACACACACAAAATTATATTTTTCATCATAATTTATTTTGTAGGCTTGAGCCAATAAACCATACATTTTTCGTAGGCTGATATTGAGGTATGGCCTTAAACTCCTTCAAAAAATTTTCTTTTATGGACCCAATTGACTCAAAATGCCTTCCTCGAAGTGATAATTTTAGCTTCGGGGGAGAGGAAAAAGACACACGGGGCCATATTAGGCATGTAGAGTGCGTGTTCGATGACGTTCATTGAGTTTTTAGATAAAAATTCTTGCACAACAATGGATTTGTGCCATTACAAACGGTTTCGCACAGTTTAACTGCTGCGAACGTTTACCGGAGGATGGTGTGGCTGCATGTGATTGCAGCCTCCATTCGACATTTTTTTTAGAAGTCCAGCTTGAGCCCAACTGGTGGCGGCTTAAGGCCAGAAACCGGTCTTGGGAGACGCTTGCTGACGCTTTGTATGGAGGATGAAGGAATGTCAAAGCACGACATGGAGCACGGGTGAACTTCCTTAGCTTTTTAATCAGCATGTTTCCAACTTTCACAGTCTTGGTCTTTCCTCTGCCACTCGGGTCCAATATTCTTAACGATGTCATCAGTCCATCGTGCTTTCGATCTTCTTCACGGAATTTTGCGATCAAGCGGTACCCACTCTAGGATTGCCTTGGTCCATCTGTCGTCCCATCGCCTCGCAATATGGTCTGCCCATTTCCATTTCAATTGCTTTACTCTTCTAATGATATCAGACACTTTCGTTTGTTTCCTGATCCATGCACAGGGCTTTCTGTCTCCTCTTGTAATGCCAAGCATACATCTTTCCATTCCCCTCTGTGCTACCCGAAGTTTTTGAATTGGTTGCGATGTGAGTGTCCAGGTTCCACTTCCGTATGTCATAACGGTTAGGACGCACTGATCCAAGAGTTTTCTTTTCAGTCTGCTCTTAAACATTATATTGAGCCTGCCAAATGCTTCCCAGCCACATTTAACACGCTATTCCACCTCTCGGGTGGCATCCCCTTCCATTGAAATCCTCTGCCCAAGATATATAAAGTGGTCCACAATCTCCAAACCCCTTTCTAAAACTGAAATTCTTTGGTCCTCAGCGAATTTATTGAGCATAATCTGACTATTTTTCAGGTTTATTTTTAAGCCAAATGGTTTGCCAGCCCTTTGCAGTTCATTTCGGTCTTGTGAAAGGAGAACGATATCATCTGCAAATCTAAGATGGTTTAATTTTGCACCATTGATCTTTACACCATCCTGTACCCAATCGAGTTTAAGGAACACTTCTTCAAGGTCGCAAGCTGAGAAAAGAATAGACGATATAGCGTCACCCTGTCGTATTCCTCATTCTACATCATTAATTCCCACTTCAAGATCATGTATTACTGATAGAAAATTTGGGAACCATTGCTCTATGTTATTCGGAAGTTTTAGCGTATGTATATAAAATCGATATTAAGAAAACAACAGTCTGTAATGGAGCATGTGTCTGGTGATAATGTCGAGATGAATGCAATCATCGAATTCAAATAAGTTAATTAAACTAGTTAACTAACCATTTTATCGATTGCACAACTGCCCCGCCGTTGGTCGTATAAAATCGAACAATCAGATAATGCTGATACCAAAGACGAAAAAAAAACATCCGGACGAACAAGACGGAATTAAGTCGGCAATAAAATTATACGCGCCACTAAACTAAATTTAATTTAATAAAACTGCACGGTCGTCTCTTTAATTAGGTAAGAATTTTGTCGCATCTCCGCCGTTGCATCTGCCGATTTCAATTCGATCGCCAATAAAACTTCTCTTTTGGCGACATGTTTTTAGTTGCGAAAATCACTTTAAGCGAGAATTACGCGACTTACGAGTCGATTTAAATTGATACCTTTTCGCATGTATCTTCTCGAGGAATGTCGTACATTTTATAGATATCTGAAAAATAAATCTTTTACCGATCTGAAAAGGATTTTTGAATATTGGAGAAAGTTTTAAAAATTGAAACAGTTAATTAGAAGTGAAGAATAACATTATAATTATATGGGTATGTATTGTTTTTTAATATAATGGGTCTTTCAAATTGAGCGTTTTTTGAAGTGAAAACTTTTTTAGTCGTGATTTTTAATAGGGGCAAAACTTATGGGTTCGCGTCACCGACATGTTAGTGACGTGTTGCGCTAAACTGGCGACGCCAATTGTGTTTTAAATTAAATTGTGTTTTAGATAATCATTATTTTGTTTGTTTAATTGTAGAATCAAGGTGCAGTACAAGAGTGAGTACTTAATCTGCTAACATTTTTATTATTTATTAAAAACAAAGCATTTATTTTCGAATATTTTCAATATTCATACCATAATTAATTTAAAAATTAAATAAAATAGTTATTCCAAAAATTCTAAGATTATTGTTATAGATTTGGCTTTTAACTTAACACCAAAGAAAATAGTTATCTTGGTGGCCAATTAACATCACTGTTTGTTGCAATAACTTTTTCAGGAAATTTTTCTCTTAACAAATCAATTGTTTTATTAGCAGAGTGAGGTGTAGCGCCATCCTGTTGAAACCCCATAACCTCCAGGTCAATATTATTAAATTCAGCTCAGAAAAATTCAGTTACCATCTCACCATTCACAGTTACAGCTTCACCAGTAGCATTCTGAAATAAATACGTCCATATTATATCTCCTGACCATAATGCACACTAAACAGTAACTTCTAATACTAAACAGTACTCAGTCTACACTAAACAGTAGCTTTTTCATTAATCAAACGTGAGTTTTTCTCGCCATAAATGTGGCATTAGCCTCAGTAGCATATGAAAGACCTAATTTTGATTAATCATATTTTAATTCTTTTGTTAAAGTATGATGCTTCTCAAAACTCTCCAGTGTAAAGTAATATAATGTGAAGTCTATCACAGTAATGTGATACTCCTCCTTGTACAGTTAATTTTTTTTTATTGGGGCAGAAAGCACAGTCTTTTTTTTTGGTTTTCCAGTACACATAGTATAAAATCGTCTATTCAATCTTACATTAGTGGCAATATTCTGTGGGCGGGTTAGCGCCCTGTTTCTTGTCCCAAATGTGTCTGCTTCGACCGAAGAGTCTAACTGACGCGTACGGGTCGTTGCACTCGCTCTTATAGGCGGCCGGCGCACAGCATTTTTAGCCATTTTAGGGGATAAAAATTCGCAAAAATGTTATCAACAAATCCAAGAAATTCACTTAAAATCATAAAATAGACTATTTAAAGAAAGACAAAATACATTTTGAAAGTCAAAACTTGTAATATCTATTACGCTGCTATTTAACGAAAGTCAATTTGGCGAGACCTATTTAATAAGCGGCTTAAGTTGTTTACTACCAGGTTAGGCATGAACGTGCATTGTCTTGAGCTGTCATTGTTCTAACAGGTTGAATGATATGAAAACGCCAAAGTGCAGTTATTTAAATACTTCGAAGTTGATTATATAGTTTTTGATAAATTTTGTGATATTTAGAAGGACATTTTAAAAATTTATGTTATTTGTTCCAAAAATATTGTGTATTTTAAAGTTTACAAGCTCCGCAAACCTGCGCTTTACGCCACATTAAGGTAAGGTATTTTTTGTCGTAAAATTTGGTTATTTTTCTAAATATTTAATATGTGTTTTAGGTACCCCTAGCCGCCTCTTTTAAAAATATGATTTTTAGAAAGTTTTATTTAGCTTTACGTTATTGTTTTGTTAGTCTATTTTTATGTTAAGGACAAAACAGTTTTCGCTTTTGATATCCAATCAGCTTTAAATTTGATATGCGTTTACAGTACCAGTGATATAATAATGTAACATTACAAAATGTACAGCTTCCCCTCTTTAGGGGTGGTCGGGGGGCGGAGAAGGGTGCCATCTAAATGACTATGTTTGATTTTGTTTAAAATGGAGTTTTTCTAGTTGGAAATGTTTGCATTTTAAGTTTACCTTTGTAGTTGTATTTCTTATAAAAAAAACCCTGGGGGGTTGAAAGGGGTGGGTTTTCATATCCCGAGAACGATAAAAGGTAGAGCCTTGTGGTTTTTACGATAAGTAAGCTATCAAAAAATAAAAAGCTTCTGTTTAAAAAATAATAATAAAATCAACCCTTGGCGGTTGAAAGGGGTGGTTTTTCATATCTCCAGAACAGTAAAAGAATTCTTTCTTTAAATTGACATAGCAAGACGTAGAATAATAATATGAGTCCTGGGATTTCTTTTAGGTTCCGGAGGTGCTGTATGGGCAGAATTGGTCACGGACGCTTAACCTTGTTGAAGTCTTCCAGATAGTTTCTTTGGCTGATGTAATCGCTTGCGTAGCTGTTCCGGAGGATGACCTAATGTTGATATTGCTTAGGTTTATCAGGTTTCGCGAGAATTGCAGATTAAGGGTATCTTGTTACTAGGAAAACCTTGAAGGTTGCGTACTGGTTGGCGTCGCGTAGTAGCTAGAGGTGGCCTAGAGGTCGAGAAGTTGATATAACATACATATACATTTTAGTTCGCACCTATCGTTCTTAATATTTTATCACAAAGCTAAAAATGTATTTTTAATTTTTAAAGGCGTTTAAAATACCTTGTTTCTAAAAACTACTTTTTATTTAGACATGTTGTCAATACAAAATAGAGAATTGTATGAAGTATGGGTCACAGAACGCGATCAAAATAGGAAAAATAAGGTAGTGTTAGAGCATGTGTGTCGCAAACTTGGTGGCATAGTGAAGGAAGAAAGTGAAGTTTATAAAGAATGTAGTAGAAAGATTAAGATGTTTTTGACCAATATTCGTACAAAATGGATCCAGGTCAACCGAACTAACCAAAAGCTTTTAAATCAATTTTCAAGTTGGCTTCAGGGCACTTTAAAATTTAGGATTCCTTCCGAGAATGCAGAACGTTATCCTCAACACGTAAGTAGACCCTCCAAAAAATTTGAAGACCTTAGTGGTCAATCTAAGCGGAAAAGAGTAGCAAATTTGACGGAAAATTATACTTACGAGGAACTGGTTTACGCTGCTCGAATAAAATTACACGCGGCCGGACTTCGTAATACTTCAAATATCTTAAAAGAGGTTGCGGAATCATCACGTAACAAAATTGCCGAAATTAAGAGTCATTCACTCTCCGACTTCTGAATGCTTCACCCGGTATACACCAGATGAAGCTTTGTCATTAGACGTAGACACGCATTTGTCAAAACATTCCTATACGCTTATCCAACGAGAAGCCAAAAAGAAAAAAAGCCAACATCTATCCTCCTTATAACGTCTTAATATCAGCAAAAAAAACAGTGTTATCCTTTAGGTATCACAATTACGGATACAATCGCAGAAATTGAACTTCAAGCGCTTCTGAATCACATAGTCGAACGTTTAATTCAAGTACAGGATTTGGTTTTAAAAGCAAATATTGAAAATGTGCGGCAAGGATTAACATTGGTTGTAAAATGGGGTTGTGATGGAAGCGCCGGCCATTCAAATTACCACCAACAATTTGAGAGCAACGAATGCAATAACTCTGACAGTAGTCTGTATGTCGTTTGTATTGTTCCATTGCAACTAAAAACAAAGACTGGCAAACTTATTTTATGGAACAACATCGCACCATCCTCTACAAGGTTCTGTCGCCCCATTAAAATAAGTTTCAAGAAGGAAACTGTAGAATTAATAAGAAATTAGATTAAAATAGTGCAAAATCAAATATCATCCCTGAAACCTTCAATAGTTGTCAATATGAACAACGAAGATGTTGTCGTTACTCACACTATGTTTTTAACTATGATTGATGGTAAAACTTTGGGTGTCATTAGTGATACATCTGCACAAACATGTGGAATATGCAAAGCAAGTCCAAAAATTATGAACAACCTTAACGAAATATACCAACGAGTGTGTGATGAATCATTATATGAATATGGCTTATCTACCTTGCATGCCTACATCAGATGCATGGAGTGCATATTACATATAGCCTATCGTCTTCAGATAAAGACTTGGAGAATAACAGGAAGTATAAATATAAACATATTTGAAGAAACAAAAACCAATGTGCAAAATAACATTAAAGAGACCATGCATATAACTGTTGATATGCCCAAACAAGGTTTTGGTACGTCGAATAATGGCAATATTGCTAGTCGTTTTTTTGAAAAGTATTCCTTGGCAGCTACGGCCACGGGTGTAGATCAAGAACTTATTAGAAGACTCGGAACTATACTCAACTGTATGTCGAGTCGAATTAATGACAATCTCTTTGCTGAATATGCCAAAGTAACGGCCCAAAGATACGTCAGTCTATACCCATGGTATCCGATGCCACCTAGCATGCACAAAATCTTAATACATGGAGCTGCGATTATTAATTCCTGTTCATTACCAATAGGTATGATGTCAGAAGAAGCTCTTGAAGCTAGAAATAAGGATTTAAGGCGATACCGGGAACACAATACCAGAAAAACAAACCGCACAAAAGCCATGGAAGACCTTCTACATTCTTTATTATTTACTTCTGATCCTTTAATATCATCTTTATCAAAAACCCACAAAAGAGCATTTAAAAACCCTGGTAAACCCATCTAAAAACGGTTTGAAACTTTGGACGAATGTTCGTCCCTAAACTTGGTTGCAAACGGTTTGAGATTTTTTTTCTGCTAGAACGCTTTTTTTGATTGACATTTCTCTGCGTTGTTGAATTGCGTTTGTTTATATTTTCAAGAAGTTTTGTTTATATTTCAAAGAAATTAGCTTTTACATAACCAAACAATCCAAAGTCAAAACAAATCAACGAACATTTCCAGCTATTGCGCTTGTCACAAACTAAATTGAACGGTTTGAAACTAGTTTGCAAACTGGATATTGGTTGTTGCTAGAACATCTTACTGGTAGTCGGATTTCCGGTTTTAATTTGCTAGAACGCGTACATTCGTCTGCGCAAACTCCGGACATTTGAAACCGTTTGAAACCTTTGCTAGAACAAACCTATTATTACCTGGTTAAAAATGGAGTGATAGTTAATAATAGTTAATAATAGTTTATTATAGTTATTAATTTTTGTGTTTCTAAAGTTATTAGGTGAGGATTTTAAATGGAACAAAAATACAATAGTAGCTCAGAGTAAAATATTTGGGAAAAACGAAAAACACATTAGGTGGTACATACATACATACATATTTCCTAAATTTTAATTAAAAAAAAAATGTTATCAGACTACAGATCTTCTTAAAATTATAAACCTTCTTGACCTTGACTTTTTATTTTAATTTAAGAATTTTAAGATATATGTATGTATAACAACTGTTCGAAAGACAATTGAAATTTCCCTGTTGGATAAGATATAAAAAATAGTTACTTCTAGTTCATTTTCTTTTAAAAATTGTCTTTCCAACATCCAAATATAAACTAAGTGGAATTTTTGTGGGAATTTTCCGAAATATTATTTAATGAATTTCATATTGACGAATTTTTTAAAATGTTAAAGGCAAAAGCGTTAAATGTACATGTTTTTTACTATAGAATGTAAATAGTTTTACTTTTAAACTGACTCAGAAATACTTAATACATATTACTATCTGAAAGTTCTTTTTTTTCTCAAAAATATTTTTAAAATATATTCCTAAATATTTAAATAATTAAAAAGTAAATATTAAAGCAGTGTAATAGTATAGAAGTATAATACTTATTAAAAATTTTAGGTCATTTTCTATTGTTGCAAAAACTTAGAAAATGAGTAGGTATTTATTTCACCAATTTATTTATATTTATTTTAATTTAAGTTTGTATAAATTGTAAAATAAATATGTCTATAGGTGATTAATTAGCAAACATTAATCATTATTACAATATTAAAGAATTTTTCAAAACAAAAAAATATTAAAATTTTGTTTTTTTTATATCGCCTAAACTCCTAAATTTATATCGCCTAAACTGCTAAAAAATGCCATTGTGCGGCGACTACGCAGATTGTATCAGGTAGTAATAGATAATCTGCGCAGTTGTTTTTATACATGTTGGTATTTTATTCACAACAGTATATTTTGAAAGATAATTTTATTAATAATATATATTAATAAAGAAAGATATTTTTATTGTTTAATAATGAAACAAAATATAGCATTTTTATATAATTAAAAAGTGTTTGTTTAAATTTTCTTTTAAAGTGATAAATTTAGCATTTTTAGTTAGGCATATATAAAATTCTTGAAAAAGCAAAACATCTAACAAATTTTAATACAGAGTATGACCTCCACGGTGGTTAATAACAGCTCTTCACCTACTGCTTATAGAGAAAATAATGTGATCTATATCTTTTTGGTGTAAACTTGCCCATTCTCTTGTAAGAAGCTCCATGAATTTAAAAGCATTTGGAATGTTGGCCAGGTATGGGGTAATTCTTTGAAGCATGTCCTATACATGCTCGATTGTATTCAGGTGCGGAGATTGTGCTGCCTCTTTATTAATCAGTTTGTTTCACACGCGACACGTGGACGAGCATTGTCATGTATGAGACACGGGCGTAGCCAGGATTTAGTTTTGGGGGTAGTATAATATTAGGTAATATTTGGCTTATTTCGGGGGGGGGAGGGGTTGAACCCCCAAAACCGAATTAAAATTCTCGACACCAGTCTAATCTTACGCTACGATTGCCTCTTGGGATAAATGGGGAAATCTGAGCGGTCGTCGAGAATGGAAATTGGTTTGGAGAAGATGCGCTACAGTATCTCAGCTAATAATTAAGTTAATGTTCGATGGAAGCCCGTAACCAAATCGGGTGCTGTACTTGTAGGCTGTCTTCTTGCAGTTAAAACTAAAAATCTGTCTTGGGCTGGGGGTTCCGCCGGTTAGGTTCACCCAGTCAATCAGTAAATAAATTTTTAATGTCAAAGTTAAAACATCAGCAAATACAAAATCTGGAGTTTATATGTTAAGTTGCAACGAGTGCAGTAGCTGCCATGTTGGACAAACCGGCAGAAATTTTCAGATCAGATACAAAGAACATAAATCTGCATACATATTAAAGAAACAACACTCTAATTTTGCGAACCATGTCATAGATACCGGACGTATATTTACCGAGATTACAAATTTGAATATTTTACATACAGCGTCCAAAAGAAAAAAATTAAACATTTTAGAAGCTATTGAAATTTATAAATATAATACGAGGGTCGATCCAAAAGTAAGTTTCCCTTCATTTTTTCAAATAGACAACTATGTTTATTTTCATTAAAATTTACATCGTCGGAAAGATGAAACTTTCCTCTATTTTTCGACATAATCGCCATTTCGATCAACACATTTTTGTAGACGGTGCTCCAACTTTTGTATGCCCATGTCGTACACCTCCGCCGCCAAACCCTTAAGAAAGCGCTGCACCTCTTGTTTCACTTCCTCGTCGTTCCGGAAGCGTTTGCCACTCAGGTGTTCTTTTAACTTGGGGAACAAGTGATAGTCGCTGGGCGCGAGGTCCGGACTGTAAGGTGGGTGGGGCATGACAGTCCATCCAAACTGCTCCAAAAGTTCCTGGGTTTTGCGGGAAGTGTGAGGTCGGGCGTTATCGTGAAGCAGCGTTACACCTGTTGTCAGGCGTCCTCTCCTGCGGTTCTGGATAGCACGCCTGAGTTTAGTGAGTGTCTCACAATACCTGTCCGAGTTTATTGTTGTCCCGGGTGTCAGGAACTCGATCAGCAGTATCCCCTTGCGATCCCAAAAGACAGTGGCCATGATTTTGCCAGCAGAAGGAGTTTGCTTGAACTTCTTTGTGACTGGTGACCCTGAGTGACGCCACTGTTTAGACTTTTCTTTGGTTTCGGGGGTGAAATGAAAAACCCACGTTTCGTCACCGGTCACGATGGAGTCCAAAAATTCTTCCTTATCGTCTTGACACTTTTGAAGAAACTGTCGAGCACAATCGAGGCGTTTCTCCTTGTGTTCTGCTGTCAGCATGCGCGGTACCCATCGAGCGCAACACTTGTGATACCCCAACTTTTCAGTCAAAATTCTTTCCACTGTACCGTAAGAACTCCCAGGAATCCTATCAACGAGTTCACGGATGGTGATTCTCCGGTTTTGAAGCATTTCGCGTTCGATCTTCTCGACAATCGACTCCGAAACTGCAGGTCTTCCACTCCGCTCTTCGTCGTGAACCTCCTTCCGTCCGTCACTAAATTCCCTGCACCAATGTCGGACCATTTGAACGGACATACACTTGTCGCCGTAAACTTGTGTCAACTTTCGATGAATTTCCACAGGTGGAATTCCTGTCGCATGCAAAAACCGAATAACCGATCGAATTTCGCACCTGGCGGGATCAACAATAAGAGGCTCCATCGCGAACGGCTGCTGAGCCAAGACTGAGCGGCGTAGCGCAGCGCTCGCGGGCGGAAAAGGGAGTGGGGGATCTGCCGTGCACAGCGGTGTTGTCGAATTTCGCCTAGCAGCTTCCAACGCTGCTGCAGCTCTTTGGGAAACTTACTTTTGGATCAACCCTCGTAAATATCCGTCTAGATAGCTATTAACCGATAAAACGGATCTCAGAAATTCCCCACTATTTAAAATATTGTAAAAAATTAACTCCAATAAAAAGTATAAAATTAGGTACATATACTAGATAAACAGCTGTAAAAACTTAGTTTTAAAGTAGTGTTTGAGAATGTAAAATCGTTTTACGAAACTATAGTCACACAAATTTTGTTTAAAAATAAAAGTGATAGATAACAACGTAAAACATTGTTTTATTCCTTTTTAAAAAATTAACTATCACAAAGTAACGGACAAATCAATCAATAATTTGTATTATTATTGCATAGAAATATACTTATATTTTTCTTGTGTGTGTATAGATGATTCTACCCTTACTATTCCTTCAGTTTCTTTCGACCGTTCAGCTTTGGTCAACTGATGACACTTTAAGACTAGAAACCGGTCTCAGCAGACGCTTGCTGAAGTTTCTTGGTTTTTAAAGAAATTGCCAAATTTAAATATTATTTAAATAGTTTGGCTTGGATAAATGTTTATTTGATTTTCAACATAAACAATATTACTTCAATTGATTCAAATTGCTTTAAATTGAAGCATTAAAACTTATTTGATGGTACTGAAGAAATGGTATGTTCAATAGCGGCTGTTTCAGCATCAATTAAACGTATTGGCACCTGTTTGCGAACCCCATCAGTTCTTGCAATCGAATTCGCCTGTACCGTATTAAATTTTCAATCGGAGGCATGTGGGTACCTTCGATGAGTTAACGAATTTGCGTAGAAATAAAACAAATTGATTGGAAAATACGAAAAAAAGGACGAGAAACAATCTGCTAGCGGCCCGTGCCCGGCTGTGGAAGCATCTGCGGCCAGCAGCGTCAGTACGAAATTAAAATTGGCCAAAATATCGGCGATCATGGTCAGTGAATTAGAAGAATGTCCCAACACAAGCGCTACTGTTATACCGGCAACGCTAAATTACGAGTCTTGTGAAGAAGTTTGCGATATCAACATGATTAGATATTAAACTTAATTGCAATCGTTTTATGCTTGAAAATTAATTTATTACTTCTAGAAAAATATTTAATATATTTTTCATCGCTTTCAATATAATTTTTTTTCCATCTTTCAGGCAAAAGCTGGATTTCGCGGCGATTAAATGATTTATCATAAAGTTGCTTTAGAAGAGACATCTTGACGTTTTTTTCACCATACAAACACTTTCTACCATATTTTGAGGTAATTTTTTGACAGTTATGTATCTGGAATTGGCAACAATGGCGATGTTAGGCGCCATCTCACATATATATCGTAAATTTTGACATTGCTGACGTATACGTACGCTATTTGTGTTGTTTAGTGACTTGAAAATTTCATCTCTCTCAAAAAATGGTCAGATTTTTTCGACGATGGATTATCTCAACAGTGCATCGATCAACTCACTTTGACTTTTGGCTATGAATCACCATCTGAAAACACTGTTTAAAGCAGGTCGTCCAAAATCGGTTGTTGTGCCAGAAACAACTGTGCGTGAACTAATAAAGCAAGATCGTCACATACCGTGAGATTGAAGCATTTTACTTGCACATTTAGCTGTAAAAAAGATTTGTGCGCGTTGGATTCTGCATAATTTGACAATCCTTCAAAAATAGACTCCTGTTGATTGGGACAAAGAAATGCTCAAAAAATACAGCACAACGATTTGTGCGCGTTGGATTTTGCATCATTTGACAATCCTTCAAAAAAATACTCGTGTCGATAGTGACAAAGAAATGCTCAAAAAATACAATCGAGGTGCGTCAAAAGCCGTGTATAACATCTATACTGGTAACGAATCTTGGATCTATGCGTATGTAGCTACTGTGCCACTAGAGAATCGTAGAACGGTTAATTCTGAATGGTGTACAACCATTTGTTTGTACCAACCAACCAAGTATTTCAAGAAATAAGAAAAAACAACCAGTGATGCAGGATCATTCTTCACCATGACAACTCTAGCTCTCACACATCGGACCGAACAACTCAATATTGGACTGATCAAAACATCGAATTGATAGGTCATTCGTCCTACAGTCCTGATTTGGTACCCAATAATTTCTTTTTGTTCCCGTCCGTGAATAATAAACTATGTGGTCAACGATTTTCGGCGGGAAATCTGTCTAAGTGACCATTAAACTTTCTAAGATCGTTTGACAATGTTTTCATAATTTGATGCTATATAGTTACCAAGAAAATTACTTATAATAGATATTAAACTTTTCCAGGCTTCAGCTTCCACAGCAGGCATTACTTTTATAAAGTTCGTATCTTTAACTAATATTCGAATGGAGAACCGTCAAAAATTCCAGCTTTTAGCTTTTTTTACTTAGAAAATGCCCTGCAAATGTATTCTAAACTTTTTCCGTTCTTATCCAATGCTTTGACAAAATGTTTCAGCTTAATGTACAGTAGTGAAACTATAATTTTGCCCCTACTCAGTAATAGCTTATTTACTACATTAGCTTTACGTACAGTTAAAGATTCTCTCAAAGGCCACAACTTTTGTTCCCAGTGATTTGGTTTTGTGCCACTATCCCAGAGATAAATGAAGCAAAGATATTTTGTGTATCCACATTGCTGAGAATATAAGAAGTTTACCATTTTTAAATCTACACAAACTGACGATTGATGTTTGTAGTAATTAATTTTTTCAAGAACTAATTTAATATTCTCGTATTCTTCTTTGAGTTTGGTTGAATATAATACAACACATTTTAAACATATTTTCGAGCTATTTATAAAGATCCGACAATCACAGACACAGGTTTATTTTTAGATAAACCTATGTCTAAAAGTATCTTTGTGATGTTACAATAGACAAGCTCTTCGTCTTCACTAAAATACTGTAAAATCTTTTTTTCCTATTTCTATAAGCTGTTATTAATACTTCTGGTTGCAACAAATTCTTTACCTTTTGCCTTGACAGTTCTTTAAACACGTTCTTCAAAAACGTTGACATTTTTATAAAACAACATTATATATATATATATATATATATATATATATATATATATATATATATATATATATATATATATATATATATATATATATATATATATATATATATATGTTAGTTCGTAGTGTTTCGCGGATGGAAGAATACGCTAGACTAATAGTCCGGGGGTACTGTGTCCCGTTTGTTGGGAACGTGCAGGCGTTTCGCCAAGGTTACACTTGGCATTCTCAATGCTTGTCTGAAGACTTCAGACAAGATTGTCTTCTTCAAGACAGTCTTCAGACAAGCATTGAGAATGCCAAGTGTGACCTTGGCGAAGTCTGCACGTGCCCAACAAACGGGACACAAACAATCGGATATACTCCCGGACTAATAGTCTAGCGTATTCTTCAATCCGCGAAACACTACGAACTAACATATATATATATATATATATATATATATATATATATATATATATATATATATATATATATATATATATATATATATGTTTGGCATCTTCGGTGCTTACTGTCGCGAGGTTCGTGACTGTCTGAGAGATATCGGTTCGCCCTGTAATATTTATGTCTTCTGGCCTCGGTCTTAGTCGGTAGCGATTGGCTGGCACTGGCGCTAGCTCCGCCCCCCTGAGGCGTTTGCAACATCTTTGTTTCCAGTCGTGCTCTGGATGTTGTGCTGTCCGGGTCTGCTGGTCTAAGAACGCTTTTCCACGTGCAGGCAAGTGTAGTCACCCCCCTCTGGTACTTGTCCCCCAGAGGGGTGTGGTGCGAAGCGCTTGGCCCACCCCGTCCGGCGGCCAAGCTGCGGAAACACCAAGGAAGAGAAGATAAGGGTTTTTTAAGTGGCAAATAGCTACGGAAACCTTATCCCATCTACCAGCAGTGAAGTTTCGGGATTATTTTAGAAAATAATCTCGGGTGGATGGAGGGCGCGAAACGCGCGAAAGGCAAGTGTAGAGCGTCGTCCCTCTTGTTTAGGCTTCCCTGCTTTTCGATCTCTATGGCTTCTCTGACAAGACGTGTCCGAAAATGGTTTATGTTGGCTATATCGTTGCAATCATCAAAGTTAATTTTGTGGCCTGTTTCTAGTTGGTGTTGGAATAATGCCGATGTTGTTTGCTTGTTCCGTATGCTTACTTTATGTTCCTCTATTCTGGCAGATATTTTTCGGTTTGTTTGCCCGATGTAGATTTTGTTACAGCCTGAGCATGGGATGCGGTACACTCCTTGATTTTCTAGCCTGACCTTGTCTTTCGGGTTTCTCAAGGATGCGCCTATTGTTCGGTGAGGTTTGTATGCTGTCCTTATATTGTGTTTTCTTAAAAGTCTTCCGATACGGTCCGTTGTTCCTTTGATGTATGGCAGTATTACGTTGAATGTCTCTTCGGCCTGTTCTGTCGTTTTTTGTGTTTGGTGTTGTTGTATTGCACGGTTGATTGTCTTTTTTGAGTAGCCGTTTTGTTTTAGAGTGTTCGTTATGTTGTTGAGTTCTGCCTGCTGTGCATCGTTGTCCGTAAGGCGGATGGATCTTGAGATTAGGGTGTTTGCTACTGCCTGGATTTGATTGGGGTGGTGGTGTGATTGTGCGTTGAGATATCTGTTTGTATGTGTTGGTTTTCTGTATACCCTGTGTCGTAGGCGCCCTTCTGTTGTTCTTGTGACTAGAACGTCCAGGAACGGTAGCTTGTTTTGTTCTTCAATTTCGAGTGTGAACTGTATTTTTGGGTGTTGGGAGTTCAGATGTTTTAAGAAGTTGTAGAGCTCCATTTTTCCGAAAGGCCATATGACAAATATGTCATCAACGTATCTTAACCAGAGCTTTGGTTTGAGATGGGCCTTTTCAATGGCTTGCCTTTCAAAATAGACCATGAATAGGTTTGCCACAGCGGGGGAGAGGGATGACCCCATTGCTGCGTCTTCAGTCTGTCGGTAGAATTTGTTGTCGAATAGGAAATACGAGTTCTTTAGACAATGTCTTGCGAGATCCAGAACGTGGTCTTCAAAGTTCTCGTTCTCTGTAATTAATTCTAAGGCCTCGTCTATTGGGACGCTGGGGTACAGCGATTTTACGTCAAAGCTCGCGATGATATCGTCTTTGCCAACCGATGTGCTGTTGAGGATATGCGTGAACTCTTCTGAGTTTTTGATGTAGGAGTCGGTTCTTTCTATAGCAGGTTGCATGATGTTGGCGAGATATTTTTCCAGTTTTTGGAGCGGGGAGTTGAATGCACTGACGATAGGTCGTAGAGGTGCGTCTTCCTTATGTATTTTTGGTAGGCTGTAGAGTTTGGGGTATCTGCTAGATTTTTCTCTTGGGGTGAGTTTTTTCTGGGTTTCCGGGTCTATGGGTGAATTTTTGATTTTGGTTTTCGTTGTTTTTTCCAAATATGTTGTTTTTCCATCCGTGAAACAGTACGCACAAACATATATATATATATATATATATATATATATATATATATATATATATATATATATATATATATATATATATATATATATATATATATCGTTCTATAAAAGAAGGTGTTGAAATGTTAGAATGATTGTATTACTACATTGACTGTATTGTATTGTATTGTTTTATTTATTATGACTGCATATATATATATATATATATATATATATATATATATATATATATATATATATATATATATATATATATACTGTAACATACTGAATCAAGTAAGTGGGAAAGCAAAAAAAAATGTCGAATAAAGAATTTATATCTTAGTCTGAAAATAGAGTAGCTGCTACTTGGAAATTGATAAAAAAAACATATGAGAGTAAGCAAAATAAGAATATATAGGACTGTTTGCTTCGAAATAGAGTGATCCTATTAAGACCGTTAGTAGTCTAAATAATTTTTTTGTGAGTTCATGTTCGGATATGAGTTCGATTACAGCCTGTAATGCTTCTTCAGTTTCCTCTGTGGCTCAGACAATATATTTGGCACCTATGGATTGGCATGAGGTTTGGGAAATAATAAAGGAATTAAAGAATACAAAATCAGTCGGCGATGACAATCTTCCAAAACGAATAATTAAAGAGATTGCAAACTAAATATCTAAGCCGTTATCTTTTATTATGAACCTCTGTTTTTCCAGTGGTGCATATCCAGATTTATTGAAAAATGCGCTTATAATACCAATATACGAAAAAGGCAAATCAGATGAAGGAAAAAACTACAGACCTATAGCGTTACTAAACAACGTTAATAACATATTTGTGAAGGCATTTTATAAAAGATTGATGGGATTTTTAGAAAAGTACTATATAATTAGTGATAACCAAAATAGCTTCAGAAAAAGAAACTCAACAACTAGGGTAATTTGTCAGGCAATCACGTGTATATCCAAGTCATTAAATGCTAAACGAACCACGATGACAATGTGCATTGATTTGTCTAAAGCTTTTGATAGTGTTAACCATGAGGTACTGTATACCAAATTGAGTAACTATGGTATAAGAGGCGATGCTTTAAAACTAATTAAATCGTATTTGAAAAATCGTACACAACATGTAATAATAAGGGATACTGATGGCAGGGCCTTTCTCTCAGATTGTTGTTTGTACTATATATTAATGATATCACTAATATGCTGAATGAACAAAGTTATATATGCAGATGATATGAACCTTTTATTTAGTGAAGGGAGCATTGGGGATGATCAGGCAAGTGTATGTAGGGCGTGCGAGGCTCTTGATCAGTATTTTTCTGCTCACGATCTCCTCTTGAATGTATCAAAAACAAAGTGCATACTTTTTGAAACTCATAATAGTAATGACCTCATTTTTATTTACAACAACAGTGTATTTAAAAAGACTCAGCACTTGGATTAGTGATCCATCGGAGATTGGATTGGAGGGCACATATTGAACAACTTGTGTTGGATATATCAAGATATTCATATTCCTGGAGAGTTATTTCCAAAAATGTAGAGATGGATGCAGCAATTTTAGCGTATCACGCGTTCGTTCGGTCTCGGATAGGATACGGATTGATTTTTTGGAGAAACTTACCTGATATGTATAGTATATTTCAGCAAATTTTTAGAATAAGACATAAGTTCGATCTATTACCATCAAGATATAATTTTAGTCATATTCAAAAGAATGTTAAGTTTATGATTATAAAAATATACAACAGTTTTCCTCTAAATTTTCGGATAAAGTCCAAAATTGCAGCAAATAAAAGCCTAAAGGAATACTTGTTTAAAAAAGCGTATTAAATTATTTTTTTAGTGATGCGGACAGATTTAATATAGCCAAATAAAACATTTTAAAGTTACCTTAATATCTGATCATAGTAATATATTAATTTTAAAAATTTTTTCGCTTTTTCTAACGTTGAATTTAATAAAAAATCCTTACTCTAATTTAATCACCTGAAAACGTTGAGCACTTATGCGGAAATTTCACAAAAACTGATCTTACCTCGACCAAAACGAAAGTACGAATTTTTTCCTCGTGCCGTGCCTAAAGAAACGCGAAACGTCATAATTCTCCATCTATAAATCAGAATCGAACATCGAGCTATGGACTTAATTATTAAACTTGCTGGATAAATTATCTTTTTTATCATCGATGAATCGCATTATCTTTCATATGTATTCAGCAGGAGCATGAGCTTTACAATATCGAGCAAGTGGACGTTTTTTTCTTCGTGAATCCCGGACTCATATCGCGATGATCGCTCCATTTTATGGTTTATTATTTTATTGTTTTGTACTGGTTCGCTCAGGGTGGTCGCAGTCTCTTTTTTTTAAATTTCATCAGTATTTCATGTGCTGAATCGATCGAAAAGTAGTTTCGTCTTCTTCCTACATCAAAATGAGAATCAGTTTTATTAAGATGCTCGACTTTATTAAGACGAACGAATTGTTTTTTTTTCTGATGGGTATTTTTATTTATTTTTTTTGATAATTTGACGACTTTGCTGTTTGTGTTAATTTTGTATCCCTTAGAAAATAATTTAGAGATCGAATTGGTTAATAAAACACAAAATGTTTATTATTAATGTAAATTTATTGTATCCCCAAAGTAGGTCCTTTCTAAAATAATACACTTATGCCAACGAATAATCCAAATGTAAAAATAATTTTTAAACGCACTTTCCGGGATCGATTTCAGTTTTCGCTATGAATTCTCTTTTGTGTCTTCTGTTGCCTAAAAACGGGCGCCTCGAGTGGTAATTTGAGTTTTGGAAAGAGAAAGAAGTCAACCGGAACCGTATCAGGTGAATACGGTGGTTATTCCATGGTATTTTTGAGTTGTTGGCCAGAAATCCGTTCGCAATGATAGCCTTGTGAAATGGTCCGTTGTCGTGATGTAAAATTCAAGAGTTTTCTTTCCACAAATCTGGCCTTTTTCGACGAATTTGCTCTCTCAAACGCCGCATAACGCTCAGATAATATTCTTTATTTACCGTCTGACCTTCTGGCAAGAATTCCGAGTGCACAATACGAAGATAATCACCTTAACTTTTGGTCAACTTTGACGTATTTTTTTCGGTTTCAGCTCAGTTGGAAGGCGTCATTTCGAAGCTTATTGACTGGTTTGTATGTCAAACTCGTATACCCATGTCTCGTCACCAGTTACAATGCATTTTATGAATGTGGGGTCGGAATTGAGTTGTTCTAGCATGTCTTCAGCGACCTTTACGCGACTGAGTTTTTGAAGAAAATTCAGGTATTTCGGCGCTAGTCGAGATCAAATAATGGCTTAAAACGGTATGAATTGATTCGTGAGACACATAAAGATCAGCGGCTATCTCTCTCACACTTAAATAACCATTTTCAGTGACCATTTTCTTCACTTTAGCGATGTTAACTTCAGTTGAAAATGTTGATGGCCGATCAGAGAGAGACAAATCTTCCACCACATCTCGACTGCTTTTGAATGCACTGTTGATAAAGTCGATTCACCATAAGCCTTCTGCAACATTTGCAATACAAAATTTAAAACAAATTCTTTGTTCGATGTTTTTATCTGTAAACACTATACTGTAAACAAACTAAATGTTGTTTGACAGATGACGTTCAAACTCCGCTTCAGTATAGAGGATAGTTGTGTCAACTTAGCGATAAAAAGAATTTTGACAATCCCTTTAAGGAGGCTTTTCAAATGATCAATTCTCGGTACCTTGAATTAATTTTCCTGGATTATGAATTTTTGGTAAAGCATATAATCTTGGCACTTTTTGATTTGAAATAAGTAGTTTGTTTTTCAGAGGGGAAATAAGGCTACCCAAAGATTTTAATGTATATCTGACTTCGTTGATCATTTTTGATAATATATTATATATAATATTCCTATTTAATCATTTATATGAACCGTCTTGAATTATTTCCTTTTTTCAACGTGGTTAGGCCAGTCAAATTAGACAGAAAAATAAGAGTGAAGGTATATAAATTCACATCAAGATGGAAGTGAGTAAAATTGTTCAAAATGTAATTAAAAATAAAATTTAAAATTCCCCATCATTCCTGTACGTGGAAAAAAATTTACTTGAGGTCAAAGGTCAAAAAATGGATTTTTCGCGATTTTCATCAAAACAGTAAATTTTATTGTAAAATTATTTTAGACAAAAATTGTAGATCATAAAATTATCTATAAAAAAGGTATCAATAATTTTTTTCCTAAGAGCCACCGTTCCTGAGATATAACGATTTAAAAAGTTGTAAGCGTCATAATATGCATAAGTACGTCACGTCAAAACGCCCAAAGTACACTACCTCAGAGGTGGCGTGGAAACGTGTGCATATTATGACGCTTACAACTTTTTGAATCGTTATATCTCAAGAATGGTGGCTCTTAGGAAAAAAAATGTTGATTCCTTTTATATAGATAATTTTATGATCTACAATTTTTGTCTGAGGTAATTTTACGATTTACGAATTTTTTTCCACGTACCGCAACGGAATTTTGAAATGTTATTTTTAATTATGTTTTGAACAATTTTACTCACTACCAGTTTGATTTGAATTTATGTACCTTTGATTGTCTAGATTGACCGGACTAGTTCAAAATAATCAGATTTGTCCATTACTACATATGAATTCAATGGCTATAAAAATATATTTATACAAAAAACTGAATTCCCTTCAATCGAAAAAAAACCCAACGATGCAACGTTGCCAATTGCTAAGAAAATTATAAAACGATCTCACTTTTTTCCGCTTATCTGTTTTTAAATTAAAACAATCCTTCTGTCGCAGACGCCTGACAATCTTAAAAACATTTGGCACAGTGGCGGTGTTAGGTGGGCACGTGCCCTACCTAAAAATTAAAAAATTAAGTGGAAAAAATAATTTAAGATTTTATATTTATGTTTTTTTTTAATTTATGTGTTTTGTTTTATAACCCGGATATTAAATGCATTTATACCATCGTATCTTGGGCGCTGTCCCATTCACAATGGTCAGGTGCTTTTCGCCATCGTGCTTTTCGACTTTTCCAGTGGTTGCAAAGTGAATGTTTTGAACGATTACAATTGTAAAGATGAATTCAGTGTAATATATGAATATAAATAATGGCACATTAACATTTGAAGACCGAATTGTCATAAAACATCTTGGGCGGCCGACACCGATTCTGCAAATCGAGAAAGTTAATATTGGTCAAAAACGAACATACAAACCCACATTCAATAAAACAGTGTATGAGAAGTATTCATGGTTATGTGGATGCAAGACAACAAATACATTTTTTGTTTTCCGTGCATTTTGGCACAAGTCGAAAAACCAGTGAGTGCGGGCGATCTTAATCTTAGCTGGATTGAACACGGTGTTAATGATTTGAAACATTTCGATGCAACGGTAAAATCGAATTCTATTTCACAAAGATATTTGAAAAATCAGCTAGAAATTAATATGTTGGGAAAGACAGACATTCGTTCTGAACTCAGTAGTGCAGATCGAGACTCTATTAAATTATACTCGATCAGTGCTCGATCGAGACTCTATTAAAATATACGAATTACTAAAATTCACACAGCAAAATATTTTGCCATACAGGCCGATGAAACAACCGATACATCTACTCAAATGCAGATGGTTCAGATATGTTACAAATGGCGAAATTTACGAGAGATTCTGGGGTTTTTTAATGCCAAAAAATCACACAGTAGATGGAATTGCAGACGAAATCCTGACGGTGCTAAGCGAGTTAGGAATAGACAAATAACTTAAGAAACTCACAGTCCAAAGTTATGATGGTGTTTCCGTGAGGAGAGGTACAGTCGGAGGAGTACCTCCAAAATTAAAAATATTTATAAGAATGCACATTGCTATGCTCACTAATTAAATCTAATAGTTGAAAGGAGTTGTACAATGGAAGAAGGTGTAAAGTTTTAGGTATAAGGTTTAATTCTTCTCTTAATTGGACAAAAATGGACATCAAGGTTGTGTACAAACCATATAATAAATTTAGAGAAGTTCTGGGTAATCCAAAGGATAAAGTAGAGCAGCATGAAAAGTCGGGGATTTACGAAATTAGTTATCAAGAGTGTGATCGAACGTATATTGGGCAAACAAAAAGATCCATGTTGACAAGATATAAAGAACATATTGCCCACATTAGATATGGGAGAAATGAAAAATTTTGTGTTGCCCAACATGCAATCGAACATGACCACAGTATAGATATTAGTAATTTAAGACTAATTAAAAGTGTTAATAATAATAGGGCTTTGGATGCATATGAAAGCATTCAAATAGAAAAATGTAAGAAAATCATGACCCGAGATAAAGGACCGATTCCTTTCAGTCAACTTTTTCAATTATTAATGTAAGGCTTAGTAAGTACACTTCACAGTTCATGATTTTTACACGCTTCGTTAGGTATGGTTTTCCTATAAATAGAACATAGCTTAGTTTTAGAATTAGATTAAATAATCTCCTGATGATGCTAACATGGTTAGCGAAACGTGCGTCGAGCAGTTCAAAAAAGTGTTTTGATGTTTAGTGGTAAATCTCTTCAAGTTTAGTATATCTAACGGTTGCAAATTTAAAAAAGGAATAGAAGGAAAAAGTTTTATTCCTTTTTAAAAAATAAACTATCACAAAGTAACGGACAAATCAATTCATAATGTTGCAAATTTATTTAAAACCGAAAAATTTGATGAATTTCGAGCCGCCTTTCCAAATGAAGACATTAAAACTGTGTGTAACCTGTTTGTAAACGTAAATTACTTAAAATTAAAAAAATAACTCTCGGTAATGTACGCACGGGACGATTTTATGAAACACAGTGGGGCTGTGCCGCTGTTACAAATGTTTATCAAAACAATTTAACATCAACTTTTAGTGAATCTGTGGAATTGCTGACGGTTTTGTGTACCGTCCTTATGACGACTGCGGAAAGCGAAAGATGTTTCTCTACCGTCAAACGAATCAAAATATTTTTAAGAAACACTATCGGCCAACAACGTGTGTGTGCGCGTTAGCAATGCTATCTACTGAAAAATAACTTGAGAGGTCAATTTCAAATTTTAATGATCAAGTCATCGACCACTTTGCTGGTCAGAAATTTAGGAGGATGGACTTCTTATGGTGAGTTTAGCAAAATTTTATTATTTAGGTACCTATTTGAAATTTTGATGTCTGACAGTTACACTCGTATTTCTGCACAGCAAAGTATGTGTATGGTACTAAGAAATGTACATTTTTGGTTGCGACGCATTTCCCTATCCGCATTCAAAAATTTGGTTATACGTGCCCCACCTGTTTTTCCCCCACAAACCGCCGCTGATTTGGCATATTTTGATTTTTATTTGAAATATTTTTCAAAGGATACCAAGACTTTACCTTTTTGTAGATATGGGTTTTTTTACTTCTTCTATGAATTTTGTAGAGTTTATCACATAATTATTTAAGTTTGTATAACATTTTTCGCAAATAAATGTTAAAAGTGGTTCAAAAAAGCTGATATATTTGTTCAAAATTTAATATAATTGATAAAAAAAATGATGAGTAAATCAAAACATAGTTTTATCATAATACTATGCAACTCTATGAGGTATGTACTCAATAAGATGATAATATGGATGTTTTTAACAGATTTCCTTAGAATCAGAAAAACCGAACTCTGTATTTAGTCTGAAAAAATTCAATACTTAAGTCAAAGCATCGCAAAAAGCGATCTTACTTCGACCGAAATGAGATCAGATTTTTTTCCTCCGTACCGTACATAAAGAAACGCGAAACGTCATAATTCTCCTTCGATAAATCAGAATCGAACATCGAACTATAGACTTAATTACTCAACTTGCTGGATAAATTATCTTTTTTATCATCCATGAATCGCATTATCTTTCATATGTATGCAGCAGGAGTTTGAGCTTTACAATATCGAGCGACTGCCAGTTTTTTCTTGATTCCGAGACTCATAATGTGATGATCGCTCCATTTTATGGTTTACTAGTTTATTGTTTCGTGACGGTTCGTTCATGGTGGCCGTAGTTTTCTTTTGGTCCCATGTGTATTTAATATACTAGGTCGTTCGCAGAGTAGTTTTGTCTCTTATTGAAACAGGGCGTGTTTGATGTAAAAGTTCGTTCTATTTTTTTAGGAAATATTGAAGAACATTTTTATTTACTAAAAATTACGTTTAGTCAATATAATATGTCCCTGTTCTGGCTAAAGATTTCTGGCTAAACAAGTGATCCAGGTTATATTTCAAGTTTCAGTTGATGGTGTGGTTTTCCTGGATTAACCCATGATTTTCTGCATTTTGGGTTCTCTAAATATATCCATTTTTCCTCTCCAGTCACGATCCTATGTAAAAAGTCATTCTTTCATGCCGAGAAAGCAACATTTCACGCACCGTCTTTCGCTTTTTTATCTGTCTGTTGTTCAGCTGATGTAGTACTCATTGTCCTGCCTTCTGGATCTTTCACATGACATGCAAACGATCACAAATGGTTCGGCGGTCAACATTTAATCTCTCTGCCATTTGTTTTTGAGTTTGCATATCGTCTTCCGTCAACATTGCTTGCAATTCGGCATCTTTAAATTTTTCCAGGCCCTTCTTTACCCTGGTGTTTATCTTTCAAGTTGAAATCATCACTTTGAATCATCTAAACCAAAGGTCTCCAAACTACGGCCCGCCAGTATCATCAATCCGGCCCGCGACAGCTAATGGCTTATTGTTGCTGTGTCAAGTTGGATAAATGAACATAGAATAATAACAACTTGGCTTTATTTACTTCCGTTTATTTAGCATGATATTTCGGTTAGTCCTGTTGACTCTTACCGGTTTCTATTCAGGTTCAGGGCTGTGCCAGCGAAGCTGACACGGGGTAGGGGCCTTCTATCTAGTCCAGGAAGTGTCGACCTGGTCGACGATTATTCAGGTTAGTGAAGATTTTATTTTCTCTGCTTTTACATTTGACGCATATTTGCACGATCGTAAAAATCATGCATTTCTCCCAAATCATGTCAGATTGGTTTGAAGATGATGAGTCTAGATTTATCTTGTTTAGATCTCACCGTGAAACGACCTGCCACAGCATGTCTTTGAGTTTTGGTGCGAATTCGGCCAACCGAAAGTATTTGAAGTATTCTGCTGATCTCTCTGTTCAGGTTCAGCGAGCATGGTTTGGGTGTGTTTGACTTGAGGTTGAGGTCGCTGCATGGGCTGCGTTTTCGTAGGTGAACTACGATTTTGTTTCTTTAGCATTTCCACTCTTACGGGCTGATGGTGGAGGCTCTTTATCTTCAAGATATTTCTCTCGTTGCGTGGTACATTTACTTGCACTATCGCAATGGGTTCTTTATTCTTTTTCAGCCGTCTTAGGATGAAGCTATGATGAAAACCCAGCTGTAAAAGCTCGTCTTTAATAACATTCGTTGGTATAGTTTCTAGCATTCTCTTTATCAGGACGCGCAGACGTCTGTTACTTGAAAGTTGGTCTGTTACTGAGAAGCTTTAGAATAGTTTCTCGATCTGCATCCGTTTCGGGGGTCAAAAGGACCCCGTCAGGTCTCGTTCTAGCTGGCCCGACAGCTATGCTGGATTTCTTCAAGATATTTATCACATCTAGATAATGCGTTTTGTCATTTAAGACAATCGGTTGGGGTTTTGTCTTTGCAGCTGATGGTGATGCTGCTGACACCTTGATTGAATTTGACGTTTTCTAGGGCTTTTCCCTAGCAGTAGACGTGGAAGGAAGAGTATCGATCGGCTCTTCCGTCGGCAGACTTGCCTCGGACGCCGTTCTCATTCTCTTCTTTTGTTTTTTTATTGGTGTTGATGGGTTAGATACATTTGTCTGTCTACCTAGCTCTAGTATTGGTGGTTCGAACACATTTTTTGTTTGTTTTCCGCTATCTGAGGTTGTTGGTGTGGCTTTCTGGTTTGGGATTTCTTTGCCAAAGCATCATAAGCAGCTTTGCTATCTGCAAGCGCCTTTCTCAGACGTTGTATTTCTTTGTTGGCGCAGACCGCCTCTCTTCGGAGTCTGAAGATCCCCTCATTTTGGAAGGAATTTTTTTCCTGTAAATTTTTGATTGCCTCGAGATGTTCTCTTTGGCAATCTTTGTGAGCCTTTTGCAGTTCATGTTTGGTTAGGATGGATGTATCCTCACAAATGGAGACGTCATGCTCGTCTTCAATGTCTTCGTAATCGTAATCACTCATCGGGAACACCAAGGAACACAAAGCTCAAGAAACACATCTTCACCCTCTGGAAGCTCAGGCTAAACTCTTTATTTACTTACCTGCTGGGTAAAGCTTAATGACAAGTATAATACACAGAAAATTTAACTTAAGCATAATAACTAACAACTAATTGAAATTAATGCCACTAAATTATAAATTAGTGAACATCTCGCGGTTTCACCATCGGTAGCTATGTTGGGTAAATAGTATCGTATATGTATGCATATCCATGTTTGGAATGTATACCGTATGTCCCAGCCAAATGGAATAAATTCGTTAATAAATAAATAGGGGCGTGTTCGAAAAAACGCTCGAACATATCGATTGGTATTTTTAGATACGCATTTTTTTCAACAATTTTTTTTTATACAGGGTGTGTCATGCAACAGTGGCCGATACCAACTTTCTTATTTTAAATACAACATCCTGTATATTATTTAATTTTTGTATTCTTCAGAAAATTCTAGACATATTTCATGTAAAATATCCTAGACTTATCTTCAGCTGTTTCGGAAATATTAAGTAATTCTTCGAACATTATCAGCAAATAGACAAAGATAAAAAATCAGGTTTTCAAAGGTAGGTATTTGTTGTATGAAACTTCAAAAAAATCAACGTGCCTTTTAAATTAGTTCTCTTTGACGTGTGTGATTCATTTGATTTAAACATAGTGTATTTATTAGAGAGTCATAAAATAACTATCTTAATGATGATAGGTTATGGAGATAGGACACGAACTCAAGCCGAAGTTATTCGTCTCTTCAGGGAAAAATATCCTGACTTACCACCCATATCCCAAGGTACAGTAAGTAAAGTTGAAAAACAATTTAGAGAACTGGGACACGTGAGACAAATTAAGAAGGAAGCAGTGTCATTGACCGATAACAAAAAATTGGATGTAATGCTTGCATTCCAAGACAATCCGCATACCTCAACTCGACAAGTTGTCTTGGAAAACAATGTTTGTCGCTCTTCGGTTGCCAGAATATTGAAAGAGAATAAAATGCATCCGTATAAGCTACAGCCTACTCAAGAGCTTAGTGAAGACGACTTCGACAGGAGAATGGAGTTTTGCGAACAAATGATGCACAGAATAGACAACAACCTTCTGAGAGTGGAAAACGTTTTATTTTCTGATGAATCTACTTTTACTCTTCATGGCCATGTCAATCGCCAGAACTGTCGTTATTGGCCGAGAGAACATCCTCACTGGATGTGGGAAATTCACACACAAAGACCTGAAAAGATTAATGCCTGGGCAGGTATTATAGGAGATCAAATAATTGGCCCAATATTTTTCGATCAAAATTTAAATGGGGTAAATTACTTAGACTTTCTCCAAAATCAGCTCATTCCAAATCTTATAAATTTGTACCCTAATAGAAGAAATCCTCAATTGTTAGAAGACACAATTTGGTTCCAACAAGATGGAGCACCCCCCCATTATTAAGTTAATGTGCGGCAGTACCTCGATAATGTGTTTCCAAATCGATGCATTGGGAGGAGAGGGCTACTAGAATGGCCACCAAGGTTTCCGGACCTCACTCCGTTGGATTTTTTTTATGGGGATATCTCAAAAGCGTCGTATACAAGAGGACGCATTACCGACAGCATTAGGTCAATTACGCCACAAACATTAAATAATGTCAGGAATCAGTTTTACTTGAGGTTGAGGTGTTGCCAGGACGTCTGGGGTTCACAATTCGATCATTTGTTACATTAAATGTTTTAAATAAAAAATTGATACAAAAACTAAATAGTCTTGAAATTTCCACAATTTTGTTTACAGTGTTAAAAAAAAGTGTAGTTGCGCTTTTTTTCCAACGAAAACCTTTTATACAGGATGTGTCATGTAACAGAGGCCAATAACGTCTTTCTATTGTGTGTTGTAGTGACTTTCTGTAATCAAATAATTTTCAAAAAAAAAAATCGAAAAAATCAGGTAATTTTTGCAATAAATCTGAAAACACTTAATATTTCCGAAACAGTTGAAGATAACTCTAGGATATTTTACATGAAATATGTTTAGAATTTCCAGAAGAATCCAAAAATTAAATAATATACAGGATGTTGTATTTAAAATAAGAAAGTTGGTATTGGCGAATACGCTCCCATTTATTTATTAACGAATTTATTCCATTTGGCTGGGACACACGGTATATCCTGAATCACACATATGATTTTAATTCTGAAAATCCCTCAGGATTGGAAAAGCTAAATTAACACGAATGAAACCGCGGGGTGTCCACTTGTAAAAAATATTAATGAGATTTATGTAATTGGGATTTTCCACTGACAATAGTTTGTAGTTGTGGACTTATTTTACTAGTACCAATTATTAAAAGAGATTTAAAATGCTCATCGGGTAACTAGATGTGTAAACATTCTTTTATGTACTTCATTTTGGAGAATGTTTTCTCACACAAATAAGCAGTAGCAAAAATAGAAAATAGCCCACGAGCAAATTTATGCAAACTATCAAATTGTATATATCAGTTGTACAAATGAGTTTTGTTATATGTTCTTAATTATATTACTGTACTGTAAATCAATAATTTCCATTTAAAGTTCCGGGGCTAGGGTTTCAATGTCAGTATCAAAAGGATTTTGAAAAATCATAATTTCATACGCAATGACATCAAAGTCTGAGAAACGAATATTAAAATTTATCTTCAAAGCACTCAAAGCTTCGATTTCAAAATCGGCGGGAAACTCAGTCTCAGTAGTGCGGCTGAATATTTCACATGTTTTAAAATATGTGAAACATTTTTACGTAATTGTGATTGAAACAGTATTATTTTCTACCGGAACGATTTGATATTAGTGTATATATCAGGGAGAAGCTGATTTGCAACTTACAATTTCAAACTCACTTTGTTCATATGTTTTGTCAAGTCGACATAGAACGCTAACTTCCACAGCCATTCGCTATTTTGTAATTCGGTAAAAGGGCGATGCTTTTCATTCAAAAAATTTCCATCTCTGCTCGGAGTTCAAAAAAGCGTTGTAGGACTTTTCCGCAACTAAGCCAGCGTATGGCTGTATGATACTCTTCAATAAACTCGCGGAACTGTCGGTGATTCAGCTCACTGGATCTGATGAAATTAACAACTGACATGACTGGTTTTAGAACTTCAGACATATGTAAACATTTTCCGCACAAGGACTGTTGATGAATGATACAATGTAAGACTAATGATTTTGAACCACCATTATTTTCTACAGCCTTTGACACACTCATTTATTTTTACCACACATTGGTAATGCTGACAAACTAACAGTTTTAAATAAAGTTACCTTTTCTGGGCACATTTCTTCGACTACTGCAATTACGCATTCTTTGATCATGTCTTCATCAAGAGCCACAGCGAGCATGAGTTGCATCTTACCTCTTGTTCAGTATTGACTTTCGTAAACAAAGATTGTTAGGATTTCAATCCGCGCTTCTCTTCCGTATATTTTGAGTAATTTTGAAAATGTTTCGTTTCATAATGACGTTTAATGTTATATTCTTTGAGAACGGCTGCGGTTTCATTGCAAATCAAACATAGTGCCTTATTACTGGACTCAATCACGAACTATTGAAAGTTCCATTGATCTTTGAATGTTTTGCATTCACTGCCTAGTTTTCGCTCCTTTTCCATACTAGTAAATCACACACAAAAACAAGTCAAATTAAAATTCTGTTACGTATGGGTATTGGTCGATTAGAAGATGTCTTTTAAACAACAGGCGGTTCTGTTTCCTTCGCCTTCCCTAGGCAGACTGACTCGCGGTCGCACCTCTAGCCTTTTTATATTCTAATTACTGCCATCTCAAAGTGAGTGGAATACACTAGAACTTTCTTGAGCCAACGAGGTTATTCACGAATGTTTAATTGTTACTGCGCTTTCGAAAGTACTACTAGCGACATCTGTTAGCGATATAGTGTACTACTACTACCTACTTCCGCTTTTGACCACCAGATTTCGTCAAGTGTCAAGGTCATAGAAATAGTAATTGAACAAGCGAATTTAGCAGATATGCTAGTTTAGAGCGCGTACCCGGCGACTAGTTTAAATATTATAGATCACGGGCGTAGCCAGGATTTAGTTTTTGGGGGTTGGGGGGTTGGGTTTAGTTTGAAGTAAATAAAACAACAAAACTATACTTACATGAAATTTAATATCTATATATTCATCGGAAAAATGACGACGTATTTATAAAGTTCTTAACTTTAAATGAAATGGTTAAATAAATTTCGTTCCTCTGCGCTAAATCTAAAACCATTAAAGAAGAAATCTTCGGCTTTTTCTTTTAAATATATCCACTACTTCATTTGCATGAATATCTGTTCCATAGTGAATGTTCATGAGAGCCAAACCATTAAGTCTGTTTTCACTTGTAGTGTTTCGTCAATAGTTTTTCAGTCTCCTTAGGTTCGAGAAAGACCTTTCTGGGGTAGCAGTGGATACAGGAATGCTAGCCAAGATTTGTAGTAATGTGTAAATATTAGGATAAAGGTTTTTATCGCACATATCTAGGCATTCCAAACTAGATTTTGGGGTAGGCGAGATACTTGTCATCATTGGTTTCCATACTTCAAGTTCTGCTTTAACCACTGATATGTTGCTTTCGGGAAGCAGTGACGAGTACATGGAAATTGCTTCTTCAATTTCAGAACTGGCAGTAAAATTTGAAGGTAGTACACCAGATAATGCTGATACTACTTTATGATGTTTGGTAAACCTTTCAACCAATTGTTGAATTGTATGATCAATAAATGGAATGAACAAATTAATTTTGTAATACGTCCAATCCAATCCAATCCAATGCAGGAATGTTCGGTCTATTTAATTGTCTTCCGACGACGCGTGGCATTCGCAGTATACCACCATTTTCTTCCAGTAAAACCTTTGCGTCTTCATAGAGATGAAGATATTCGACGTCAGTGTTGTTTCTCAGGAGTTGTAAGACATTAATAACATCATCTACATGTTTGAATTCAGTGATATGATCGATGTCAATTGTCTGTTATTGTTTTGATAGCGACAATGTATAGCTCATAACTTTTTGAAGAATCACTAAACACATCACAAAATCCGAAGATCGAAGCATACTTAGCAATTGGGCGGCTTGTTGCGATGTTTCCTTATTGTGATTAAATTGGAGTTCTTCGAGAGCATTCACAATCGCTGAATAAATTTCCTTGAATCTTATAATAGCTTCATGTTTGTGGACCCACCGTATTTCACACATTGAGAGCAAGCTTTTTTGGTTACCGACTGGTAGTAGCTCTTGAATTTTTTCTTTCAACAAAGCAGTGCGTTGAGCAGAATGTCGAAAGTAGGAACCAACAGACTGCACAATCCCAATGCAATTTCGGACATTTACTAATGAACATGAATCAGCAATAGCAATGCTGAGAGAGTGTGCACGACAGTGTACATAAAGAGCAAGAGGACATTCTTGGTGAACATAAGCTTGGGCAGAATGCAAATACCCACTCATAGCTGCAGCCCCATCGTAACCCTGATCAACCACATGAGAACATCCAAGTCCATGCTTTTTCAGAGCTGTAATAATAAGATTTGCGAGACCGGATCATGAAACATCGATCGTTGGAATGTACCCAAGGAATATCTCTTTAAGTATCTGGTGTTTATTATCTGTAAAATCAACATATCGAAGACATAACGAGACTTGTTCTACACGTCCGATGTCGGTGGTTTCGTCAGCCAGAATCGCAAATAGTTTGGCTTTCTTTACTTCTTTAATTATTTTATGATGAATTAATTCACCACAAATGTAAATTATTTCGTTTTGGATCTGGGGGCTTGTGTACAGGGCATTCTTCTGTGAAGTATTTAAATGCTCAACCAGATCTTTATCTCCAGACTCAGCCGCAAACCGCAACAGGGCTCTAAAATTACCATCATTCTGTAGTGGTTGTTTAGGTTCTGGTGATTCTGGTGTAATTTGTATGCGCCTCGAATCGGTTTTATCTCTCAAGGAGATGCCTTGTTTGCCGCAAAAAATTATTGCTTTTACGATAGGGATTAGTTTCTTTCGATCCTCCTCTTGTTGTCTCTTTCTTTCAGAAGACAGCTGTTCAGTGACAGACTGCGAAGACATTACTTTTAGAAAGTTATCTGCCAGTTCTGAATTTCGCTTGTGGTATCCCGATTTCGCATGAGCTTCAAATATTTCTAGGGCATTTTTCCACTTATAAAAAGGTTCGGTTACCAACTGGCCGATCCTTTGATGACCGCCTTTACCTTCATCAAGCGAACGTCCCATTACCACGCAAACTCTGCAGTCTGCTCCACTTTTATATTCCGAATATGACAACCAGGAGAATCTTTTCGTTTTGTGGAAATAGGAAACTTATAATCTCTGGGTGAGTTCCATGGCGTTTTTAAAATTTGGACCTTAAAATATTCATCCAAGATTTTTTCTTGATTCGCGTAAAAACCAACATCCAACTTAGCTACAGTTAAAGATGAGGTAACAGGCAAGCTGGCCTGTTGCAGACTAGATGTAGATTCGGCAGTTGAAGGTATCGAACAGGGCACCAGCGACATGGCATCGATTTCGACATTCGGTATTGTGATTGAGGTCGAGGGCGAGGGCCCGCTTGTCATCACAGTCTTCTTATCAGCATGCAAGGTAGCTGAAGCTTTGATAGCTAAATCCAAATTTGTTTCTATATTAGAAACCCCTTGACTACACCACTTTTTCCAGCAGTCCATACCTTTAAGTTTATCACTCTTCCTTTTATTCCCCTCCATTTTTCGACAGTAATAATGATTCACGTATTTATCCTCAACAAGGTCACCGAATAACACTGTACTAAAATTACTCACTTACCCGGTACACTTAATTCTCTTCAATATTCGTTCACCACTTTTCACTTATATTCGTTTCGAGTTCGCATGGAACAATATTGCCGTAAGCGCGGTCACGCGCCGCTTATATAACAGCCCAGTAGTAGCCGTCCAGAAACTACCACAAACTTCCACAAAGCTCCGCTCATTCCGATCGAGGGGCGTAGCGAATAATCGAGAAACAACGCAAAGTTTCTATACGATACAAAATAGTTCGACTACTTGACAAGAGATGGCGTTACTGTGCGCAACGTCCACTAGTTCGGATATATATTCAATTCAAATGTAATAATTTAACTCTCTTCACTCTTCGTATTTTTTCGGTATAATATTAGGTAATATTTGGCTTATTTCGGGGGAGGGTTGAACTCCCCACTCCCCCCCACCCCTGGCTACGCCCGTGCACTACCTACTTCCGGTTTTGACCAGCAGATTTCGTCAAGTGCCACGGTCATAAAAATATACAATAGTAATTGAACTAGCGAATTTAGCAGATATGCTAGTTCAGGGCGCGTGCTCGGCGACTAGTTTAGACATTATAGATAATGTCAAGGAAATTAAAATGGTTTTGGCCTTTGAAACTTACTTGAGTAATAAGTATGGTCTTAATGCTGAAAATTTTGGAGACCTATGGTCTATACCAACAAATATGTAGTAACGTCATCTCTGAGCAAAATTGACATTATTTACCGAAACACTTATTAGAAATAGCGAGAAAGATATTTTTTATTGTGTATATTCTAAAATTGTGACAGAGGAAAAGGGGTATAAGTGCTAATCTTACGCTTAATGTTAGACGTGTGTTAATGTTTCCATCCAGCTGACGGGGTGTCGCACGATTAGTACGTGTATGTGTGGTATACGTAAACGTCGATTAGAGTGCGATGGAGACGGCTGCATGGTCGGCCGGCGACCCTTTACCAGAAGAAAAATCAGGGGCACGCGCCCGAGAACGCAGCAGGGTAGCGCGAGGCGCTGCACCTTGGCTTCGATCCCGATCGACACCTGTACCTGTATGAATGTGGATGTGCGCGGCAGGTGCGTACGGATGGGGCCGGGAATCCGACGGCAGGGTCGGACTGCACACATCACGTGCCAAAAAGCCACAAACTATACTATGTAACAAAAAAGCATCATTTAACGAAACTATATATTTTAAAACCAATTCTTGTACACATACAGGGTATGGCAGATAATCGAGTGATAATAGAGGATGATTTTTTTAGCGCGTCCGAACTTAAATTCAAATATAGCAACAACGAAATCAAATGCAATGAAACTATTTATTTTATGTGAAATAACTTTCAATGACATTGATGTTTGAAAACAATTTCGGACAATTGTCCGCTGCGTCTACTTCTGACAAAGTGAATTTTGTCATTCCAATTTCCCACTTCTTTTTCAAGCAATTGGGGTCAGCAATTGTCCAAGTTATGTTGACTTCGAAGGCTTCAATAGTTGCTGGTTTATGATCCAAAGATTTAACACAACCCCAAAAAAAAAAAATCTAAAGACGTTAAACCACAGGACCTTGGTGGCCAGTTCACAGGTCCGTTCCTCAAAATAATTTATTCACCGAATTGTTCCTCAAAAAATCGATTGTTGCGTTCGCTGCATGGGTGTAAAAAGAGAATATTTTTTTTACTGGCAGTAAAACTAGTGAAGCGGATCAGGTGGCAGTTATAATACAATCTTATCCTGATCATCCAGTACCAGTAAATAACCGTATTGAAAACTTTAGTAACTTACTACTGAATCAAGATGATGGATCGGAATCGGAACCCGTAAATCCCGTAAATATTATCGACGAGGCTTCTCAATCTTATGCACCTGAATCTCTGTCAGTTCTGGGAGATGAAGATGAATGTCATGAAAATGATATTGGGCGATCTTCTGTAATAACTACCGAAAAGCGAATGGAAATGTTAAGGCGACTTTGGGTGCCTTTAGAAAAGTATAATTTTACTGGCGATGCTACGTACTTCACGCCAGAAATGTACAAGTCTTAGCTTACTTATTCGAAAATATTAAAAGGTGCGTTCTGTTTGTTTTGCGTTTTATTTTCATCGAAACTTGTACGTCGTATGCAGGGTTCTCTTATTATTCGACCAGTCACTAAGTATAAGAATATATATACTTATTGTAAAGCACATGTAAGTAGTCAATGGCACAAAGAGTCGAGTGCGTCTGCCAAAAAACAAATGTACTGGTTAGGGTGCAAACAGGTCACGCAAAAATCATTGCAGATAATAAAAATGTATTTAAGACCTATTAACAATACTATAGTTTTTTGCGGAACACATGATTTGTCATTGAGAGTAAAAGATAAAAATTACGGGGTTTTTCAAGGTTTGCTTAAGTTAAAAATGAATTCTGGTTATGAAATTTTGAAGAAACAGTTAGAAAAAGGATATAAAAATGCTCAGCACACGTCCCCAAAAATACGAAGTGAGATTTTAAGTATATATGCAGTCCTAATCAGAGAAAATTTAGTCGACGATGTTAAAGTTGCAAGTGTCTACAGTATTTTGGCTGATGAATCAGCTGATATATCGGGAAAAGAGCAACGATAAATAGGTATCAGATTTTACAACCATAAAGAAAAAAACGTAAGGGAAGAATTTATGGGTGGTGTCGAGTCTATCTAGTTGAGAAAATGGATGCCCAAACTATAGCTGCTGAAATTAATAGATTCATTAATACATTTAATATTGATGTTAACAAATGCGTGGGACAGGCGTACGACGGATGTGTTGTGAAAATATTTAGAGAAACATATAAGAAGGGTTTATATTTTCACTGCGCCTGCCTCAATCTAAACCATGTTGTAAACCACTTAAATAATGTTCCTGAGATCCGCAATTCATGACAGTTCCTGCATCGGAACTGTCAAAGATACGAATTATTTTTTTAGGAAATTAGTTTTGCGTCGAAAATATGCACCAAAAATCTCATAGTTGTGTGAAACAAGATAGTCTCAAAAATATAAAAGTATTTCATTGTTTAAGAAGCATTTCATTGAAATTGTAAAATGTCTGGAAACACTTTCTCAAGAAGGAAACTCCAGGACAAGAAAATTGGCTTTTTTATTGTTATCTGCAGTTGAACAAACCACGTTCATATTGGCTTTATGTATTATAGACAAGTACAATTTCGTGCTTGAACCAATGGCGAACATATTGCAGTCTAAAACCCTAGACGTAATCAAGTGTGCAGAGCACATCCAAACAATATCAACTGCAGTTGCAGAACACATATGTTTTGCCCAAGAACGCAATGAGGAGCTATTAAAGTTAGCTAATGAAATAGCTGAATATTTGAACTTAGAGCTTCGTGTTTCACAGGTTGCACGTCGCCAAAACTACAGGGCAAATCATCCAGCTGCTTCATTAAGCGTCGCTATACGAGCCCTATTTGGACTCGTTATTATCATCATTGGAAGCGAGGTTTAGCCAAGAACAATCGGCGGCGTTTGCTCTATCGTTGTTACACCCTGCTCAGATAGCAAAAATTAATGCTCCAGATTTAAAAATTCGTATTGAAGAAGTCACCAAATTATATGAATTAGAGGGGATTGCATCAGAACCCGAGCTGTGGCAGATTTTATGGACAAACAAGGAGGAGAATTTCAAAACTTTGGAGATAACATACGTGATTAAACGCGTAGACACATTCTATCCAAACGTTAAAACAGCCCTATATATTTTATTGACAATGCCTTATTCTTCAAACGCGTAAAAACCTGGCTGAGATTAACAATGATTGCAGAAATACTAAACGGGCGCTCAGTGTACATAGAAAAATTGTAAATAGTTGAAGTGATTTATTTTTACAGAAGCTATTTTAAGCCGCTTTGCAAAAGACTCACGAAGATTACTTTTGAAATAAATACTTAATTACCACACATTTGATCACTAAACACCAAAACACTTTTTTTGAACTGCTTGACGCACGTTTCGCTAACCATGTTAGCATCATCAGGAGATGATTTAATCTAATTCTAAAATTAAACTGTTCTATTTATATGAAAACCATACCTAACGAAGCGTGTAAAAATCATGAACCGTGAAGTATACTAAGCCTTACATTAATAATTGAAAAAGTTGACTGAAAGGAATCGGTCCTTTATCTCGGTTCATGATTTTCTTACATTTTTCTATTTGAATGCTTTCATATGCATCCAAAGCCCTATTATTATTAACACTTTTAATTAGCCTTAAATTACTAATATCTATACTGTGGTCATGTTCGATTGCATGTTGGGCAACACAAGATTTTTCATTTCTGCCATATCTAATGTGGCCAATATGTTCTTTATATCTTGTCAATATGGATCTTTTTTGTTTGCCCAATATACCTTCGATCACAGTCTTGACAACTAATTTCGTAAATCCCCGACTTTTCATGCTGCTCTACTTTATCCTTTGGATTACCCAGAAATTCTCTTAATTTATTATATGGTTTGTACACAACCTTAATGTCCACTTTTTTCAAAATTTTGTCTAGTCCTCTTGTCATCTGGGCATCAAATGGTATTATCATGAATTTCTTTGTGTTCTGATCCTTTTGAAAAGTCGAAGATTCTTTCAATAATTTTCTGAACTTATGTTTTCTAATTAGTTTATCTACAATGTTCTTTTTATAACCATTCACTTCAGATACCTCCCCTGTTTCACACCAAAGGTTCCAATAGAAGAACTGATGTACCACACATTTCTCTTTATCCTCACATTTCTATTTGTGTTGAATTATTTACCTATGGGCAATTTCTGAAAAACGGTATTTATCGACATCTTAGAGAAGTGAGCAGTCGCCCCATCTTGCTCAAACCATGTCATCATTAACAAGAGACAAGCCGGTTAATTGTAATGTCAAAATACTGTCGATTATTTGAACATAGCGAGTTGATGTTACATTAATTACACATCAAAGGCATAGTAAAAAAAGTAAGGACCCTCGTACAGAACCAATAAGAAAATGTTGTGTGTATTCACAAAACCCAAATGGTAAACATATGCTTCATCAGACGTAAACAATTTGTAAATAAGGTTATCATTTTTATAAAACTCGTAAAGATTTTTTAAACTTCTCGATGCGCGTTTCGCTAACTTTGTTAGCATCATCAGCATATAATTTAATATAAGACTGATGATACTAACATGGTTAGCGAAACGCGCCTTGGGAAGTTTGAAAAAACTGATTTGGTGTTTAATGGTAAATCTCTTTGAGTTTAGTGCTTCACACCGAAGGTACCAACAGAGGAATTGGGGTTATTATTTTAATCTAAAAAAGGCGAAAATTGATGATCAAAATATAAGCGGAAGTGTGGTAGTTGAAGTGACATTTCTTTTACTTTTGAAGCCTTCTTTTTTAGCTTAGATCACTGTTTCTTGATCTATCACAATATAATCAGTATATTGGCAACAAGGGGTTGTTGACTGTGTTTAAAACGTTTTGCCATACGCTATTTGTGTTGTTAAGTGATATACAAATTTTATCTTAGTCAAAAAATGGAATTAACTTGTGAGAATTTTCGTGTGATGATTTACAATGTGGATTATCTCAACAATAGTGCATTGATCAACTCACTTTGATTTTTGGAGATAAACTAAAACCACTGTATATCACTGGTTTAGTGACTACAATCGTGGCCATCCTTAGTTCACCGACGAATATAAACAAGTTTGCTCAAAATCGGCTGTTGTGCGAGAAAACGTCGATAATGTGCGCGAATTGATGAAGCAAGATCGTCACGTGACATACCGTGAGACTGAGGTACTGGCATTAGTATGATAAGCATATATACGATTTTACATGAATATTTAGCCTTGCAAAAGATTTGTGCTCGTTGAATTCCACTTAATTTGACAACCGCTCAAAAAAGGCTCGTGTTGATTCGTGCTCGATACATTTGTGGTGCGTCAAAAGCCTTGTATAACGTCTACACAGGTGACGAATCATTGATATATGCGTATTAGCCCGAAAGTAAAGAGCAGTCATCTGTATGGGTCTTTCAAAACAAAAGTTGTTCGTGCAAAAGGCACTTTCAAGCAAATGGTCTCTTGTTTTTTTGGGATAAATAGGCATGTGGCGACAGTGCCACTGGAGTATCGTTGAATGGTCAGTTCTAAATGGTATACAACCATTTGTTTGCCAGAAGTATTTGAATAAATACGAAAAAACAACCAGCGACGCAAGATCATTCTTCGTCACGACAACGCGAGCTGTCACACATCGGACCGAACAACTCACTATTTAACCGGTCAAAACATCAAATTGATGGGTCATCCGATGTACAGTCCTGATTTGGGTCCCAATGATTTCTTTTTGTTCTCGTTCGTGAAGAATAAAGTGAAGAAAACAATTTTCGATGGCAAAAGAAGCGGTTGATATAATGTTTTGGAGATACCTCAATCAGAATGGAAAAGGTGTTATGATAATTGACTCAAACATATGCAAAAGTGTATCGATTATCGCGCAGAATATTTTGAAAAACAATAAAACTATTTTCAATGATAAATATTTGTTTTTATTTATTATTCTGGTTACATAAATAGCAACCCTAGTAAATATAACATAATTTAATTTTAGGAATAGATTGAACTATATCTTGATAATTTTAACATGGTTAGCAAAACATTCGTAAAAAGTTATTTGGTATCAATGTTTTATTAGTATCAATGTGTATGTTGGCCAACAGCGGCAGTAAATCCGATTCTGTCTTCGACCGGCGTCGTAGTGTAGAGCGACTGACCCCTATAAAAAATTCTGTATAACGCGGAACTGTTGATGTCAATGCCGATGCCGAAACGTCCCGTGTAGGGAAGCGGTCTGCCAGATTGGACGAAAATCCTTTTGCTTTAAAAACGTTATTTTGATTAATAAGGCAGGTGGGTCCCGATTGGTCTAATACGAGGGTACCTTGAAGAAGTTTCAGTCTAACAGAGAGAAAACTTCATTAGTTATATTTTTCCATATAATCTGATTTAGACTGTTCTAACATCTTAAAGAGATGATAGACTGTTCCAACATCTTAAACGTTTTCTTCTGGTTTTCCCATATTAATGTTTGCAATTTATTTGAATTTTGTGCGATCTTGTAGCCCTGTATAATAGTTTTAGTTAAAAAATTGTATAATCACGTGAATTTAGAAACAATATAAAAAGCGTTGGAATTTAACATTATTGGAAGGTATAGAAGAGGCGTGGAAAATTAGCAAAGTAGAAGGTGAAGAGGGAGTTTCAATCCGATTAATTTAAATTTGATTCAAAACATTTAGTGAATAAGATATTGTCCTCTAGATAATACCCTCTTCTTATGATGCCTTATATATATATATATATATATATATATATATATATATATATATATATATATATATATATATATATATATATATAGGATTTCAATGGAGGGGAATACAGCCCGGGAGGTGGAACGGCGTGTTAAATATGGTTGGCAGGCATTTGCTAGGCTCAATATAGTGTTTAAGAGCAGACTCCCACCTTGCCTGGAAAGAAAAGTCTTCGATCAGTGCGTTCTACCCGTTATGACATACGGAAGTGAAACCTGGACACTCACATCGCAATCAATTCAAAAACTTCGGGTGGCACAGAGGGGAATGGAAATATGTATGCTCGGCATTACAAAATGAGACAGAAAGTCCTGCGCATGGATCAGGGAACAAACAAAAGACTGTGACATCATTGGATGAGCAAATCAAATGAAATGGAGATGAGCAGGCCATATAACTAGGCGATGGGACGACAGATGGACCAATGCAATCCTGGAGTGGATACCGTTTGATCGCAAACGTCCGTGAAGAATACCGAAAGCACGATGGATTGATGACATCGTTAAGTATATTGGACCCGAGTGGCAGAGGAAGGCCCATGACCGTGAAAGTTGGAAGCATGCTGAAGAGGCCTGAAGAGGCCATCCTGCAGTGGATCGATACATGCTGATGATGGTGATGATGCTGACGTGCACGGGTCGTTGCGCTCAGTCTTATAGCCTGACTGCGCAGATTGTTTCTTCTTTTTCAGAAGAGATTTCCATACTTTTGGAAAGTTGCGAGCATTGTTTCGCGTATTGAGTTCACCCCTTTCTTCTATTTCAAGAGCTTCTCTGATTGTTCGGAGCTTGTAGTTTTCAATATTCACTATTTCTTTGGCTGCTTCAAAATTGATTTTATGTCCTATCGCGACGTCGTGACTTTTCACAGAAAACGGATCGACACCCGAAATGATATATATATATATATATATATATATATATATATATATATATATATATATATATATATATATATATATATAGAAAAGTTCATTAAAATTTTATTTTAAGGGGTCTATAAGAGGTCCAAGTCTGTGCAATGTATCAGAAATATCTGCTATTCGATTATCTTGTGCCACTTTGCTATTAATAGCTCAGATCTATTGCGTGATATTGCACTTGCGACTTGGTTTACCTATATTTCTTTTTGACCAATAATCAGGCAATTTCGGGGCACGAAGTAAATCCATCTAAATTTGTAGGCCTATAAAAAACATAATTTCCTCAGGGTTAGTATCTTTCCACTTATTTATTCGAACCCATTGTAGTGTTGTAGTTTATAAGAGGAATTAAAAAACATTTAACAAAATGTAACAAAGTTTAAAGCTCAATATACACCAAGACACCACGTACTTAATAATACTTAAACAATTAATCCTACAACCTTAATCAGAAGAAATAATTTTTCTAATCGGTTCCTTGTCAATGTGGAGGATTTTATATTGGTGAATAATGGCCTCTCCAAGTTAGTTTCCAGGATAAATGTATTTAGATCAACGATGTTTCAACTTTTTAATACCCTCAGAATAATGCGTTTTGTCCAGCTCTGCAAGATAAGCGGATGCCTCAGCTTTGGCCTCATCTTTATTCAGCGAGCCATTCGTTATATTTGGGAAGAGCATAGAAGCTTTTCAAAGTATAGGTCATGGAGTTTTACAGTTCAGGTCAGATGTTTAACTTGACTGGTACATTTCAATTGGTCCAGTAGTGAAGCGCAATTCTTTCTGATGATTAATTGCCTTTTGCTAGGTAGTCCATAGTCATTACATTAGACACTGCGAGAATCCTAGAAAATTCTAACCAGAACTTTTTTATCGTTTTCGATTTTCTTGATTTACTTTTACTTTTCTTTTCTTCTTCTTTTCCACTTCTTTTCCTTCCTCGAATAAGCCAATCATGGACTACAAAAGTTAATTGAAATAACCTGTATATTAGGTTGTTGTGCGTACTATAGAGACTTCTTTCTTGCCGTTATTTTCTTTATGGCTTTGTCGTTTATACAATTTTTAATCTATTTTGTCTTAATTTAGTATATATTATTTAAGTAACAATATAAGTAATAATTAGTGTAATAATATAATAAAATCAAGTAATGTTATTAATAACATATTAAGTATACATTTATTTCATTGCATAAAGAAATTTTTTTGTTTATGATAAAAAATTAAATGTTATATTTCGCTTGAGTCATGTTCAGATGAGACGATCTTTTTCAATTGCCCCGGTAGCCTGTTTCGTTACAGATTTTAACAAGTCAGGATGGCTACATGCGCGCCCTGGCTCGTTGTGCCGCAACCGATAAGCCCCGATAATCATCTCCGAAACCGTTTAGGACATTAAACGAGAAATTTGCGATTTAAATTCATAATTTCCAGCTGGATTCTGTTTTTTGTCGAAAGGGAAACGGTGTGGCATAATAAAAGATAATTTTAATAATGGATATTTACATTATAGGAAAATATAAATTATACCAGGGTTGTTTTTGATAGCAGGTAAATTAGAGGTTTCAGTTCAATTAGGATCATCGATATTTTTTTTTTACACGAAATCCGTCCGGCCTTGCTCGGCGTGGTTACTCGCTGGATTTGAAATCTTTGATTATTGAATTTCCATAGTTTAATTGAGATTATTCGATGGACTAATTGGTATCATTACTATATGATGAGTTATCATATACGAGTCCTGTGTGAATATAGTGAGAAAAATCTTTTGTAGACGCGATGTCGTTCAAAAAGTAACATTTGTTTCAGTGCTTCGTCTTTTAATTGAATATGATTTGTGCGGATTTGGAAGATATCGATGTTTCGTACAGTACTTACAAGAAGTGGTTTGAGCAATTCCAAACTAGAAGAATTTTTTTAAAGGAATAAATTTAAAAAAAAGTTATTTGATGTCATTTTTTTCTTAATATCATTTTTTATTTGATATCTTTTATCTATCAATGATATAATTACGTATCTCACGTTTTTTTCGAAACTTTGTGCGAAGCTATCACGTAACTTAAAAAACAAGCAAAAAAAATACGTTAAAATATCTTTAAGGATATAATTTTTATCTACATTTATTATTTTTAATATATAAAAAATATATCTTTAAAAAACCATAAATTTTGTTATAAAACGTTTTTTGTCTCTCCCACGGGCGTAGCCAGGATTTAGTTTGGGGGGAGGGGGGGGGGGGGTTAGTTTGAAGTAAATAAAACAACAAAAATATACTTACATGAAATTTAATATCTATATATTCATCGGAAAAATTACGACATATTTATAAAGTTCTTAACTTTAAATGAAATGGTTAAATTAATTTCGTTCCTCTGCGCTAAATCTAACACCATTAAAGAAGAAATCTTCTAAAATCTATAATATTAGGTAATATTTGGCTTATTTCCAAGGGGGGGGAGGTCGAACCCCCACCCCCCCTTGGCTACGCCCGTGGTCTCTCCTGAAATGTAATGGTTTTTGAGATACGTGGTTGCGTTAGAATTCCCTCGATATATCGTTGCTAATTTTTTTTATCGCCCTGTCTAATCTTAATTTGTTTTGTTTACTTATTTGTTATATTTGAACATAAGGGATCTAAAGAAAATAAGGGAAAAGAAGCGGACTAACAACTACACAGCCAAAATACTAGCTCCGTCAAAGGATTACATCAAGTCACTTAGCTCCTATGTTATTTAAATTATACCTGAACGAAGTGTTTATAGAGACGGAGAAAATGGACGGATTTTCACCTGGGATAAAAAGGATGTCCGCTATATGAAAATTAACCGAAGAATATATAAAGGAAGGATTTCAAATACATTTTAAGAAAACCGTTTTTTTTAATTTTAATAAACCGAAGAAAAATACATGCTAGTTGGATGAGAAGAAAAATACTTAAACTTGGAGAACGGATGTAGTTTGAGAAATTGTCAAAGTTATAAATACTTTGAAACAGTTATGTCCAATAAAGGCGAAAGTGAGTTAGAAAAGGTATACGTTCGAAATATTTAAAATAATTATTATCTAAAACACAATTTAAACAATGCCCAGTATACACAAATTAAACTTTTTACTTAGTCAATTTAACTGCACTTACTGCTACTAAAGCATGTCAGTGACGCGAACTCACAAGATTTTTCCCATTCAAAAAGAGTCCAACACCCACATGATACAGTCGAGTATATAAAATGTATTATTGTATCTATATGAGTATACATGTACGCAGGCCGCTGCGCGTCGCTAGTCTGGCGTAACACGTCACTAGCATGTCGGTGACGCGAACCTATAAGTATTGCCCCTACCAAAAATCGCTCAAGGCGGTTAAAGAAGTTTTCAGTTCAAAAAAGAAGAGGAGATAGAAGAGATACTATGAAAATTGTAATAGTTAAAAACCTAACGATAACTACCCGATGTGGGCATATATAGAACATCTAAACTATGATTATGTTCACTAATGTTACTTCTACCTCTATAATTTGGTGATAGAAAAAATCTGAAGTAATTTTCTGTTTTTAAGCCAAACTTTACATAAAATGTACCTTTTGTTCAAGTCACAAAAAATACATTTATTTTTGTTTAGCATTGTAATTGAGTGCTTGACTTAAAGAAAAATATATACTCAAATTTATAGTGTACAAGGGCATCTTTTAATTTGTAAAAACATCTGCGCGTCCACCAAACTCCGGTCTATCTATTAAAACGCCTATTCATAATGATGATAATCAACCCCGGAAGACGATCGCCCTTGTTGCAAAGGGTTGTTCAACCTGCTCGGACCTAACGGTACCGAAATTCGCCAAATGAAAACAGAAAAAGCGAATAAAAAAAAGGACAATCGGCGCTCCAACCTTAACATTGCGATGCCGACTAGCGTTGCCATTAATTTTATGAGCGAGATTGTGCTCGAGACCGGCGAACTGTAGCACGGACGGAAAAAGGACGGCATGAGCCAGGTGGGATCGGGAAGTCGGAAAACGGCTTTCTCCTCGACAGTTGGTGTGTTTTGTACGGCACGCACCGCAGCGGACTCTTCTCTGTTCGTTTTTGGAAGCTACACACACGCAACACACGACGATGAGTCGTTGGAATGATTTCTTTCCGTTTTTTTTTTGGCTCGGTAGCTTGTCGGATCAAACGGTTCATTTGCTTCACAGTATACATGGGCTTATAAGGAAAATACATTCGGTTTTTGTAAATAGATGGCGCTAGTTGGTTATACGCGTATGTATACGTTTTTGAAATGATGGTTTAGTTTTTATTTAGTAAAAATATTGTATTGTTAGAATATTGATTGTAAAGAGTTTTCAAATAAGAGTGTCAGCACTTAGAAACGTAATAGTGGCAACATTGTTTGAAATGTACTGTATGTAGATGTACACCCATAGTCTGTTGTGTTGGCAACTGCTGTGTCTGTAACAATTGGGTTGTTGAATAGAAAATAATTTTCGATATTTTTACGTTATTTTATGGAGTTAATTATTACGTTATTTTATGCAGTTAAGTATAAATTAATTTTATAAATTTAAAATAAAATCACGTGACTACGAAAGCGCCACGATTGGCTGCTATGTTTGTGACGTCATTATGTTAAAGTGTTTTTTTTATGGAAGTACTGTCAACGGCTTTTTACTTGTGTATATACTGTCAAAATTATTGGAGTTTAATGCAAAGAAAAACTGTGTTGGTTAGTAATTTAATTGAGTAATGTGGAACAAAAGGTTCATAAAGGCCAATTCTGACATATCTAGATTCCAACATATCTAGTGTGGATATTTTTATGGTCACAATTTTCTCAAAAATGATATTCGGTTTAATTCAGCTAAAGTTCGAGGTGCTAAAGCATCAATTTGACTTTGTAAAAAAATAATAACGTAAATGTAAATAAGAAACAAATATTTCTATTTTGTAGGGTGTCACGCGAAAATTACGGTGACAAGGTTGTAGGTCATATTCAATTTCACCGCAAAAATTGTGTTTGCACGGTGAAAGAACGTGTATGTCCAGAACATAAAGTTTTGAGTAATGCTTATACAGTTAAATTAATTATCAACGAAAAACTAAGAAAAGTTCAAACGCAGTTCAACGTGTTAAGACACGCAGTTCAAACGCAAAAAAAGCTTACATAAAAAAAAAAACAAAAAACTTTGACCGTACTTTATTAAACGTTTAATTTTGTCACATTACACCACCATCCACTAGTGTCTTCAATTAATAACGCATAGGTTCGCTATAGGTTTTATAATACTCTGTAACTTTCTAACTCTGTGAGTCATTGACTAAATTAAATGGTCTCTCTCTTCTTGTAGCAAGATGTTCCAGACTCCTATACATGCTTCAAGTTCATTAACAATGTTGGCAGTCAAGGTAACGTCTCCAGAGTTCAATCAGATCTGCAAGATGACTGTTTGCGCTATTTCCTTTCTGTATTTAATATTGAAGGAATTAACCCTCAAGAGACGCACTTTTGTGCTTCCCGATTCAGGAGCACATGGGTATACCATACGTCTGCCATATGTGTTTGATTATTAATATTTTTTGATTAAATTATCCAATTTAATATATATTTTTTTTAAATTAAACCCCAATCAGTATAGAAAAAGACTATATTTATAGAATGTTCCAAAAAATAATACTATTCCTAATAGCATCGAAAAAATCAGCAAGAATATAAAAAAAATGTTAAAATGAGGTGTTCTATTCAAACGATCATATCTAGGCGAAATTAATAGATACAAATTTTCTTCCAACGGCATTTAAAAGGGGACTTAATGTACTTATTACATAATTTAACTTTAGTTAAAAAAATATATTTATTTAGTTAGGTAAAGTTCACTGGTATGATGCTCTTCAAAAACCGATTAGGTCTCGCTTTCAGTCTCTTTGTCATCGAAAATATCAGCTGCCTCATATAACACTTCTACTTTAGACGCACAGCAAATACGAGAACACCGTGTTCATTTTGAGCTAAATAGAAAATGAAAGAAACCGATAATAAATATTTAAAAAAATCAAAGTTTTCAATAAAAATACTATAGAAAATACAATATTTATGATTTACTCACCACAAACTGTGTCAAGATGGAAAAAAAACACACCATTTGTGCAAAAAGGTTAATTAAAGGTTTTTATTTATTGACAAAATACTGACTCAACAACAGCACTGGGTAGCGTAGTGGGTACCCGTAAACTGACGGTTGCTTATATTTTTGTTAGTATTCACCATCTTAAGATGGCTATCGTTTGGGGATCTGTAGTGGGGATAGTAAACATTCCCCCCCTTAAAGTCATCCCCTCACCATTGACCATTGTGACCATTTATAAGGGACTTATAAATATCCGTATCCGTATCTCTTATGTTTCTCTTGAGAGATTACTAACAAATAGCTTATGTTTCTTAAAATTTATTGATATTGTATCATCCCTGTATATCTATAAGAATAGCATGTGTTAACAAAAACACGTTTAATTTGGGAGAAAGCTAAAAAATGGTTTATTCAAAGAATGCGCCATCGCTAGCAGCAAAATTTTCCCATCTCTTTACACCTTTTGAGGAGGTCCAGTCATCAAGTTATTTTACATCTCCGCAATTGTTGAAGTGTTTGATGGAAAGTGCGTGAGACATGAAAGTGCGATGAAAATATGCGACACGATGGTGTCTCTGACTCCTTTCTGTGTGTGTGATGGGGCGCTGTCGTGCTGCAAAATGATTTTTCCGTGTCTTGAAGCCCGTGCTGGAATTTACTGTTTCACCTGGTGTCAGAACGAAACGCTTCTGAAGCCATCAAATGCACAGCACTGTCTTCTTTCCAAAGCGGCGATTCGGTCTTGCGGTTAATGTTGATGGTTATTATGGGTCAACCCAGGATTTTCTTTGTTTTAGGTTCTCAAAATATATCCATTTTTTGTCTGCAGTCACGATCCGATGCAAAAAAGTTTTTCTTTCATGTCGAAAAAGCAAAACTTCGCACACCGTTTTTCGCTTTTCCATTCCTCTGTCGTTAAGCTGATGTTCTGTGGTACCGTGAAATGAGGTGACGTTGCCCAATTCTGAATTTTAAACCGTTCTTGTTTCATAAAATGTTGTATTTTCTGGAAATCGTATGATCTATGCTACAAGTGGCAATAAGGACAATACAACAATAATGTTGCTCAGTAAAAAAATAATGTAAAAAAAATAAACAACTGGGTGGGCAACTGGGTGGACACCCCTATATGGGGTGTCTTTGCCCACCTTCTTATTTTATTGATAAAGCAAAGCCACCCCATTTAAAAGCGTAATTACGCAAAACACATTTTGAAAAATATATATATCAACCAATTTTGTTGGTTACAAAGAATTATATAGGCAGTTTAACATATTTATTTATAAAAAATACAAATTTATTCAACTAGGTAACTCATTATCACTTGTAAGGTAAAAAACATTTTTTTTTGTTACTTGAACATGGTAACATAACATAAGTAAGCAATTAACTTATTTTAAGTTGTAAGATATAAGACATATTTTTGCTTAATTTACATAGATCGTTAAGTCAACCCCAAAAATAATTCTTCCACGACCACAGCTTACAGGTGTAGGAAGAACACCAACGATTTGCTTCAAGTTTACATCAAAAATGTCAGGTTCGTTAGGAAAGACGAAAACATTTTTGTCTTTTGTGCGAAGGCAACTAACTGAAAATTCGTCGCTGCTTTCATAGATGTCTATAATTTTGGCCACATAGTGATTGTAAAATATTTGTTTGCCAAATGTGCCAAATTTTACAATAACATAATCATCGATGCTAAGTTTCTCTGGATTCACTTGCATATTTATTTGAAAACCCGAAAAACTTCCTGCACCGTCTGAGCTGTTATATAAAGACATATGTTCATCCTCTGAGTCGCTGCTGTCGTCAGAGTTTGTTTCAAGATGCTGTGTCTTTCTCTTCTGGGACCCAGAATATGAAATATCCTTGCTGCAACTAGCTGTAGGTTCAGGATATTCTATAGATACATTTTTTTTTCTTGCTTACTTTCAGAAAGTGGCAAATCAATTAAGGAAACTTTGGTAGGAAAATCCTTATCTCCTTTTCTGCAAGCTTGCAGATAATTGAGGAGTGTTTCGCTCACTACCCTTGGAGTTTCATCATGAGCTTGCGAAGGCGCACCCGGTATTTTTTTCAACACCTCTTGGCGGTTCACTGGAACAATGCCACACGTCTTAAAGCCTGACTTGATGCTTTCAGCAATTCTGGGCTTCATCTCTTTTAATAATCTTTTTAGTAGTCTTGGGAAAACCGACTTTTCCAAGCTTACACTGTGTGGATTTTTCATTTTGAAATCTGTTAAAATGGTTCTCCAAATTCTTTTGATAGGAGCGAAACAAGCCACATCTGAGGGCTGGCAAAGATGGGTGGCATTCGCAGACAGAAATACAAATTTTATATCTAGCTCTTCACAACGCTGTATAACTTTTGTGCTAAGGTGGGAACTCAGATTATCCCCAATAATACATTTAGAGCCTTCCAATTTTCTTGCCTACGGGACAATAATTTGTAAAAACCATTCCTCAAAATTTGGCCCATCAAACCACCCTGACGTTCTCCCGTACCTTGTGTCGCTGGGGCCGGCTTCAATCCATGTTCTCCATAAGTGCTCCGCCTTATATACGACGTAAACAGGTAGCACTTCTCCAGTAGCAGACACCGCAAACATTACTGATATGCAGCCTTTGGTGGAGTTGATGTTCCTTTCAGGGTACTTAACACCTCTTCTAAAGACCATCTTCTTCGATCCGGGATCATCCGAGAAGTTGGTTTCATCAAAGTTAAGAATGTTCTGCGTTGGAATATTTTCTAAAGACCTCTCCAGATGATCAAAATAAGATGATATATGTCCTCTTCCAACCGCTGCTCTTGCTCTTTTTACATTCTGACATTTCCGAACGGTGAGTTCGTCTAGATGTCGGTTTAAAAAATTCCTATACCACATGTCCCCAGGAAGATTATCTTTAAATTGTTGTACAACACGTCCCAGGGTACCAAGATATTCTTTTACAATTAATCTGATATCAAAGGAATCCAGCGGCATACCCCAATCTGCGCACGTTAAGATCTGATGCAAAATAGTTTTTTTCTTCTTCTATCGAAAATATCGTTTGTCCACCAAAATGTTTTGAATGTCGCTGTGCTATCTTATTGTCCAGTGTTTTCCTAGGAATTTTGTATTGAAGCGAAGCCTGCCTTGCTGACATTTTACCATTCTGTATGTCTGCAACTGTTTGAGCGAGCACATCGTCAGAATAATTCCGGTACTGGCGTACTCCTAATTTCTTCTTATAAATCCTGGGCATTTTTCTGAAACAAAATGTCTAGCTTTAATGCATTTTACAAATGCGAACAATTGGTCGGGCAAAGCTACTATCTGTAATCAACGCGTTCTGTTGACGGAGGTGACTTTGCCTACCACATTTTTAATCTCAAAAATTGTTTTTTTTTCAGATATATTATATCCCATCATTATCCTAAATAGTATCGTAGTTAACTGTTGGAGCCAAGTGGAAGTTTGAAACACACAAAATAGGCGTAAAAAATAGGCTTGGCTTAAAGACACTGTAATTGCCACTTGCAACTGACGACAAGCGCTCAGGCGACGTTAGAGACGCGGTATACCCCCCACAATAATTTCCAAGTGACACATACCACGTTGCGTTCAAGTAGTGGCTACGGATACATTTAACGTATTTTCGGGCGTAATTGGGCAAAGTCGCCCCAAAAGGCAAAGTCACCCCACTTCACGGTACCTTTCTGGATCTTCCGTGGCATGCAAACGATCGCAAATGGCTCGGCGACCAACATTTAATCTCTCTCCCATTTATTGTTAAGTTTACATACCGTCTTCTTCCATGAATGCTTGCAATTTGAAAATTTCAAATTATTTCGATTGACCTGGGGGTTCTTTGTCTTTGAAGTCGAAATCACTACTTTTGAAGCCTCTAAACCAACACCCGCAAGGAGCTTGCTTTGGGACATTGTCATAGTAAGTTTGGCTGATTTCATATCGGTTGGTATTGCTGTAGCAATAAAATGACATAAGAAAATAGACTGAATAGGCTGTGAACCGACCCTTGTTTTCAGCGCCATCTGTTAAGAGAATTAAGAATTATTAACAGCCACACCTGGTAAATTAAGTTCCAGGGATTTTACAAACAAGCTCTCGAAATAAAATCTCCAGTCCATTGCGTGTGGTGCGGTAGAAAAAAACAGTCGACTATCATGGAATGTATGTAATGTATAAATTTTAATTGCAAACAATATTCGGAGATTGTAAAACCGTGTAATAAATGTGTGAAAATAGGTAACAACAACAATAATAGTAATTTTGTGTAAATAACATTTGCATACATGTAAATGGAATAAATAAATGTTTTTCGTACAAATTATATTTTTTATTTCAAAAAAATTGTATACATATTATATAAACAAAACAAAATAATAGGACATTAGTATCATTATCAAGTCAACCAATTAACTATTAATTACAGAGAATATTCACTTTTACTCCCTGTGGGTGCTCTGCGTTTTCTAGAGAAATAACTTCAGATAAGATGCATTGTGCAGGTCGCTGTGAACGTCCGCCGTAGGATGGTGCGAGCCCTATGAAATTACACTCGCCATTTGATATCGAAAATTTATATGGTCTGTGGCCCTAACATTTGCTTCAGACGTATACCGCCGTCCCATTTGAGCCCAACTGATGACGGCTTATGGGTAGAAACTGATTTCGAAAGTTACTTGCTGGTGACAGAAGGAAAGGTATAGTACCCTTATCGTGTAGACTATGAAGTACGGATGAATATTCTCTGTTATTAATATTCAATCCGTATCAGAATATTCATTCAGGATGAAGACCTCTTCAGCATTCTTCCAACTCTCGCGGTCCTGAGCTTTCCTCTGCCATTCGTGTCCAATATACTTAATAATATCATCAGTCCATCCTGGTTTCGGTCTTCTCTGTGAACGTTTGCGATCAAGCGGTATCCAGTCCCGGACCGCCCTGGTCCATCTTTCGTCCCATCACCTTGCTACATGGCCTGCCAACTTCCATTTCAATTGCTTTATTCTTCCAATAAAATCACTCACCTTCGTTTATTCTCTGATCCATGTGTAGGCCTTTCTATCCCGTCTAGTAATGCCAAGCATACATCTTTCCATTCCCCTCTGTGTTACTCGAAGTTTTTGAACTGAGTGTCCAGGTCTCACTTCCGTATGTCATAACGGACAGGACACACTGATCAAATACTTTTCTTTTCAGCCAAAGTGGTAGTTTGCTCTTAAACACTATGTTCAATCTGCCAAATGCCTGTCGTTCCACCTCCCGGACGGTATCCCCTTCCATTGAAATCGAAACCCTCAGCCCAAGATATATATATATATATATATATATATATATATATATATATATATATATATATATATATATATATATATATATATATATATATATATATAGTGATTCACAGCTTCCAAATCTGTTCCCAAAATAGAAATTCTTTTGTCCTCGGAAACTTTATTGAACATGACCTGACTTTTATTCTGGTTTATTTTCAAGCCAAACTCCTCTGGGTCTTGTGAAAGAACAACGATATCATCTGCGAATCTAAGATGGTTTAAGCACGCACCATTAATCCTTATTCCATCCTGTTCCCAATTCAGATTACGGAACACTTCTTCCAGGTAGGCTGAGAAAAAAAAGACGGTATTGCGTCACCCTGCCGTAAGCCCCGCTTTACGTTTATTCCACCCTCAGGATCGTCAAGGTGGACTGTCGCTGTAGCTTCATCATATATCGATCCTAGTAGATTTACATAAGTTATCTTTGCACCTTAATTAAGCAATGCCTCTATTATGGCCCGCTTTGAGATCGAATTAAATGCTTTTTCATAATCGATAAAAGCCAAGCACAGTAGCATACTGTATTTGTTGTATCTTTCTATGACCTGCTGTAGAAGCTGGATGTGATCCATTGTACTGAATCCACTTCTGAATCCTGTTTGCTCCTTGGTTGTGCGTCATTAAGTTTTCTTAGTATTCTTTTGGATATTATCTTGGTGAAAACTTTGTACACCACTGATAGGGGGCTTATTGGACGGTAGTATTTTAAATCTTCCCGTTCTCCTTTCTTTTGTAAAATAATCAGTTCTGCATTTTTCCATAAGCTGGGTACTTCTTGTTGTTTGAGGCATTTTGAGTATAATTTTGCTAGTGTTTTTTTTTGTAAAATCCGACAACCAGCTTTTAACATCTCCACAGTTATACCATCCCTTCCTGGAGCCTTGTCATTTTTCATCGAGACTATAGCTTTTGTCACTTCCTCCACCAGGATATCCGGCACTTGTTGTTCAGTGGGCACTGGGGTTCTTGCCTGATTCTGATCCTCATATAACTTTGAATAAAATCTTCGGACAATCTCCAACATTTGCGTCTGTTCCCTGCACATTGTACAATCCTCACGCATTAAGGAAAACATTTGTGTCCTTTTCTTTCTTAGCTTCTGCTTAGCTTTGTTAATTCCCCTGTTTTCTTCCAGAGTTTTTTACACCAGCTGCATGTTGAATCAGCGCATTTCCTCTCGAATACGTTTCCTTATAGTTCTGCAAAGCTCAACGTACGTCTGCATTCTTCATTGTCTGGCGTTTTTCCATTAAATTAATGGTCTCATTGGAAATTTTTTACTCTTTCAAACATTTACCTGCTGGTGCTATTGAAGCCGCCGTTTTAAACATATGGTTGGCGATTTCTTCGTATCGGTCCGTAACTTCCATCTCCTCCGGATCTTGTAACACAGCGAAGTGATTCGACAAAGCAATCTCAAAATCTCTGCCCCTCTCCAGCAGCTTCCCAGAATCCACTTTGCCCTTTTTGATGTTATCATTATTTCGCGCTCTTTTCGGCAGTTTATCCTAATTTTTGCTCGTACCATTCGGTGGTCACTTTCCACATTAAAATGGTTAAGGACAGTACATTTGCAAAATATTGCTTTATCGTTTGACATGATGTAATCAATTTCACTTGTGAGTGCCGATGGACTTTTCTATGTCCATTTTTTGTTGATCTTCTTCTATAAAACAAATTCATAATGTATAGTTCTTATTCTTCAGCAAAGTCAACCAGCCTGTCACCTTTATTGTCCGGCTCACCATTTCGATATGGGCCAGTTGCATTTTCACCAGTTTTTGCTTTTCCGATTCTGACATTAAAGTTGCCCATCAGGATTTTAAATCTACACTTCTCTCATCATCATAAAATTTCTCAATTTCCTCATCTTTATGACTTATAGTTGGTGCATAAGCTTGGACGATTTGAAGCTTAAACTTTTTATTCAGCTGAATAACGCATTGGGCTAATCTGTCAGATATACTTTCAAATTTGACTACGCTGTATTTTAGCTTTCGATAGATGAGGAATCCAATTCTACCACATCGTCCATTCTCCGTACCTCGGGTGAAGAGTACGTGACCAGTTGGTTCTAGTTTGATTAACTCTTCGCCCTTTCTTCGTGTTTCAAAGTGCCCAATAATATCCCAATGCATGTTGTAACGTTCGATTAACAGTTCTTGCAGTCGGACCTCCGTTTTCATTGTCCGTATATTAAGCCTAGCAATGTCAAAATTTCAATGGCAGCCTGATCTAACCTGGTGATTCGTAGCACCCTCGACCTTGGGGCATATCTTCCCGCTGCCGTAGGTAGTTGCCACTGGGCCTCCGGAGAACGAGGGTCGTGTTTGAAGTTGTACTATCATGTTGAAGGCATGGACCGTAATCTGCCACGCCGGTTCAATGCGGGTTGGCTGATTTTGGATCATGTTTGTCTGAAGCCTCTGCCTTGATCTGTCCACCAAGGGTGACCCTCCCAGGAACTTACGCTCCAGATGGCATATATCAAAGCTTCATTGTTCTACTCAAACCCCTTTACCACGTCAAGGTCTGATCCACAAAGGAGGATATATATATATATATATATATATATATATATATATATATATATATATATATATATATATATATATATATATATATATATATATATATATATATATCTAGTTTACAACTAGAAAAAAGGTTCACAACTTTGTGAACTCTGGGGAGTAGGCAGATTGAGCTCTCGAAGTAAATCAACTGGATTCTCTTGAAAATGGCTTCAAAGTGGAAGCCGAAATGTTGAGATTTTGCAAATCTAAAACGCGGTTCGACCCGAGATCCTAGTAATTCTAATAATAATTAAGAGATACTTACAAAAAACTAGGATTTTAACAAAAAATGAACTTATCGTCTTGAGGCAAGTGTTATTTTTGTTAAAAAAATCCTCCGTAGTTTTTCATCAAAAGGAAAGTTTTTTTGGGGGAGTGAAAAAAATTTAATTATTAACGACCACCCTAATATATATATATATATATATATATATATATATATATATATATATATGTTGGTTACTTTTCGGTTTATTATAAATCATCTTCAAAATAATTCTAGAATATGTATCACTTTTACAGAAAATACAAATTCATATTCAAAAACTTACCAACTATATCTTATTGAAAAATTTCTTTCCTAATGTTTTTTTAAATGAAATATGACATTCTTTGCCAGATCTTTAAAACAAACATAAAAAAAGCATTAGAAATATAGAACCAAACGTAACTGCCCTTTTAAAATAAGCCTTAATGACCACAACTTTAATTTTAATAGCATAAAAATTTTAGATTTTGGAAAACAATATAAAAAAAAGAAATATAAATGAAATAATGTATATAAGTAAAAAAACAAATAATACCACTAATTTCAGAAAGGATGCTGGTAATTTAAGTTGTGTATATAAATATTTTTTAAATTTTCATTAATATTTTTTTTGCATCTAATAGCATTAGAAGTGAAACATTCAAAATTGTTAGGTTAGGTAATAAAGGTTAGGTTTAGTAATAAAAAAACAAAAAATACAAAGGTAACGAATATGTAATATATATAAAGCTAAGAAAGTTTACCCGTGCTTCACGTCGTGCTTTGCCATTCCTTCATCGGCTATCCAAAGCGCCAGCAAGCGTCTCCCAAGATCGGTTTCTGGCCTTAAGCCGTCATCAGTTGGGCTCAAGCTGGACACCTGAAGAGCGTATTAAGGAACTACTAAAGCCATGACCATTTAAATTGGCCATGTCGAATTGAGGCTGTAATCACATGTAGCCACTTCATTTTTCGGTAAATGGTTGCAGCAGTCAGACTGTGCGAAACCGTTCGTGATCCATCTAACTTGGGGTAAGTACTAGGTATGATCGAAAAATTGTGAACTGGGCCCGTAGAGAAAAGTATTAAAAAGTTATAGAAGTTCACCCGTGCTTTGCCATTCCATATATATATATATATATATATATATATATATATATATATATATATATATATATATATATATATATATATATATATATATATATATATATATATATATATATATGGAGTTTTTTGACTTCTTTGGACTGCGTCCAATGAAACAACAATAGTCAGGAGTTATACACCCCCGATTGATCTCATCTCAGAAGTCAAAAAACTCCATGTATAAGCCATCCGATGAAAAGTCGGTGAAAATATGGGTTGTTTGATTGTGGAGAGGGACTTCCTATTCTTGACGAGAGCATATGTCGGTACCGTGATGAGTCTAACCACCAACAGACGAAACATGTGCCCTCCAACGTGAGGGATGGGTGGGGCTCGCTCTCGGTCAAGCAACTATATGCTATATATATGTATATATATATATATATATATATATATATATATATATATATATATATATATATATATATATATATATATATATATATATATATATATATATCTAGTGTAATTTTTTTCAAGTAGAGGTAACATTTACAAGAAATGGAGTAAATAATTTCTTCAACAACCATGTTTGGGCAGTAGAAAATCCGTATTCTGTGAAGAGAACCCATTTTCAGCACATATTTTCAGTAAATGTTTGAGCCTTCGAAGGGAATGGCATGCTTATTGGGCCTTTCTTTTTTCCATGTTGCCTGATAGATGAAAATTTTTTAGACTTTCTTCAAAACAATCTGCCACAATTATTACGACATTTAAATAATGAATTTCACAGATGGATAGGACGTAATGAACCCCTTTCTTGGCCTTAATGCTATTTTTTATATAAATGCTAATTTGACTTCTTTTTGCGAGTTCTACAATGCAGTGGTCGAGAATATCAAACAGTGATGTCTGTTTTCAAATTTTGTAACCGTTAATATTTTTATATAAATGACTTTCTTTGTTCTCTTTACGAGACTTTCTGACTTCTTTTTACGAGATATACATTTATGATTATGAGATGTACGTTTTTATATCCCAATATCCATTTCTCGCTCCCAGATGTTACTCTAAGGCGGATTGCTGTTTTATAAACATGCATTTTTAAGGTTTTCGAAATATTTTACTTCTAAACACTTTACTAAGAGTACCTGAAGATCACATACTAGTATAACATACATTAAGAGATTTTACTTCTTCTGCTGTCCGTTTCGATACGAATGGCTAGAACTTTATATGCGATATTGAGAAGAGTTATTTCGTTATAGTTTACCTGAATTATAGCATCTATTTTCTTTAATAATGAGTACAGCGCTGCTCCAGGACGTTACTTTAACATTTTTCTCCGTATCCATATATGTCTAACAGGAGAATACATTTTTTTCAATTAACATTATGACCCATTTTAAACAATTTTCGGTAGCAATTCCGTCATTTTCTGGGCTGACATAATCTGGATATATCTTGGATTTTTCTGAATTTGATAAAACAGGTCAAATCTGTACTTATATTTTCCATATAACCAAAAAAATAATGGTTTGCTCAAGACTGCGAAAGAGAGATAGAAAACAGAAATATGGAAATGAAGTATGATTGAGAAAGAACAGAGGAGGAAGGAAAAAAATCCAGAGAAAATATCAAGAGAAGTTAATGATAAGAATAGAGGAAGATTTTATGTTTTAAGTAAGTTTTCTCCTTGCCAATTTTTTTCTAATACGTTTTTTATATACCAGGTATGTAAATATGAAACCGAAATTTTTGCATAGTAAATACACGTTTATTGTATGAAAATGATAAAAATATTGTATTCGAAGTATTGCCCATGACTAGCTAAACATTTTTCCTACCTGTCTGACAATTTCTTTCCCGAAAACTATGTTCTTAAACAAACACATCTCCAATGATGGTGATGACATTTGTGAAATGTTTTCTGACTACTTTAGTAGTGTATTTATGTCTTCTAATTCGCCTGTAAGAGTAGAGAAGACTGTCTCTAATAATGCATTTAATATCCTTTTAGTTACTGAGTCCAGTATTTTAAACGCGATAAACTACCTCGACGAAAGAAAAGGACCAGGTCCTGATGGGCTCCCTTCTCTGTTTCTTAAGTCTTGTCCGGCTTTGTCTACACCGCTACATTTAATATATAATCAATCTATCTCAAAGGGGATCTTCCCATCACGTTGGAAAATTGCGCAAATTATATATACCAATATATAAATTTGGTGATAGAGCCAACATTCAAAACTACCGTCTTATCTCCCTACTAAATCATTTCGATAAAATATTTGAATACGTCATTGTGCAAGAATTACTGTTTAAAGTTAATCCGTCAATTGATCCTGCTCAGAATGGTTTCTGCAGGAGTAGGTCCGTATTGACTAGCTTGGTGCCTTTCGTACTAAAGGCATTGGATAATATGGAAAATGGTCTAAGTACTTGTGCAGTCTATACCGATTTCTCAAAGGCTTTTGTGGTCCACCATCCTACGCTTATCACGAAATTGATGAACTTTGGAATACACGCCAATCTCCTAAAATTGATTGAAAGTTATGTAACTGATAGAAAGCAGTATGTGGCCGTCAATGGACCGAAGTCTGGCTATCGGTCTGTATCTTCAGGAGTACCTCAGGGGTCTCACTTGGGACCGCTTCTTTTTAATATATTCTTGAATGATGTCGGTAGCTGCTTCTCTTACTGCGATTACTCTTTATACGCCGATGATCTTAAAATGTTTGGTACTGTGATGCGGCCTTCTGACGCTGATTCAATTCAGAATGACCTTTCTAGACTGGTCAATTACTGCCGCCACCATAATCTAACATTGAACACCAGCAAATGTCAATTTATTATTTTTTCAAGGAGTACATCTCCTTTCAATTTCAATGTAATATTGCAAGTGGATGGAGCGGTGTTGGGAAGGGTGGATACGATCAAAGATCTGGGTGTGATCCTCGACTCCAGGCTGTCTTTTAAACCCCATATAGCTTCGATAACCAATCGTGCCAAAAGGTCTTTGGGTTTCCTAACGCGCACTACCAGGGACTTTTCAAATATGTCTTCTCTGATCCTCCTATACAATAGTTTGGTCAGACCGATTCTCGAATATTCATGTACTGTTTGGAATCCCTTGTATGATAAATATTCCATGGAGATAGAGGGCATTCAAAAGAAGTTCCTGAATTGCATTAACTATAGATTTAATAAAAATAGACATTATTTCAGGTATAACCAAAACTTTAAATTTTATAGCATGGAGTCGTTGGAAGATTGAAGACGGTTGTACGATGTTGTTTTTATTTACAAAATAATGAACAATCTAATTCACTCTCCTTGTTGTAACAGTATGATATTTCTCAATTCTTCCCCTTATTCACTGCGCAATAGGTTAATATTTCGAGTTCCCCATTATATGTCAAATTATTATAGTAACTCTCCTTTAATTAGATGTGTCCGAACTTATCACAATTTGAGCTTGTCTGATCCAGAATTGGATCTTTTTTTTTGACAGTTTACTTAGTTTTAAGAGAAAGGTTAAGGCGATATTGCTCCATACTTAGCGATTGATGATTGTGTTGTTCTTCTTTTTTTTTCCTGTGCTCTCAAAGTATGTTCACTTCACTATTTGTATTATGACCTGCATACTGTGTCTTACAATTATTTAGGAATTAAATGGTTTAGTTTTTAGATTTAAGTGATGTACTTGCTATGTTTTGTAGGTTAAGTTAAGCTTTGTTAAATTGTGTTATCCTGTAATAGGACAGGTCACTTGTGTGTTGGATAACCCTATTATTTAAATACATAAATACATTTATGTATGCCACGCCAAAAAAACTGCTGCTCTTTTGAGGCAAACCAGTTATCAAGGCATTTTCGTATATTTTTGTAAGTTGTGAAGCACTGCTTAGCAAGTACGTGTCCCATCGGTGCAAAGAAGTAGTAATCGGACGGAATAAATGTGGTGAATAAGGCGCATCAAAAAGTATTTCCCAGCTATATGCCTCAATCGTTTCCTTGACCAGTTTTGCTGTGTGTGATAGTGCATTATCATGAAGCAAAAATTACTTTGTGCCCCCTTTATTGATATTTTGGTCGTTTTTGATGCAAAGCTTGATTCAAATCGATAATCTGTTGACGGTACCATTTAGTATTAATGGTTTCTCCATGTTTTAGCAGCTCATAATAGATCCCACCAAACACAGATCATGGTCTTCCGCCCATAGAGATTTGGCTTTGCAGTCGATCTGGACCTTTCTCATGGCTTTCAAACGTATTGAGATCGCTTCTTGTGTCACATTTAATTAATCCGCGAGTTGTTGCGTTTAAGTGCAATCCTCATCCAACAATGTTTGTAGTTCGCTGTCTTCGAACTTTTTCGGTGATCTTTCACGTTCTTCGTTTCTCACGCTCCACATTTGAGTTTTTAAATCACTCAAAGCACTGTGATTTACCAAGAGCATGCTCACCGTAAGCTTCGACAAGCATTCGATGCGATTCTGTAACAGTTTTCTTCAAATGGTAACAGAAAATCAATGCTGTCCGCAAATCGAAGTTTCTAAGCACAAAATTCGACATGTTCAACGCTGTTACAAACTATGCTGTTATACCAAACTTGTATTGTTGTGAGTTGATAATCTTTGTCAGATATCAATAAGGAAATGGCAACAATGACGGGCTTTCATGATAATTACATTGAGAGCTAGGGTTATCTATGGGCAAATTCTGGTTTTATATTTATAGACCTGGTCTATGGTAATCCTTCTGCGACGTACTTAAATACTTCTGTCGTAATACCAGCGTTGTTTGGGTTTTTATTCTGCTTCAGAGTTTCAATTATCTATTATAGATTTCTTGCAGTTTTACCTGTTCTTTGCTTTCATATCCTTTAATGGCGTTTTTTTCTACCTCATTCTTCATCTGCCTTATTAATAGGTATTTCTTATACAAATTTAACTTCTCTTGTTTCTCCCCTACTAATTCCTCGTCTTAATTGTTATGCATATACTGTTGACTTTTAAGATGAAAAAATTCAGTGAAAGCAGTAATTTCCTTTAATATCCATTCAGTACCAATATCTTGTTTCGCAATTCGAAAAAAAGGTAAAAGCAGTTTTACCGAAATTAGGATTCGTAAGATTTTTTCAGGCGCCAAAACGAAACAAGAAGAAACGCACTCGCAAATTACGATACAGTCGCACAGGTCATCCATAATGAACGGAAAACCAGCTGCAATTTTTTCCGTTGTGCATCTACATTCGAACTGCGCAAACTTATACTTATGTCGTTTTGTTTAATTTGCAGCCAGCTAAAAAAGGTCCAATTAAGTCAAATGAGCGAATTATTTTAATGGTGGCTTGAAATGCATTTGTGTACACAACACATCGTTGTCATGGATGAGATTACCGTGCGTCCGACGCTTTCCAAATAATTGTTTCGGTTTGTGTCTCTGCGCCGCGGAAATCGTTACCTAAGAACCTTTTAATTGACAGATGTATGTCATTCATATGGAAAAAAGGTATCGGTAATTGAGCAAATTGGACGCGAAGTGAAATTTAACAATGGTAATATTTATATTATTGAAATGTTTAAGTTCCTGTATACAGTGCATTAATTTCAAAATTAGTTACACTTATTATTTCTTTTAGAAATGAAAATTAATTCTAGACAAAAAACACGTTAATTTAGATGTCGAGGGGGAAGTTCAAAACCAATATCTGATATATTTTGTTTCTCCTCCTTATCTCCAGTGACCTCTACCTAAAAAAAAATTAAATGGCGACCACTATCATGTAACATGTCATTTTAAAGGTAATGAAAATCGTAATTAAACTGCGTTTACAAAACTGAAATCGGTTGATCCGTTCTCGCAATAGAGGGAAAAATAAATTATATAAAGGTAAAGGGGTTTGAGTGGGGCAATGAAGTTTTGAACTATGTCGTCTGGAGTCTATGCTTCTGGGAGGGTCACCCCTGGCAGACAGGTCAAGGCAGATGCCTCTGACTAACATGATCCAAAATCTGCAAACCCGCATTGGACCAGCGTGGCAGATTATGGTCCATACTTTCAACATGGTATTTCAATATGTTTTGATATGACAGTACAACCTCAAACACGGCCCTCATTCCTCAGAGGCCAAGGGGCAACTGCCTACGGCAACGGGAAGACCTGCCCAAAGGCAGAGGGTCGTTAGATCAGACAGCCATTGGACTTTCGTCATTGTAACGCTAAATATATATGAAATAAATATGAAAACAGAGGCCCGATTGCAAGAACTGTTAATCGAACTTGACAACATGCATTGGGATATTATTGAGCTCTGTGAAACATGAAGAAAGGACGACGAGTTAATCAAACTCGAACCAACTGGACCCGTGCTCTACACGCGAGGTACGGAAAATGGCCGATGTGGCGGAATTGGATTCCTCATCAATCGAAAGCTGAAGGACAGTGTAGTAAAATTTGAAAGTACATTTGACCGACTAGCCCAATGCGTCGTTCAGCTGAATAAAAAGTTTAGGTTTCAAATCGTCCAAGCTTATGCACCAACTATAAGCCATAAGCATGAGGAATTTGAGAAATTTTATGATGATGTGGCCCAGCTTTTATACAAGGAGAAATGTAGGTACAAAATCCTGATGGGTGATTTTAATGCCAGAATTGGAACAACAAAAACTGACGAAAATACAACTGGCCCATATGGAACTGATGAGCGAGACAATAGGGGTGACAGATTGATTGATTTTTCTGAAGAACAAGAACTATAAGTTATGAATTCGTTCTATAAGAAAAATATCAGCAGAAAATGGACATGGAAAGGTCCATTGGTCCATCTGGACTCACAAGTGAAATTGATTACATCATGACCAACGACAAACAATATTTTGCAATTGTACTGTCCTTAGCACCAGAAGAAAAATGTCTCAAACAGACAAAAATCTGAAGTGAGACCAGTGATTTAATGAAAAAAAGACGGGCAATGAGAAATGCAGGTAGTCCTTTTGGCAGGGTCGAGTACACTGAGCTCTGCAAAACTATAAGAAAACGTATCAGAGAGAAAGAAAAAAACGCAAATATATGGCTTAAGGCGTGAGGATGGCACAGTGTGCAGGACACGTACGCAAATGTTAGTGGTTGTCAGAAAATTTTATTCTCAGTTATATGAAGATCAGAACCAATCAAAGATAACAATACCCACGGAAGAACAAATGCCAGATATCCTAGTGGAGAAAGTAACTAATGCTATAGAATCAATGAAAAACTGTAAGGCTTTAGGAAAGGACAGTGTAACTGATGAAATGCTAAAAGCTGGTGGTCGGACGTTACATAAAGCACTGGCAAAATTATACTCAAAATGCCTCAAAGAACAAAAAGTACCTGTCTTATGGAAAAATGCAAAAGTGATACTTTTATATAAAAAAAGGAGCACAGGAAGATTTAAAGAACTACCGTCCAATAAGCTCCCTATCAGTAATGTACAAAGTTTTCACTAAGATAATTTCTAAAAAGATATTAAAGAAACTGAATGACGCACAACCAAGAGAACAAGCAGGATTCAGAAGTGGATTCAGTACAATGGATCACATCCAGGTTGTACAGCAGGTCATAGAAAGGCACAGCGAATACACCATGCCATTGTGCTTGGCTTTTATCGACTACGAGAAAGCATTTGACTCCATCTCAAAGCATGCGATAATGTAATGTTGTATGTAAAGATCAATGGTGCAAACTTAAACCATCTTAGATTTGCAGATGACATCGTTCTCCTTTCACAAGACCCAGATGAGCTGCAAAGACGCATACAAGAACTACAAAGGGTTGGCGAACCATTTGGCTTGAAAATAAACCTGAAAAAGAGTCAGGTTATGTTCAATAACTTCGCTCAGGACAGAAGAATTTCAGTTTTAGGAAGGGATTTGGAGATTGTGGACAACATTTTATATCTTGGGCAGAGGATTTCAATGGTGGGGAATACCGCCCGGGAGGTGAAACGGCGTGTTAAATGTGGCTGGCAGGCATTTGGCAGGCTCAACATAGTATTTAAGAGCAGACTCCCATTTTGCCTGAAAAGAAAAGTCTTCGATCAGTGCGTTCTACCCGTTGTGACATACGGAAGTGAAACCTGGACACTCACATCTCAATCAATTCGAAAACTTCGGGTAGCACAAAGGGGAATGGAAAGATGTATGCTTGGCATTACAAGACGAGACAGAAAGTCCTGCGCATGGATCAGGGAACAAACGAAAGTCTGTGACATCATTGGAAGAGTAAAGCAATTGAAATGGAGATGGACCATGGCAATTCTGGAGTGGATACCGCTTGATTGCAAACGTCCGCGAAGAAGACCTAAAGCAAGCAATTAAGGGAATCGCAACATTGTGTTTACAATGTTTGTTTTAATTTTTTTAAGTATACCGTTTTTCTTTTTCTAATTCCTTAATTTTCTTAGTACTAATTAATTAAAAGTCTATTTATTTTAATTTATTACTCATTTGTGTTTTAATGCACACTTTATTCTTCACTGTGTACCAAGTGGTGTCAGTTGCAGTGACAGGATTTAACGATATAAATTTTACAAGAGAAAATTTAAATTATTTTTATTTATGGTGCTGAACAGCCCGACTTTTTAATGAAAAGCATCCGGACAAAAATATAGGATTACATCAGTATGTAATAAAACTTGTACTGGATTTCTCTATAACAAAGTGAATAAGCAGCTAAGAGTTCTTAATGAACCTGCATAGATTGGAACGTTTAGTTCATTTCGCTGTTGATCCACCCGCTTCAATTCCAAAAGTCGTAAAGTTATCAAACAAATCCATTGGTTCCATACACAAAATGTTATAACAAAACAATTTAATGTTCTTCAGCAGCTCAGCGAAGCTGAGTAAAGCTGCATGAGAATGACGATAATATCAGCTATATTATAGGTGATATTAATATCAGATATCGAAAGTGTTTACACCATTTTGTTTGCACATTAGGAAATGCGTAAATTGCTATCGAAACCGTACTTGCTCAGAGCGGACCTAAAAGAGTAACATATTGAAGAACGTTCTGAGCAATGTTTGGAGCTGTTTATGCGAACTTCAAAGGGTTGTTTCATGCGGTATGTGATAATCGATGAAACATGGATCCATCACTATATTTTCGAGTTAAATCGGCAATCAGCTGAGTGGACAGTAGCCGGTGAAAGCCGTACAGAGCGACAAAAAACACAACCATCGACAGGCAAGGTTATCTCTTCTGTTTTTTTGAGATGCGCATGGGATATTGTTCATCGATTATCTCGGTAAAACCATCAAAAGACTTAAGAATGCTCCTTATTACAGATCGTTGGCAACGATGACTAAATTAGATAAATTACACCTCGAATTGCTTTCTCATCCATTGCATTCTCCAAATTTGCCCCAGGGCGACTATTTCGCATGAAGAGGTAATTGCTGAATCTGCAGGATATTTTGAAGGTAAAGAGAAATCGTTCTATAATAATGAAGAAATATTAGAAAGGCGTTGGAACGATGTATTGCTCTTCAAGGAGAATATTTTGATGACTAATAATAGTAATAATAATAATAAAAATTTATTGAATCCTCAAGACAATACAAATATGCATGGATCAAGTCAAAACAAGAGTCAAAATAACATTTAAACCTACATATAAATATTTTGTTCTTGATAAGGTATATAATTTAATAATTTAATAAAGTATTTATTCAATCCCCACAACAATAAAAATATCCATGATTAAGTTGGATTGACAGAATTGACCGAATGTTCAGTAACACGACCTCACAAAATAATACATGAAATGATAATCTTGCACAAATAAACATTGTATACATAAATAAGCATTGAATCTAATTATTGATACGACATATATTCTAAACTATAAAAACTTTGACTTATAAGAAATTCGCGGACTAATTTTTTAAATTCGTTGTCATTCTGAACATGCTTAAATCGTTGTGGCAACTTATTATATAGCTTCACACCCCTATAGTAAACATTATGTTCAACTATCTTACATGAATGTATTGGTAAAACAAGTTCATCAGAGCCTCGTGTGTCATAATGATGAAAATCACTGTTTTTCACGAATGCTACAAAATTTCGCCTAACAAAGATGATAATCTCCAAAATATATAATGATGGTAGAGTCAAAATCCTGCATTGTTTAAAAATTGGTCGACATGATGCCAGTAGTGACACCCCACCCATCATTCGAATAATCTTTTTTTGTATTTTGAAAACACGCATCAGATGAGGCGACCCACCTCAAATTGTCAACGTACCTAGCGCGACTGTAAAACTCTGCATAGTAATATGAATGCACAATATCCGTGGTACCAACCCGTTTCAACCTATAAACCAGATCGAAAGCCTTACTTAGATCCATAAACAGACCAACACATTTGCAATTATCGTTTATGTTTTCATATATATTGTTTAAAAATTCACAGATTTCTGAATGTGTAGACCGACCACTTCGAAACCCGTGCTGTGATGATTTCAATATATTAAAGCGCACAAGAAAGGACATGATCTGCTCGTACGCTATACGCTCCAACAGTTTAGATAACGTAGGTAAAATAGCTATTGGTCTATAGTTGGAGAGGGAGAGCCGGTCACCTCTCTTGAAGACATGAATTACTTTTGATGTTTTTAATGCCCTCGGAAAAATACTAGTTCCCAGAGACCAATTCTCTAGATATGTTAACGGTATTATTAATGAGTTGCTAGACTTATTCATTACAACTGAAGGAATATTATCTAGCCCCACATAATTCGTATTTTTTAGTTTCCTTACTGTTTTAATTATGTCATATTCAGTCACTTGTCTAATCCTAGTAGCAGCCATTGAACTCACCAACACGTTCTTAGAAAGATTAACAAAGTATTTATTAAAACAACTAGCAATTTCATACTTGTCTTTCAAAGTAATTTCACCCTCATCCCTTATGGCGCTTATGTTAGTTCTTGTATTGCGTTTTTTTTTAATGTTATTGTTTATTATTTTCCAAGCCGTTTTTTACTTGTTCTCCGATTCAAAATATTGTTTCACATTGTAAAGCAGTTTAGCCATTCTTATAACCTTTCTATAAATTCTTTTGTACACCCTATAATGTATAGCATCTTGTTCGGCTCCGGATAATAGTTTCGTTCGATACAATTCTTTTAAAGTAATAGAAGGCATTCTAATACCTCTTGTCAACCAAGGTTTAAATTGACCCTCATTGGACATTCTTACTTTTCTAAGGGGAAAGCACATATCAATGTAATACTCCAAACAAAACAATTAAAGGCGAAATATGCAAAAAAATATGTTTTCTTTGTCAAACTGGGGATTGATGTTTTTTATAGAGTTTAAGTAGTCAAACTGCTATCGTTGTGATTCTATTAATATTTGTTTTTTATTAATGGTCCGGTATGCAAAACCCACTTGAGATAATGTTCTCCGGAGGCTGTTGCAATGAATGCATTGTTGGCATAGTTTGCTTTTCATACATAACATAAATTTTGCTTTGAATAAAGTCTTTGTCGTTTTCTTCAACACATTTACTTTTACCAGAATCACTACGGACTTCTTTGACTTCGTCACAATATCTTTAACTGTAAACAACAGAGTTTTCGTTAATGAAGGCGTTTCTGTTGCAGCTGCATTTACATTAAGCTCCCTATTCAATAAAGAAAAATATATAAAATTAGCTTTATCGGAGGCACAATGTTCATTATCTTGCCAAGAACGCCACATTTTTAGCATGTTTGGAATAACAAAAAATGCGATCTAAATTATAAAACTGTACTGTTTAAGAAAATAATCCGAACTAAACTAAAATATTTCGAAACTACTAAACCGGGTATAAAATTAATTTTATCTTTTTACCTGTTATTTTATTAGGCCCGGCCCTGTTTACGTTCCTTGCAACTTTGCCGGGTTTCGTTACGGCAGGGATTGTTAAGAGTTTATCGGTCAACAATATATCTTGAAACGCACTTTATGATATTGGCGATCGGACTACCATCTATCGGAAAAACCATCTATCTACCATATATTTAAATATCCAAACCCTGTATTTCTTACACATCTGAATTAAATTCAGGATTTTAGTGGCAGTGAAACATTTTTTTCGGGCGTGTATCGATTAATTATCGAATATGGATTACTTATTCATTCGAATGACCGTTCTGTGACGTGAAATTATTATCTCGTCGCAGGTACCGGAAATCGAACTTCTCCTCTAATGATTTTCATTGAAATTGGTCGGTCGCCTCATTACAATACCCGAGGCGAAATTTCAATAAAACACAATCCCGAATGCGTCCCTCTGTCTCTGAATCGTTGAATTAGCCATAAATCATATTTCGTATATAATACGACTCGTGTATGTAAATGTACATCATTGTCATTATATAAGGTTATGTTAATGCCGACGTATTAAATGCAATAACACAATTGAAATGGCCATTGAAAGGAACATTAGTCATTTTTCGTTTTAAGTTTATTCCATTTTGTCCGTGTGTGTTTCGTTTTTTTTTGTTCTTCTTTTTTCTTGTTTCTCACCGCTGCGCACAACAATCTATTTCTCGGTTTGGAAAGCCATTCGATATTAATAGTTTAGGAGATATTTCGAAACGCGAATAATTGATAAATATACGTTCGATCGGTAAGGTAACCTGTCTACATGTGTAATGTGGAAGCCCATATCGTAATCATCGCTTCTGAACACTATTTGGCGACGACAAATTAATATTTTATGTAAATTGTCCGATGTTTGCTCATATTTTGCAGTTTTTTAATACCTCCTCATTGTTTAAATGTTTATTGAGTTTTATAAGAAAGGTGCGTGCATGGTTTTCCATCCTGATGCAAAAACAAGAATTGGTTTGCAACAAATCTAGAACGTTTTATATACTGTATTATATACTCACGCAAATAATACATAACGTTTAAATAATATTCTTTTTTAACTACTAGTTGAAGATCTTAAAATATGTTTTTTAAAAAATGAACTTGTGGTTTTATATTTGTGTTTATTATAAATTTTCTCTGCATATGTTTAGCCTTATTAAACTTTAATAAAAGGTTATTTGAATTCCATACACAAAAATATTCAATTCATTATGGAGATTAGACTTAATGATGAAATTCATTTCTTAGACATAAAGATAAAGAAAATATCTAATAAATTGTAATTTGATATTTACAATATATACGTATATATATATATATATATATATATATATATATATATATATATATATATATATATATATATACTTATATATATACTTATATACTATATATACTATACGAGTCCCATATACTTAATAATATCATCAATCCATCGTGTTTTCGGTCTTCTCCGTGGACGTTTGCGATCAAGCGGTTTCCAGTCCAGGACCGCCCTGGTCCATCTTTCGTCCCATCGCCTCGCTACATGGCCTGCCCACTTCCATTTCAATTGCTTTATTCTTCCAATGATGTCATTCACTTTCGTTTGTTCTCTGATCCATGTGCATGTCTTTCTATCCCGCCTAGTAATGCCAAGCATACATCTTTCCATTCCCCTCTGTGCTACTCGAAGTTTTTTAACTGGCTGTGATGTGAGTGTCCAGGTCTCACTTCTATATGTCACAACGGGCAGGACACACTGATCAAAAAATTTTCTTTTCAGGCTAAGTGGTGGGTTGCTCTTAAACACTATGTTGAACCTGCCAGCCACATTTAACCCGTCATTCCACCTCCCGGACGGTATCCCCTTCCATTGAAACCCTCTGCCTAAGATATATATATATATATATATATATATATATATATATATATATATATATATATATATATATATATATATATAGTGATCCCCAACTTCAAAATCCGTTTCTAAACTAGAAATCCTTTTGTCCTCAGCAGATTTATTGAACATGACCTGACTCTTCTTCTGCTATATTTTCAAGCCAAATGGTTCCCCAATCCACTGCAGCTCTTTACGTCTCTTTGCAGTTCCTCTGAATCTTGTGAAAGAAGAACGATATCAGCTGCGAATCTAAGATGAATCAAGTATGCACCATTAGTCTTTATTCCATCCTGTTCCCAATCCAGATTGCGGAACACTTCTTCCAGACAGGCTGAGAAAAGAAGAGGCGATATTGCGTCACTCTGACGTACGCCCCCTCAACATTTATTCCAACCTTAAGATCGTCAAGGTGGACTGTCGCTGTAGCTTCATCATATATCGATCCTAGTAGATTTACATAGGGTTTCTCTACACCTTGATTAAGCAATGCATCCATTATGGCCCGCTTTGAGATGGAATCAAATGCTTTTTCATAATCGATAAAAGCCAAGCACAGTGGCATAGTGTATTCGTTGTGTCTTTCTATGACCTGCTGTAGGACCTGGATGTGATCCATCATACTGAATCCACTTCTGAATCCTGCTTGCTCTCCTGGTTGTGCGTTATTAAGTTTTCTTAGTATTCTTTTGGATATTATCTTGGTAAAAACTTTGTACACCACTGATAGGAGGCTTATTGGATGGTAGTTTTTCCCGTGCTCCTGTGCATATATATATATATATATATATATATATATATATATATATATATATATATATATATATATATATATATATATATATATATATATAGCGGTAGTGCAAGACCTAAATTTGATGTGGGCAAGAGAAATTTTGCGAGACCCTCAGGTGGTGTAAGAGGTGGGATTTTATATAGAATTTTTTTTTAACTGTCAAATTTTTATTCATACTGCTTCAATAGATAAAGCTGCCAAAGCTGAAAGTCTGCTCACCCATTGTACTTGTTAAACAATTTTTTATTAGTTTTAGTTTTGAAAAGCTCCTTTCAGTAGAGCTTCTTTCGTTAACGAAATTCGAATGACAATATAAATATTTGAATGTATTTCTTTTTCTTTTTTTGGTAAATTATTTAACTAACTTAGATCATAGAGAAAATCAAATTTTTTAAAATGCTTTATTCAAAGATATAAATCTTGAATCCATATTGTTCACTCTAAAATCAATAATGGTGTTAAAAATATCTATTTCGTACCGGCTTTTTCGTTTCCAGCTTTCATAATCGAACCCATTTACTTTTATTTTATTTTACTCCCTACCCTTTAATTTTTAAATTCTATTGGCAGAAGAACACAGTTTGTCGATATTCTTTGATCCAGTCACAAAATGTACGCAAATGTTCAAGACCAATGCAATGGACTTGTACAGGCTGACATACTTGCTTATTATATTAACACGCAATAATATCCCATATTATAAATGTAATGATATGATAAATTCTGACCTGAGTATTTCGTTCAAAACAGAATCACAATCACTGAGTGTGTCTGATTCTTCCGTGTGATTTTTTGTGTCCTTTACTGTTTCGATTCTGCTTTAATAATGGCGGTAAAGCGTTCGACCTGGCACATTTTGGAGAGGAGGTAGGTAAAAATCTTACGCAACTTCGATATGTGTTTGAACTCCCGACAATCACTTGGTGATCTGTGGTAATTCTTTTCGTTAACCGGATTTTTTAATGCGTTTATAAAAATGATTGGCAAGAATTTCGAGTAATGGTGAAACTTTTGCAAAACTTAAACAGGCCTATTGATCATTTTGTTTCCAAATAACTTTTCAGTTTTGAACAAAAACACTAATGAAATAATTTAGCACAAAGTACCAACGTTGTTCTACCCTTAAATGTTTTAAAAGCCTGGTGTTTACAATTTTTCAATGTTTCATCACAATTAAAAACTTTCTTCAGGTGCAATAATTTGTTTAAATTCTCTTGGAAACGAGGATGCAGCTGTGTCATCTGCCCACCCAGATTCACTGGTAATTTTTCAAATCCCAACTTTGAATCTATAAAACCAGCCCTTTTTTACTGAAAATAATTTTAGTTCTTCTTCCTTTTTATCTTGAGGGAGCATATCTTCATATAAAGATTGTAGCACTTTATAATGAGACACAATGATAACTATAAGAGATAATCCAATAATTCTTATTTTATCCTGAAGAACAAGTAATGCTTTGAGAATAATGTCGTTGAAATTTCTTTCTCGGCTTCGCTTGTTGGAATACACAGTGAAGACCCAATTTTCGATTATTCTTTCATATGTAGAAAAGATTATTTTTTCATGTAGCTTTTTCAGCTTGTGTCTTCCCTTCATAAATTTACAATTTTAATCTTTTTACCTTAACAAATAGCTTATCAGAGATAGTACCTGCGGCTTTTGCAGATTGGGACATAGTGGGAAAACAAGCTCAAATAATCTCTTTGTTTTTCTGCACTTACTTTTCGAATATCGGCTGCAATAGACTTTTTTCTGCTTCAATCATATAGAGTGCTTGACTTTTGAGGTTTTTAAGCTGTTTTAAAATGAGTTATAATTTATTTGTTTGTATTTAAACAATATTTTTTTGATGTAACAGTAGACTAGTTCTGCTTTCTCCGGCAATTCACGAAAAAATAATCAAAGACGTTTACACAAGTTCACACTCGCAGACATTTAAACACGTTATGATAGTTTCCATGCGTACCTATGGATGTTTTTATAAGCGCCCGATTTCTTTTGCTTGGTCCGCCTGTACATCATCTTGTTTAATCAACGTTGAGTCCAATGATTGTGTAATGGGTCAAGGTGGACCAACATATGATTAATCGTCACTAATTAATCAACCTGTTGAGTTATCTTTTATTTGATATTATACCAGATGTAGCGGTTAATGATTCTAAATTTTTTTAATAGATGGCGCTGGAAACAAGGGTCGGTTCTTAGTCTAATCTCTTATGTCATTTTGTTACTACAACAGTATCTTTCAAAACGCGATTGAGGTTGAAATTATTTCGAGTTAAATGAGCAGTTGTGCAGTTTGTACTTCTTTTCTTGTTCAATTAAGAGAAAACCTCGAGTGAAAGCCGTCGTATACTTGTGAGAACCTACGGTGACAATGTTCCAACGCAAGATGCTTGTGGTCGTTGGTTTAGGCGATTCAAAAGCGGTAATTTCGATTTGAAAGATAAAGAATGCCCAAGTCAACCGAAAAAAATTGAAGATACGGAATTGCAAGCATTGCTGGACGAAAACGATATGTAAACTCAACAACAAATGGCAGAAAGGTTAAATGTTGATTGCCGGACCATTTTTGATCATCCGCATGTCACGGGAAAAATCCAGAAAGCAGGAAAATAGGTATCACATCAGATTAACGACAGATAAATGGAAAAGCGAAAAGCGGGGTGTGAAGTTTTGCTTTCTTGGCCTGAAAGAAACACGTTCTTGCATCGGATCGTGACTGGAGACGAAAAATAGATATAATTTGAGGATCTAAAACGTAGAAAATCATGAGTTGATCCAGGACAACCATCAACATCGACCCCAAGACCGAATTGCTTTGAAAATAGAATGCTGTGCATTTGGTGGGATTAGAAAGGTGTCGTGTACCATGAGCTTCTAAAACCAGGTGAAAAAGTTAATGCTGTTTACTACGGTCAACAAATGATCAATTTAAACCATGCATTGATCGAATGGCGACCAGAATGGGGTATAAGATACAGAAAAGTAACTTTGTAGCACGGCAAAGTCCCATCACACACAGCGAAAACGGTCAGACACACCATTTCTGCACTTGATTCGGAACTCTTGCCCCATCCGCCGTACTCACCAGACTTGGTCCTTTCCGACTATCACTTGTTTTAATCGATGTCCCACGCACTTTCCATGAAGCACTTCATCAATTTATGGCTTGTTGACTGGATCACCTCAAAAGATGTACGGTTTTTCTGGAACGGCATCCGCAAATTGCCAAAGAGATGGGTAAATGTGCTTGTGATGGTGTATAGTTTGAATAAACAATTTTTTTAACCTTTCTCCCCAATTAAACGTTTTTTTCAGAAAATTAGGTATTAATATAATTATTTTTGTATCAAAAACTAATATAATTCCTATACTCGTCAGTAGATTTCATCACGAAGGTAGATAAGTTAATTCCGCTTACTTCTCTTATTATTTCCGAGAGTATTTCTAACATATATGAAATATTTTAATCATTTCACCAGGAATTGTAAATATTCCAATTTTCATGTGTAATTTTACCAGCATTAACATTTATACGAAACCTGTCAAGTGTCTGCTTGAGCCATTCGATGAATTTACATACCATCAAAGCACCTGAACCATATTTAAATACTTCGCTCATTAAGATCATCACCGTCCGATAATTAAAGTGTCGGAACAATGAGAAAATATGCGAACAGATGTCGGTTTTTGTTTCCATTTTTGTCAAATGCCTTCATAAACCGCAAATGCCTTTTTTCCGTCTTTCTGGCCGTGCTTAATAAAACTTTTATTACGACAGTCTCTGTGCGGGCCGAAATCCCAAAAAAGCACAGCTTGTTCCAGTTAGCGCGAGCGTAGCGCAACCATTTCGGTAACGATGCAAAACCGTCGCTGTTGATATTGAAAATTATCGAGGTGCACCTTTTTAAAATTGATGCATATGATTAACTTTTTGCCCCTGCAGAAATACCTTCCCGTTATTCATTTCTGGCGGAATCCGTTTAAGCGTAATGCGATGCTGAATGGGGAATTTTAAAGGCTTAATGGGAATTCGTAAACGATGTCGTAAATAGTGTTGGTTAAATTGTGCCAGCATCGATGGACTAGAGTTTGAGAAAAAATAAGTAAAAATTGGGTCTTAAGTTGCAAATATATATGCACGGTTTTCTCAAAGTTGAGTTATTTATTTTAATAGGTTGTGGAACGGAACTCGTATAAACAAGTTATTTTACCAAAAATGATTTATATAAAAGTTGCAGAATAACAAAAACAAAAATATAACATGTAACAAAAATTGTTTAAAATTGTTACCATTTGTTCGGTTAGCACAAAATTTTGCTCGGCGCTACACGCGTCAAAAACAAAATCCCAAGCGTTTTCGATGCCCTGGTGTAGTTCTTACACTGTATTTACTTCTCCATCGTACTAAAATAACTTTTTTTAATAGCGACACAGAAAAAACTCGCAGGGTATTAAATCCGAGGAGCGTGCAGGCCCAGAAATATGTCCATTGGGTCCGATCCATCTGAAATTCATTATTTAAATATCCGTGAAATTCTCGTCTAAAATATGGCGGAGCTCCATCATGTAGAAACCATATATTCTGTCTAACATTTAAAGGAACATCTTGTAATAATTATGGCAGATTGTTTTAAAGAAAGTCTAAATAATTTTCACCTGCGAGTCGACTGGAAGAAAGAAAGGCCCAATAAGCATGCCATTTACTACGCCAGCCCAAACATTTACTGAAAATATAGGCTGAAAATGGGTTCTTTTCACAGCATGCGGATTTTCTACTGCCCCAACATGGTTGTTGTGGAAATTCTTTACTCAATTTCTTATAAATGTGACCTCGTCGGTAGATGTGACCTCGTTGTTGGCTCGTTTTCGACAATTTCTAAAATTCCTTCCTCAATCTCTACCATTTAGCGTGGAGATCTGCCAGCGTGATATCCGCGTTGTGCCTTTAAGTACCCTGTATCGTGCACTTTTGCGGCTGCATTTTGTTGACACACCCCGTAAGTTAATATTATATCCACTAGTTTATTGTAAAAAAAAAATAAACACGCACTATTAAGAAATTATTACTACTGTTTCAACTGAACATCGCACTCAAAGTAATATCGTATATAACAAGAATACAAAAAAATATTCATACCCAGTATCAGCAGTAAACAAATACTTTATGTGTTACAACGCAGTGGTCACTACACAATGCTGTTTTCAAATTGTGTAATGCAACTTGTATATAAATAATTTTTGATAAAATTACTTAGTTTTTCGAGTTCTACTATATATATATATATATATATATATATATATATATATATATATATATATATATATATATATATATATATATATATACATAAACATACATATAGTTGCTTGACCGGGAAGAAGTTGGTGGTTAGACTCATCAGGGTAACGATATATGCTCTCTCGCCAAGAATAGGGAGTCCACTTCCTCTCCACAGTCAAACAACCCATATTTTCGCCCACTTCTCGTCGGATACATGGAGTTTTTTAACTTTTTTGGACTGCGTGCAATGAGACAACAGTAGTCAGGAGTTATACACCCCCGACCGTTGAACAATCTGATGTGGAACGCACAACAACCTGCGTCTCCGCCCTAATGACCAACTTAATGAAATCGAAAAATATTTCCAGATAAATAACACCCGAACTTTTTACAAAACATTTAGAACTAAATTAACAGCCTATCAACCCCAAAGTCTTTGTTTCCGAAGGGAAAACGGATAATTAGCTCTAAATAACAACTACTAAACTGTCCTGACCCCTTAAACAGATTACCAACACTAAACCCTAAACAAACAAACCCAGATTCCTTACCACCGAATGAAGATGAAACAATGAAGCAAATAAAACGACTTAAAAATAACCAAGCTTCTGGTGAAGATGGAATCACTGCTGAACTTTTAAAATCCGCTGGTCCAGGTACAATCAAGGAAATAATCAAAATTCTACAAGAAGTTTGGCGAACCGAATGGATTCCGGAAGATTGGAAAGATGCTCTAATCCATCCACTACATAAGAAAGAAAATAGAACGGATGTAAATAACTACAGCGGGATATTTCCTCTTCCAGTTTGTTACAAAATTTTATCTCAATGTCTACTAGGCCGAGCACAGGGATAGTTAGAATCTAAAATTGGTGAATATCAAGCAGGTTTTCTACTACGTGAATAAGGTCGGAAAGGCTTCCGCGGTCTGTAGTATTAGAATTACTACGTTCTCGGGTAGAACCGCGTTTCCGATTTGTAAAATCTCTACTTTTCGGTTTCTTTGAACTTTGAAGCCATTTTCAAAAGAATCTAGTTAATTTACTCCGAAGCCTCAATTTGCCTACTCCCCAGAGTTCACAACTAGAAAAGAACGTGGACGGCGAGCAGAGGTCGCTCTGCTTTAATAGGTGAGGTTGTGGGTGGCGCGCTCGGTTGAGGGGGGGGGGGGATGAGATGTGAGATGGACTTTTGACTGGAAGGGTTTCGGATGGGCAATTTGGAAATACGCGGTTTCCATGTATTAGGAACTCTAAAACCGTCGCCCCTCTTGTTTAAACTGTCTGGACGTTTTTCGATCTCAATTGCTTCACGGATTATGCGGGGTTTGTAGGAATATATAGGTGCGATTATTTTGGCCTTGTCGAAATCTATTTTGTGACCCGTTTGGATATGATGTTCTGCTAAAGTCGAGGAGAGATCCGATTTGCGGATATATGATTGGGAGCAGCCAGAACAAGGAATCTCATAGACACCATGTGACTCTTGTGGAATATTATCCTTCACTGGTCTAAGGAAACTGGATATATGTCTTTCTGGCGAAAAAAAAATAATCGGAAGCTGAAATGTCGAGATTTTACAATTCTAAAACGCGGTTCTATCCGAGAACCTAGTAATTCAAATATATAATTCAATATACATACATATATATATATATATATATATATATATATATATATATATATATATATATATATATATATATATATATATATCCTTCTTTGTGGATCAGACCTTGACGTGGTAAAGGGGTTTGAGTAGTACAATGAAGCTTCATCATTCAGCCATTGACCCTCCACTGTCACTAAAGACCTTATCAACATTTTTTCAAGTCGCGCGATCTTGAGTTTTCCTCTGATGTTCGTATCCAATATACTCCTTTCGTGTCCATATCAATCCATCGTGCTTTCAATCTTCTTTGTGGACGTTTGTGATTAAGAGGTATCTATTCTAGTATTGCTTTGGTCCACTGTCGTTCCATCGCCTCGCTATATAACCTGCCCACTTACATTTACTCTTTCAATGATGTCACTCACTTTCGCTTATTCTTTGAGCCGACTGTTTGTATTTCCCCTCCGCTTTGTGATGCTAAGCAGCCATTCTCCTCTGCGCTACCAGAAGTTTTTAAAGTGATTGGTATATGAGTGTCCAAGTTTCACTTCTATTTGTAATAACAGGCAGGATCAAACCTTTCTCTTCAGACAAAGTAGGAATTTGTTCTTAAGCATTATGTTGAGCCTGCCAGCCTTACTTTACACGCCGGGCGGCATCATCTTCTATTGAAATGTGCCCAATTTTCCCAATATATAGGTGGTTATCTACAACTTCTAAATTGCTTTCCAAATTAAAAAATCTGCTGTCTTCTGCAAATTCTTACTCTTTTTCAGGTTTATTTTCAAGCCAAATGGTTCTCCAGCTCTTTGAAGATCTTGTATGTGTAAATTTTTTACAACAGAGTTAAAATCTATGTTTTATGCGCCAAACTTATAGAACACTTAGCGAATTTTATGGTGCAGATAATCGTCCAACCGAGCGATGTTGAATAGCGATGAATATTAAAGCAAAAACAAGGCAAAAAATTGTGAAAGAAAGGAACATATCGCTGTGACTGTCATTGTTGATGAAGATCCAAATTTACCAATTCGTCACCATTCGCAGGAAATTGGGCTTTTTTCGAGGAACGGATCAATTAATTCGCCTCAAAGTCATATGATTTATCATTCTTTAGATTATTTTCTTTGGGATTATGCTAAATCTTTGGTCTATGTCAACAATTATTGACCACCATCCTGAAGGATATATATTTGGTCGAGCTCATAAATTCATTCGTCAATCTAATCGACCATGCAAAACGTTGTATTGACGTAGAAGGAGACTTTTTGAATAAAAATAAAATTATTTTTGGCGAAAAAAGAAATATTTGTTTAACTGAGGTAGCCGATACTTGATGGAAATTCATTTTAAATAAAAAACCAAGATTAATATCTAAATTTCCACTATATTTAAAACTTGTACGAATGACAATTGTTTCGACACACAGTGTCTTTTTCAAATACACACTAAATTAAACTAACAGTAACAAAAGCAGTTACTACCTAAACTAATCTTATAAAACCATAATTAATGATAGTGGGAGTCCCGCGTCTCAATGTCTAGAGTAATATAAGTTTAACAAGGGTGAACCATTCAAGTCTACCTAATCATTAAGTAAAATACCCAAATTTCTTTTATTTTATTAATTTCTAGGCTCTTTAAAAGATTTAGTTTTTTAGATTTATTTTCGTTATGCAACATTTTGAAATTATCGTTGAAAGTGTGATTTTCTAACATTAAGTTATTGGCATAATGAGAATTATTCAGTTCTTTAATATAACTTCTTTTATGTTCATTAAGCCTGGTGGAAAAGGATCTTCCTGTTTGTCCAACATAGACTTTTGGACAAGACCCGCACTCAATTAACAGATATTGAGACATTATCTAGACATTGAGACGCGGAACTCCCACTATCATCATTTATGGTTTTATTAGATTAGTTTAGGTAGTAACTGCTTTTCTTATTGTTAGTTTAATTTAGTGTGTATTTGAAAAAGACACTGTGTGTCGAAACAGTTGTCATACTTACAAGTTTGAAATATAGTGGAAATTTAGATATTAATCTTGGTTTTTTATTTAGAAATATTTGTGTTTTTTTTTAAGTCCGGTTCTACGTGGGACGCACCTTATACATAGTTAGTACATAGTACATAGATTAATTTGTTGCTATTATTGTTACTTTTTTCAGTAAAACTTTTTAATAAAAAACGGCGGGAACTTATGGAACAACTTAATACTTTGAAGGAGAGTGTAGAATTATAATTTCAATTATATAAAAGATCTCGTTACTTTATTTCCACACTTGGTATAAAGAGTTGGTAAAAAGAGTCAGTGACAGTGCATAAAATTGGTGTGTGTCGCTTCATTGTCTGATGTACGGTAAGAACTTGCCTTGTTTATTCGGCGATGTAGCCGGTCAGCCGAAAAAGAACAAAACCGTCCATATTCGTCAACGTTTTCCAGTTAATGCGGTCACTCGAAATGCTTCAGCGTAATTTTATAGAACAAAAATCAATGGCCGTCGCGTTCGGATATTTTGTGGACGGCCAACATTTAAAGTATTCACATTTAAACTAAAACGCAACGCGAATGTTTGACATTTCGACGTTTTTGTCGCTCGCCCGACTCAGTCATTTTTTGATGTCCGTCCAGGCAGCGGTTAATTACTGGAGTGTTGGACGAGGGAGAATGCCGATCGTTCACGTCAGCTTTCATTCCTCCAGCTTTATGACGACTTTATTGCAAATAAATATACTGATGCGTTTAAAAAGTTTCGAGAAATTCTTATAATTTAAATTGCCCGTCTCAGATAGATTGACAGGTTTTTTTTTGTAGATTGTTATGATTGGTGTTGGTAGTTGTAATAGTTCATCAATAAATAGTCGTTTTTCATAGTTCTTAGTTAATAGTTTTTTCCTTAAAAAAAACACCTTTAATTAGGGAGAAAGGTAAAAAATGGTTTATTTAAAATATGCGACATCACTACCTGCACATTCTTCTCATCTCTCTGGCAATTTGTGGATACTCTTTTAGAAAAACAGCACATCTTTTGTGGTGGTCCAGTCATCAAGCCATTTTTCGACATCTTCGTAACTTAGTTCTTTTATTGGAAGCTTCGAAGACATTTACCACTAAACACCAAATAACTTTTTTAAACCTATCGACGCTCGTTTCGCTAACCATGTTAGCATTATTAGGAAATTAAATTAAATCTCAGATTAAATCATCTCCTGATGATGCTAACATGGTTAGCGAAACGTGCGTCGATAAGTCTAAAAAAACTGATTTGGTGTTTAGTGGTAACTCTTTTCGAGTTTAATCTGGGTAACTGTTGAAATGTTTTATGGAAAAGAAGGAGCCAAGTCTGTGTGTGTTTCCAGTCAAGTGCAAAAATGGTGTCTCTGACCGCTTCCACTCTGTGTGATGGGACGTTGTCGTGCTGGCAAATAACTTTTTCGTGTTTTGTTGCCTATTCTAGTAGCTTTTCGATCAATGCATTGTTTAAATTGACTATTTGTTGACGGTGGTAAACGGTATTAACAATTTCTGTACCCTGGTTTCAGAGGTTCATTGTACATGACACCTTTCTGGTCCCATCAAATGCACAGCATTGTCTTCTTTCCAAAGCGATTCCGCCTTGCGGTCGATGTTGATGGTGGCTTGGCTCAACTCATTATTTTCTACTTTTGAATTCTCGAAATATATCCATTTTTCGTCACCAGTCACGATGCGATGCAAAAAAGTTTTCGTGCCGAGAAAGCAAAACTGTTTGTCGTTGAGCTTATGTGGTAACCATTTTCTTGTCTTTTGGTTTTTTCCATGGCATGCATTGGTCACAAATGGTCCGGCGACCAACATTTGTTGTTTAGCGATTTGTTGTTTAGTTTGCATGTCGTTTTCTTCCAATAATATTTGCAATTCGACATCTTCATTTTTTTCACTTGATCTGGGCGTTCTTTGTCTTTCAAATCGAAATCACCACTTTTGAATCGTCTAAACCAGTGATTTCCAAACTTTCTAGTCTTAGGGTCATAACAATTACTACAGTAAGTACGTACTGGAGTTCGATAGACGTACCTGGTAAAATGTTGAGTAATGCATTTTACAGAAAATAATGTTTTAAGAAAGAATTTTTATGTGCTGTGAAACTGTGTGAACTGTGATAATCTATGAAAAGAAAAGACTTTATCGCCAAATAAACATAATTAACTGGAAGAATGACAATAATGTAGATATAATGTATGTAATATACAAAGGTAAAATGTAAAATACTGTTTTATATATTCTTTTACATGATCAAGAGACTTTGTTTTAGGTTTTCTTCTTGTTTAAATTATCGTTTTTTATCACCTTTGATATTTGGACAATTATTTATAAAAGAAGTAATATAAATTTAATTTTCTAAGTGAATTTCCTCACTGTTTATACACTTTCCCCAAATTTTAAGTAAATGTCGAATTTATTGGTTTTTTTTTTAATTTCTTAAGAGATCTGAATCGGCTATCATCCAGGTGACATTGCAGGGATTGGAATTATTAAATTATATAATCTGGAGAAAACACCCAGTGGAATATTAGCTCCCTTTAAATGTCTCGTAATCGTATCTCCCTCGTAATTCTTTCCAGAATCCTTTTTGATATATGTGGCGGAAAGAGCATCGCTAACACGCTCACCTCTCTCACGCTCACTAACACGCACACAATGATAAGGTTTAACCAGATTGGAGAGTTTAGACTTATTGTTCAATGAAAACATAGAGCAAGTGCATGATATTTTTGTTGCAGTTGCATGTAGGACTGTTTCGGGGATGACTGTTATCTATATTTACTATCAACTTTTAAACTATCAGCTTCCATCAACTTTAAACGAACTCGATGTTTATGCATAACGCTTCTGTAATACCTCGCCACAAGAAGAAGACATAGGTTACACAGGCCTACAAAAAAACATTTTTGGTGTAGGATTTTAGGAGGATTTTAGCTATATTTGGGGTTCTAAATCTAAATATTTTTTATTTTTTTTATTTATAAAACATCCCTGAGGAAGTTTTCCAAAATTACAATCTGACCAAAGTTGATCAATGAGTAATGTTGTACAAACCTAAGTTACTACAAAAGAAAAGGTGATTTTAAGAACTTACTCACTAGTATCCCTTAAATTAAATCCAATAACTTAATTACACCAATATTAACGTATACACCAGCACTATGCTCTGCTTTTTTACTAACACAAATGTTCAAACCAACTCAAAGGGTTTGGTCCTCTTAAGTCTTCTGATTTGACTTGCATTATCAAGGAGCTGGATGGCCTCGACATTGACGTGCTGAAGAAGTCGCTGCTCGTGACTCTGGGCAAATCTGCTAATGGTCTGGGTAACGGTGTCCATTTCCAAGTCCCTATGGAGGTCACTGTTTTTGAAATACCAAGGGGCATTTGCAATGTTCCTTAGTACTTTGTTTTGGAATCGCTGGATTATTTCCAAGTTGTTCTTTTTGGCACAACCCCACAGCTGGATGCCATATGTCCATACGGGCTTTAGAATTTGTTTGTACAAGAGTACTTTGTTGTAGACTGATAGAGGGGAATTTCGTCCAAGCAGCCAATACATTTTTCTAAATTTGATGTCAAGTTTTTCTTTTTTCTTTTTGACATGAGCCCTCCAGCGTAGCTTGGCATTTAATGTTATACCCAAATATTTTGCTGTATTAGCATATGGTACTTGGATATTATTTATACTAACGGGGATATGTTGATTTCTTTTGTTCGTGAAATTAATATGGGCGGATTTAGACTCATTTAATTTGATTCGCCATTGCTTAGTCCAGTTGTTAATTTTATTAACTGAGGTTTGCAGGTTTATTGCCGCTTCTTCGTGGTCTACTCCTACAGCCATAATAGCAGTATCGTCAGCAAATGTTGCTATCGTGTCTGGGTCTAATTCAGGAATATCACTGGTATATAATAGGTAAAGAACTGGTCCCAATACACTACCTTGCGGTACTCCTGCTTTAATATTTTTTAGTTCAGAGTATGCATCTTCCTGTTTAACTCTGAAATATCTATCTGAGATATAAGACTTTAATAATTGCGCAAACTGTTTAGGCAAAAGCTTGTTTAATTTGTAGTTGAGGCCCTCATGCCACACTTTATCGAAGGCTTGGGCCACATCGAGAAATACGGTAGAACACATTTTTTTTTCTTCCAGTGACTTTTCAATTATATTTGTTATCCTATGGACCTGGTCTATAGTTGAGTGGCTTTCTCTAAATCCAAACTGATGGTCTGGAATTATGTTTTTGTCTTCAATGATTGGCTTCAATCTCTTAAGGAATATTTTTTCAAACAGTTTTGAAATAACAGGTAGCAAGGAGATTGGCCTGTAAGATGAAACTTCATTCGGTGGTTTTCCGGGTTTTGGGATCATTATCATTTCTGCTACTTTCCATATCTTAGGTACATACTTTAATCTAAAAGATGCATTTATAAGATATGTAAGTTTTACTATAGCTTTACGAGGAAGCTGTTTCATGACTTCTCCCGTGATTAAGTCAAACCCTGGGGCTTTTTTTGTGTTGATGTTTTCTTCAATTTCTGATGCAATTTCTTTTGGGGTAACAGGTCTTATGTCACTTTCTTCTTGGGCAAGATTTTCCCAGTCAAGTATGTTTTCACCTTCATTTGGCTGGAAAGTCCCTTCTAAATATTCAGAATATCTGTTAGCTTTTTGTAAATTGCTTTTTGCCCATGTTCCATCTGCATTTTTAATTGGTGGATTCTGCAGGATTGGTCTTTTTAGTGTTTTGGTAGCTTTCCATAGTGAATAGTCAGTTTTACTATCATTTGACAGTTCACTTAGGTAGTTACTTATAGTATAATTTTTATTTTTTTGTATATCCCTTTTCAGTTGCTTTGTTGCATTATTTAATCTAGTTTTATCTGCTGGCGATCTAGATTGATGCCATATTCTTCTAAGCCTTCTTTTTTCGGTTATGAGCTCTTTTATTTCTCTGGGGTAGTTATTGCCTTTGGTTCTAGGAGTAATATTAGGTGTGTTATCCCATGCAGCCCTTTGGATAACGTTTAAAAATGTTTCCGCTTCATTGTCGAGTTGTTCTTCATTTCTTAAGTGGACTCTCAAGTCTACCGTTTCTTCAAGTTGAAGTTTAAAACTCCGCCAGTCAGTCAGTCGATTTGTCAATATAGGAGGAGTTTCCTTCTGTATGATGCTATCACTTAAGATCAGAAGAATGGGAGAGTGATCAGAGTTCATATCCCATGCCTCGTCCACATGCATATAGCTTACAGACACATTTCTAGTTATGAAAAAATCAAGTAGATCTGGTATTTTATTGGGGTCTGTAGGCCAATATGTTGGCTTACCAGTTGACATTGTTTCACATTTTAGTTGGTTAATTGCTTGTAGTAGTTCTTTTCCTTTTGTATTGGTTAACCTGGATCCCCACTGAACGTGTTTGGCATTGATATCACCTCCAATGATAAACCTATATCCGTGACTATTTAGAAAGTCTAAATATTGTTGTTTTTTTCAGAGCATGTCTAGGCGGACAGTAAACTGCGGAGACTATGATCTCATATGTTTTAGTTTTAATGTTTACAGAGGCAGCTTGAAACTGTTCTGTTTTATATCCCATTTCTTGGTGATGCTTGATTGATTCCTTAATTACGATGGCGCTTCCACCTTTGGCGGTATTTTCGGGACGTATGGTATGGTATACTTTATATCCCTTGAGTTTAATGTATGATTCATTAGTAAAATGAGTCTCAGAAATGAGGCATATATCAATCTTTTCCATATATAGGACTACTTGCAGTTCTTGTTGGTGTTGCAAGAGTCCATTGGCATTCCATTCCATAATTCTAAGGTTATCTGCCAATTGAATATTTAAATATGAATATGAATAAATCTAAATATGAAATTAGTTTTTCTCTATATGCTCTACTTTTTTATATACATTCACTTATCTATCAATGTTTTTTTCAATTCAATACATTCAAGTATGTGTGTACATCCACCAAATGCATACTAAATATCTTTGCTTCTTGTGCTTCAGGGATAGCAGAGACCTAATACACGACTGGGTGAGAACAGAGTGGCCTAAGAGAGAAAACATGGACGTTGGAGAAATGAATATCATTAACGATCTCTTAGTTTCGAGTGATTGTGCGGTTGGCACTTGGTGAAACATAGTAACAATGATAATAATTAAAACACTTGGTATTTGTTTTACAAAGGAAATCAAAGAAAGACGGGCTTTGCCGAACATTGTATAGAACATAACCATTTTTTGAATACAAATTAATACATAGTTGCAATAAAAGCAGGGTGTTAAATTATTTGGAAATTTCTGAAATTAAAAAAGAACATGTGACGGTAAAAACCTTTGAAAATAAAACTAACAAGAAGGAGCCTTATCTATCTTAATGCATGCATAAATGGAGACCGAAATGTCCATCTTGAAACACCACAAATGACTTATTGTTTTGGAATTTTGGTAGTTGGTGTCAACAATTTAGAAGTTTATTAGTAGATTTATTGAATTTTAGTGTGTTTTAATCAATAATATGTGCCGAATAAGTGTACTGGAATACTCTTTATGTGTGTTCTACTGTAAATACATATTAATACGTATTACATTGAGAATAAAAGCAATAATATCGGAAGTAAGGTTACCACATAAAATATGATTAGTTGCGCGTCTTGTAGTTGCTTCCTGATACGAAAAAATCAAAATTCAGGAGTAACATTACATATGTAAGTGCTTTTAATTGTAAATTTGTCAATTATTTAGAAATTAAACGTATTTTGTTTCATTGACATTTTAAGGTTATGAAGTTAACATATCGCCTTGTATGCATAGGCGTAGTCAAATTGATTTAGGTAAAATAATATAATTATAATGTTATTCAAGATAGTGATTATTTTTTTAGAACTTAATTTTTTAACGTAAGTTCTAAAATGTTTAGTTTTCTGAGATACTGGGCCTTGAAAATTCAGATAATTTTTTAGTTTTCGTTTGATACATATAAAACATGTTACTTAACTCATATAATCTATAAAATATAACTAATCAGACAGAGTGTTACCTTTTTTTTATAATCCTACCATTTTGTTACTACCGTTACTACCATTTTGATTTGGATTTCAAGTTATTAAACCATTTCATCTTTTTTTAAAATTTCCTAAAGATTCCAAATAGAAGAACACAGTCGATTAATTTTATTAAAAAACCCGACTTTATTCCAAACCGCGGTAGGTTTTTATGTTCCCATCATGTTGCTGAGGACTGTTTTGATCGAACATCTAAGGTAAAAGTGAAACTACTACCAAATGTTGTTCCAACAATGGAAGTGGGCTCTTAAAAATATGTAATTTTTTTATTTTATCATTTTGATAAACATCTTTGATAACATTTACTCTTGAAAGTTAGCTTTTTTTTGGTTTCAGAAATTTTTTCAGAAAAATCGAAATATCTCTTGACATGTCAGAGATATCGATTTCGGGTTTTCACTGGATGATTCCTTTTTCAATTACCTTTCTAGCCATGTAATAAAAGCTGTACCATTCCATTTGAAAAAACTGAACAAAACTTCAAAAGAACTATTTTTGAATGTAACGCCACCTCGCGGTTTCATTTATAAACTAAATAATTTATTTCCCAGATTATCTGATTGTCCCAGCAATTACCTTTTAAATGAATCCAAATGGAGGAAAATCGGTTTAGGCAAACGGACATTAGACGACTTTTTATCTAAATAAGTAAAACTCCCCCCCCACTTCTTTATTCGCGAAGTTACGACAAAATGTCATAAAACAAAGTTGTAGGAGACAGTTTGGTAATTATAACTGAGAATTTTTCTTATTCGGTTAACACTTGAAAATATACAAAAAAAAAGATTTTTAAAAATGTTTAGCTCGTCACGCCCTCTTGCGGTCGTTTTAGAAGCTTAAAAATATTTTGGGTGGATTTCTCATGGTCATTTTTAGTACAATTTTTTTTCCTCAAAGCTGTGGGATAAATAGCTTTCAAGATACGGCCGCGATCAATCCTTAATGGGACACCTGGTATATATATATATATATATATATATATATATATATATATATATATATATATATACATATATATATATATTTATATATATATATATATATATATATATATATTTTTAGTACAATTTTTTTTCCTCAAAGCTGTGGGATAAATAGCTTTCAAGATACGGCCGCGATCAATCCTTAATGGGACACCTGGTATATATATATATATATATATATATATATATATATATATATATATATATATATATATATATATATATATATATATATATATATATATACAATTTACAAATATTGGGAAATTTGAACAGTGCTATTCAGGCTTCGTGGGTATGTTTGTGCGTACTGTTTCATGGATGGAAAAACATGTATTGGGTTTTTTCCGGGAGTACATCCGGTTGTTGGGTTGGTCCCTGTCGGGAGCTTGCAGACGTTTCGCCACAATCTCATTTGGCATCTTCGGTGCTTACTGTCGCGAGGTTCGTGACTGTCTGAGAGATATCGGTTCACCGTGTAATATTTATGTCTTCTGGCCTCGGTCTTAGTCGGTAGCGATTGGCTGGCACTGGCGCTAGCTCCGCCCCCTGAGGCGTTTGCAACGTCTTCGTTTCCAGTCGTGCTCTGGATGTTGTGCTGTCTGGGTCTGCTCGTCTAAGAACGCTTTTCCACGTTGGCGGCAAGTGTAGAGCGTCGTCCCTCTTGTTTAGGCTTCCCTGCTTTTCGATCTCTACGGCTTCTCTGACCAGACGTGTCCGAAAATGGTTTATGTTGGCTATTTCGTTGCAATCATCAAAGTTAATTTTGTGGCCTGTTTCTAGTTGGTGTTGGAATAATGCCGATGTTGTTTGCTTGTTCCGTATGCTTACTTTATGTTCCTCTATTCTGGCAGATATTTTTCGGTTTGTTTGCCCGATGTAGATTTTGTTACAGCCTGAGCATGGGATGCGGTACTCAATATCTCGACGCACGTTTCGCTAACCACGTTAGCATTATTAGAAAATTAGTGTTTCACACCAAAGGTTCCAAGAGAAGAATTGATTGTTTATATCTATAAATTCCAGCGCTTTTTATATTATTTAAGATATCTTTTCTATGTTCTTATATAATATCGTTGGAAAAATTCTACAAAAAGACATTATCACGTTAATCAATTTACTGATGAACATGGAGAAAGTTTCGGGACAAGTACAAGTGATAGTGCAAGTGTATTTGTGTGTATAGTGCACGTTTAATTATTGGTACCTATGCCAAAGTTTTCGCCGAAACCACCGATGAGGCGCGAGTAACACGAGACAAAAGCAACTCGTATAGTCCGAAAAACAGCAGCTGGTTGAAGAAAATCAGTTTTTCGAAGAGGCTGAAGGTCTATTATATGCACCTGGGATCTCTGATTCATCGGTAAGTCACTAAAACTAATTGTTTTATAGTACTGAAACTTTAAGTGCAATTATCTCGGAACTGTGACTAGATATCGCGACACCTGGGCCACCCCCCACTCCTCCCACCTAGCTGGACCAATGGGGTGCGAGGATTTTGGCGGGAGATTTGAACGGACCAATGGGTGCGAGGATTTTGGCGGGAGATTTGAATTTTAGAGGCGGGGGGCGGGTGAATTACATTTTTGATCAGGTTTTAATCAGGTTTTGATCAGGTTTTGATCAGGATCTGTTGTTATCGACCTTCTTGACTTGGTGTCGGTCTTTCTGAATTACATTTTTGATCAGGTTTTGATCAGATTGACCGAAAATGGTTTTTTAGCCAAACTATTATGAAAAAAACATGCTACATAGTAATATTAATTAAAATATCCTAGGGCAAACTAATACAATAGATCCTGATCAAAACTTGATTAAAACTTGATCAAAAATGTAATTCAGAAAGACAGACACCAAGTCAAGAATCTCGATATCAACAGATCCTGATTAAAACCTGATCAAAACCTGATCGAAATCTGATCAAAAATGTAATTCACCCGCGCCGCCTCTAAAATTTAAATCTCCCGCCAAAATTCTCGCACCCCATTGGTCCAGCTAGGTGGGAGGAGTGGGGGTGGCCCAGGTGTCGCGATATCTACTACTGTGTTTTCAAAAACTGCTCGCTCTGTAACTCAAGTTATTGATCGATTTAGCTGAAATTTTGGGAGACGTTTCTCCATATTATTATCGGATGTCGGATATTATCGGATCGGATTTACCTAAAGTTTTAAAGATTTCGTGTAAATAAACTACTTTTTCGGATAAAAATGTCGGAAAAACAGACTTTGAATATTTGTTGTTTTAAAGCTTTACTGAATTTATAATTGGATATTTTTTTATAGTTAAAGTTATTGTTTAAAGATTTTTTTTGATTTCAGATGAATAGAAAAAGAGTGACAAGTGCAGTACTTTTGGACTTCCAGACGCGAAAAAAAATTATTGAGCCGCTATTTTATATAAAAAAATAATAATAATTCTATACTCTTCAAAGATCAAATAAAATGATGTTAAAACTTTAAAATCATACAATTATTTGATCACCTTTAAAAACACTTCTGAAAAATTATTCATTTTGGGGCATCTAAAGGGATTTCCTCCCTTAAGTATTGAACAATAATGGCTGAAGCTGAAGAATACAAGAGAGATAATAGAGCAACAGAAAAACTGTAAAAGTCGTACTGAAGCTGTTTAAATATCTCAATAAAAAAATGTATGTCTAACATTTTTGCAGTAATGGAGTAACATATTGTCTCAATTTGTGCAAAATCATTGATCAAGTTTGAAATAAAAATATTTAAAAGTTTTTGACTGTTGAATAAAAATGTCCGGATAAATCTAAAGAGGCACTGATAGGTAATTATCGTAATATCAAAAAAGCAAACGTAAAAAAATGTCAGCGGTTCGGTATCAGCAGCATTCTTCACGATATACTTATAAGGAACAAACGATAAATGCGTATGTTTTGAGTGTTATTGCACCCGTCCCCGGTACGTGCAGGACGTGATTCGCTGGCATTTTCGTTGCCTTTTGGTGGCCGAAATACGAAGAACACAAGTCGGAAAAAGTTTCCGAACGTAATAAAACGGCTCTTAATTGAGAGTTCGATAAAATGAACTCGATAGTTTTATTCGAAAACCGAAAACTGTTCGGAGAAGACGTCGAATATACGAAAGAATGGCGGGGATTTTTTCGCACCTTGTTTTTATGCTACGAGGGAATATCGATTTTAACAGTATATTTTAACTTGTCGTTTTATTCAATTATTGCCATATTATATTGGGTGATTTTTTTAGTATGTCCAAACTTTAAAATCAAATATGACAACAACCAAATTAGATACCTTGTGTAAGGATGGCTTCATAAATTAAAAAAAAAAACGGCTGATTTACAAAAAAAAAATAAAGCGTGTACAACTACTAAACACCAACCTTCTTCTTCTTTTCTTAACCTGCCAAATAACATTATAAACTCTTACAACTCGGTTTTTCCTGACATCAAGAGCGCTCTCGCTCAACACATTCTAAATAAAAGTATAGACTCTTAACCACACGTAACATAAATACCTATTTAAATAAATTGTGTTTACAGCATAAAGTCGTAATTTTTTGCATACAATAAGTTCACATAAAGGCGTACATAAAACCTTTCATAAATCTAATAACTAGAAATCCGATTTAATTAATAATATAAGCAATAGCCATCATAGGTACATAATTAATATCATAAGACAAGAGTTTCTTAAAAAAGAAAAATCATAAATGATACAACTTCTTAACTGAGGTTTAAACAGTTAAAAAAAAGTTTGGAATCGTGGAACACTGATAGAATTACATAAATAGGACAGATAACGAAAGTGCTCTTGAAAGATTCACGAAAGCTTGTCCATTCAGTTAAATCATAAATTAAAAAAAAAGAAACGGTTGATTTACAAAAAAGAAAACATTTTTTTCTTAAATCGTGTACAACTGCTAAAAACTTAGCCTTCTTCTTCATTGCCTAACCTAACCGGCCAACATTAACTGGCGTTTGCTACAAGCATGAAATACGAAATAACATTATAAACTCTTACACTTGAAACTATTTATTTTATTTATTATTATTCACGTATGGGCCCTGGTGGACCACACGAAGTACAATTAGAGGCGTTTGGTGTTGTTAGCCTTCCTTTGAGCCCATACTAATTTCATTCTTTCGCTATGAGCTTTTTTCCTTTCGTCAGACCAAGTTGTTCCAGTCTTCCTATATTTTTCTCTTTGGCCCACCTTCCAAACGTTAACCTTGTGTCTGAAACAGCCTCTATCCTGAATTTCACTTTGTGTAATATTTGCTGATCTTAGGTCCTCTTTAATTGCCGCAATCCATTTAATTATTTCTACTTTAGCTCTACTCCTATTTTCATAAAATTCAACTATTTGTCTAGTTAGCCTATTCGGATTCATCCGTTTGATGTGTCCGTAAAACTTAAGTCTTCTTTTTCTCATATCGCTATGTATATCTGTGTATTGTTTGATTTCTTGGTTTTCTCGAAGTTGGTATGTTGTGCTATTTATTTGTTTGGGGCCTAGGATTTTTCTTATGATTTTTCTTTCCTTCTTTTCAATGTCCTCGATGTCCCTCTTTCTATTCAAAATGAGCGTTCCTGCCGCATATATACATTCTGGTTTAATAACCGTGTTGTAATGTCTCAGTTTTGTGTTTTTAGATAGGCATTTTTTGTTGTAAATATTTTGTGTAAGTCTCAATGCCGTTTCCATTTTTTGACATCTACCCTTATTGGCCGCTTTTTCCAACCCATTTTCCATGATTATTTCACCCAAATATTTGAATTGAGACACTCGTCTGATATTACCATATTTTGTTTTTAGAAATGGTGTTCTTAGTCTGTTGCAGATCATGTATTGTGTCTTTTCAAAGGATATTTGGAGTCCTACCTTTTCTGCTGTTTCTTTTAGGATTTCAATCTGTTTTTGAGCCGTTAATACATCTTGAGCTAAAATTGCTAGATCATCAGCAAATGCCAGACAATCAATTTTGATGTTGGTTCTCCCCAGTTTAATGGGCTGGTCAATATTCAGTGCCGACTTTTTCTCACACCACTCCTGTATTACTTTTTCTAGAACACAGTTAAATAAGAGTGGTGAGAGTCCATCCCCTTGTCTCACACCAGTTTTAATTTCGAAGGGTTCTGAGTTCTCACCCATGAATTTAACTTTTGACCTCGTGTTAGTTAACGTTGCTTTAAAAATTGCTAGTGTTTTCAGATCTAGTCCTTGTTCTTTCAAGATTCGGAATAAAGATTCGCGGTCAATAGAATCATATGCTTTTTTGAAATCCACAAATGTACAGACGAGATTTTTATTGTACAGTTTTTTGATGTCTTAGAATCAACTTTAGATTCAGGATCTGTTCAGGGCAGGATCTGCCCGGTCGAAAACCTGCCTGATATTTACCAATGTTTGGTTCTAACTGTCCCTGTGCTCTGTCTAGTAGACATTGAGATAGAATCTTATTTATTTTATGTGAAATAAAATTTAATGACATTCATTTTTGAAAATAATGCCAGACAAATGTCCGTCGCGGCAACTTTTGGCAAAGCAAATCCTGTTAATCCAATTTCTGATCACTTTTTCAAGCAATTCGGGTCTTATGTTCGCAATTGTCCGAGTTATGTTGACTTCCGTCGCGCTAATAGTTGCTGGTGTATGGGTGTAGATTAAACATTTAACATAAAGCCAAAGATAATAATCTAAAGACGTTAAATTACATAACCTTGGTGGTCAATTAACAGGTCCGTTCCTCGAAATAACTGTCACCGAATTGTTCACTCAATAAATCGATTGTTGCGTTGGTTGTATGGCTCCAGATCAATACCATTCAAATTGGAAATGTAATAATCCACGTAGTCGAATTAAAAAGCTCAATTTCTTTTGGTGGCAACAAATTGATAAATTTTGATAGACGACAGCGACGATATTTTCTTCGGAACACACAGTTTTTGTCTTGTTTTTCTTTGAATTTTCTTTGAACTTTGTTGTTAACTCGGTGAATACATCGCTCGGTTAGACGATTATGTGTACTATAAAATTAACGAAGTGCTCTATAAGTTTGGCGCACAGAACTCCTATTTTGATAATAAATTTCGACAAGCGTTGCTTCGATGTTAAAGGTTCAATGTTTCCAGAGTATTAAGATAGAGATGTTAGAAGCTGCCTATGAGACACTCAGTTCTAAAACTACCGATAAAAATAGGAAATTGAAAATGAAGAACGCCATGATTCACGAAGGCGATTAAACAGAAATACCGCCATAAAAAAATTCATATCTTCAATATAGGCCCATCACATGAATCTTATGAAGGATATAACATAATTAGAACAAAAACCCACGAACTAGTAAGAAAAACAAAAACAGGTTATTGGGAAGAATACACAAAAAAGTTAGACACCGACTTTTATGGACAGCAAAAACAGTTGTGGAGATTCATGAGGCAGGAAAAAGGTTATATGAAAGAACTGATTGAGTATACACATGAATCAATTCTTCTATTGGAACCTTTGGTGTGATGCACTAAACTTGAAGAGATTTACCACTAAACACCAAAACACTTTTTTGAACTGCTCGACGCACGTTTCGCTAACCATGTTAGCATCATCAGGAGATGATTTAATCTTCTAAGTTTTATACACATGTAAATAAAGAATCTTTCGCAATTATATAAAATAGAACAGAGTACCACAAGGCCAGTCGTACCAGATAGTTGGTTGAGTAGATTCAAACACTCATACAAAGAATCATAAGATCAAATGGAATCCAGGACGAATGGAGAACTTCGATAGCTATACCAATGCACAAGAACCGAGAAAAGGAAGACTCCAATAACTATAGAGGCATAAATCTGCTAAACTGTACATTGAAATTAACAACATAGATAATAACAACAAAAAAATTAACGAAAAAATACAACTGGAAGAAGAGCAACAAGGGTTTAGAAATGGACGCTTGTGCACCGATACTGTATTCATTGTGAGACAGGTGAATGAAAAGCCCCTAAAGCACAACATTCCAGCTTATCTATAGACTTGAAGAAAACATTTGACAGAGTACAAATAGAAAAAGTTATCTACTTATTATATAACAGGAACAAACCATTAGATCTAAATAAGATAATTGAATACATAGACAAAGATAATAAGAGCCAATTAATTACGAATTAGGAATAGATCAGTCAGACTCTTTGAGCCCTCTCCTATTAATAATAATAATAATGAAAACAGAACGACCTGCAAAGGCAGTTATATGAATTTTATCTATCAGCAAAACAATATAATATGTCAATTTCGACTGAAAATTAATAGAAAAGAATCCCATTAGGTGCAAGTTGGTGGTTGAAGATAAACCTTCAGAACAAGTGATGGAGGTCGAGTGTCTGGATATCAAAATAACTAGCGTCGGGAAAATCAAGGAAGAGATAAAACATCAGATTAGTAAGGCAAATAGTATAGGATGATGTCTCAATGATACTATATTTAGAAATAGATTACTTTTAATCAAGACCAAAGCAAGAATATACAAACGCGTAGTATGATCAGTAATGACTTACATAATTGAAACAAGACCTGATATCAGCGTAACACAGAGAATGATTGAATCATCAGAAATGAGAATTTTAAGGAGAGTAGCAAACAAAACACTGAGAGACAGAGAGAGCAGTGAGGGCGTAAGGCGTACGTGTAACGTAGAAAAGTGGACATCCACCTGTGGATTAAGCGAAGAAAGGTTGAATGAGATCAACACATAGAATAGATGAACATACTAGTGAATGGAACAAGATCAATAGGAAGCACAAGGGAAAGATGGAACGAAGATTTATAAATCAGAGAAAAGGAAAAAAACAGGTATTATGCCTAATTATAAGCAGGAAGAAAAATAAGAAGAAACTGGAGCGTCAAAATGATCTTGATATAATAGATAATGAGTCATGTTATAACAGAATTAAAAAAGGAATGAGAAAAATATAGAAAAGAATGGGAATGGACATATCTAGAACTTATAAAGAGCAGAATTCGGACACATACCAGTATAATAAAACTTACAAAGAGCGTTGAGGAGACTTGGATCAATGTTTTTCAGTTGTTTTTGAGAGCTCCACAATCAAGCGAGTTCTTTAGAAAGACGAGAAAAAAATGATGAAAATTAAAAGATGAAAAATGAAAAGCGAAAAAACCACATCAATGTCTGTCGAAAATTCGGTTAAAAGTTATTTCTTTGAATATAAAACTACAGGAAAGAATATATGATTCTGTAAGTGGGACCAGAATGGTAGCTGCATATGGCCAACTACTGTCTCCGGTTTGATAGTGGCGTAGGGCTGTATGAATAAAAACAAGAAACTGATAAAAGTGTACAGTTGTTTAAAACAATAACTTCTAAGTTGTTGACACCAACAACCAAAATTCCAAAACAATGAGTTATTTGTGATGCTCAATGTGGTCGTTTTCGTCCCCATTTATATGTCCAGTGTCGGCAGTCGTAGTCGTGCTCCCGTTCACCAGGTGCGGTCCTCGCGCTGAAACCGTCTAGCTGACGCAACCGTGATGTCTTCCAAACGTAAACCCAATCTGGATTGAATGAATAATTGCGAGCTACAATGGCATTGCGCACATCTTCAGGGCCGATTAGACCATTGTGAATTGAAACACAATGAATTCTTCGACGGCTACGACAAAAGGCTCAGAGCCAGTGAACAACAAATGAACGATCTGGTCATGAGAAACTCCGAACTCACGGAGAAGTTCAGCCTCCTCCAGAGAGAAGCCGAAACCCTCTTTGAAGAAAATACCAATCTAAAGTAACAGATCGAAGAACTAAAAGCTCTTTCCAGAGCTAAAACTGGCGGTAACGTCAGTGTAAGCCGCACCCGCAAACGACGAGGTCCCCTCGGACCTCGAAGACGGAGTCCCCGAACCGGCCTCCGAAACAGACGGTCATCCACAAATGTCAGCCAGGGCCAGACGCCGGAGAAGGAAAAAGGATATACAACACGACGAAGAATCCAACTCTTTGGTGGAATTTGTCACCAACCCCAAAACCTGCCAGCCTCGGCAGACCCATCTCCAGAGAACCAGGCACCAGCACCACCCGCTGACGCCGCCTCCATACCATTGCCAATCATTCTCCGGGACAAAGCGGTATTTCTCGAAGTCATGCGGCACTTCGAAACAAACAATGTGGCTGTTGGACCAGCCAAAACAATTCCAGACGGTGCTCTGCTCGCGCCCCGCTCGAACGAAGCTAGAAAAGTTGTGATTCAGTTTTTCAAGGACAAATACTACCAGTTCCATGCCTTTTTCCCCCAAAGCCCGTAACCTTCGCGTCCTTTGCGCGTGATGGAAACGATCCCTACCGAAGAAGTCAGACTGGAATTTGTCAGGATGGGGTATGACTAAACACACTGATAAGCAGATTCTTTGTCCGAGCTCGGATAAAAATCCACTCCCTATTTGTCTCTGGTATTTTTGAAGTAATATCGTGATGTCCTCCAGTTTTACTCTGTCAAACCACTTCACAAAGCCTAAGAACTCTAGGCCTTTGAATTCTATTCCCTTTTCTGTAATCTGTTCATCAATTTTATGAAATTCGTTCAATTTATTTGGAAATAATTATATTAAAATATTGAACTGATCTCATATGCTTCTAATTTATTTTAAAAATCGTGAAATAATCACAGAACAACAAAAATAAGTATGTGGTTAACAAACCTCGGACTGTCACGACGCAGGTACAAGACCGTCGACGAGAAGAAGAAGAAGATCAATTAGAGATGTTGCGCGGCAGTTACTGCCTTAGAAGTAATAACTACATCATAAGAAAAGAAGGGTAATTGTGAGCAATAGTCGACGGGCGAACAGTGATTGGTCGAGAACTAGTCTCGATGCCGCGATTCCTTGAAACGATGTCCTTAGCCGTTAATGGTTCTAATTAGCCGTCTCTGAGATTGTCACAATGGGCGCTGTCATTCCATATTGAAGCCGGTCGCAGGACTGCACGTGCCAATTATACTATACGTTCCTGTTTAGGCGTAGCACAGAGATCCGGTGATGCTTTGATAAGGCGACTCACTATATTTTGTTTGGGTTTTTTCTTTTTATTTCTTTGACAAAACAGTTGGTAGGGTGAACGTTATAATACAGGGTTTTCTAAAAGAGGCGCTTGAACTTTGACAGTGTATAGAGACCACGTTGGTAAAGCTATAGTTGTCAAATTTAGAGGTTATAGTAACTAATGTTGGGTAAATCATTGTGAAAAGTTACACAGTGTGCAAATCATTAAACTTTACTGCCAAAATGAATACTCAGTTCGAGCTATATTTCGTATGCTACGTGATTTTTCCGTCCTGTTGAATCGACTATTCGTCGTTTGGTGGACAAATTCCAATAAACTGGTGTGGGGGGAGTTATAGAGCGTTTATGAAGGAGAATCGTTCGAGTAAGGAGCGAATATCGAGCGCCGGGGAGTTGGTTTCTGTTGCACGGATCGTCGCGGTTCATGAATTTTTGGCGAAAAAAGGTGTGTCGTTCAACATCCGCCTGATTTATCTCCTATGACTATTTCCGGTTCTCGAAACTCAAACTAGGCGTGAACGGAACATGACAGTTTGGTTTGGTTTATGAATTCACATTTTGGTTTATGACAGTGTTGGTATTGGTTGAACATGCCCAGCGGTCTATCGATGCGGAAGGGGTGTATTTTGAATAAAACTGAAATACTTTTTGGCAAAATAACTAATTATTTTGCCCCACCCATCCCTTACATTGGAGAGCACATGTTTCGTCTATTGGTGGTTAGACTCATCAGGGTACCGACATATACTTTCTCGCCAAGAATAGGGAGTCCCTCTCTACAATCAAACAACCCATATTTTCGATGACTTCTGGTCGGATTGCTTATATATGGAGTTTTTTTACTTTTTTGGACTGCGTCCAATGAGGCAGCACTAATCAGGAGTAGTTCACCACCGAGCGTTGGGTTCTACACTCTCATGTGGAATGCATAACAACCTGCGTCTTCGCCATAATGAACAATGGTTAGTTGTTTGACCGGGAGGAAGCCCCACCCATCCCTTACATTGGAGGGCACATGTTTCGTTTGTTGGTGGTTAGACTCATCAAGTCCGACCGCGGGAGTAAGCCAATGAAAAGCACCATTCTCACTTCACCAGAAAATGTTGCCGTGCTCAAAAAAAAAACGAAGGAAGAAGGAAGACAGTGTAAAGAAGCGACAACAATCAACACAAGAAACGCCTGCCAAAAAGCGAGCCAAACCAGGACGAAGACTGCCAAACCAGTGCGAAAGTTATCGTCATTTTTATATAATTTGCATGAGAAATTTGCCAGCCAAATTAACTCGCAACAATTCCATTGAATGTAACAAGCGACTATTTCATATGATATATATAAGAAGGATGATGATGGGATTTAGCGTAGAGGTATCGATCGGTGTGAGTTGGTTTCCTATACACTGTGTATTCGAGTGTACCAGAAAGTTTCCTTGTGATAAGGAGATCTAAAAACGGCAGTTTTCTATCCTGTTTAACCTCCAGAGTGTACTGTATTCTGGGGTGGATTTCGGTTAACTGAGTTAGGAAGTTGTTTAGAGTTGTTTAGTTGTTAGTTATATATATATATATATATATATATATATATATATATATATATATATATATATATATATATATATATATATATATATATATATGTATATATAGGTACCACCGAACTTCTTCGTGTTCCCGAGTATCAAGAAGGAACTCAAATGTCACCATTTCGGGAATTTGGAAGCCGTCAAACAAGCGGCGACGAGGTGCTTGAAGGAGGTCCCTGTCGACGCCTTAGAAGGTACGTTCAGCGACTGGGAAACGCTGGCGCCAGTGTTCCGCCTCGGAAGGAAGCTACTATGAAGAATTTTATATGCTTGTACCTTTATCTGCAATAAATAATTTTTCCTGGACCTATTCAACTTACATTCGAATATATATATATATATATATATATATATATATATATATATATATATATATATATATATATATATATATATATATATATATATATATATATATCCGAAGCAAGCCGCTAATAAGGCGAGCCTAGTGACGGAAAACGTGTTGGGGGACTTAGGGAATCCAACGATACCCGCGTCAGGTGCCAGGCTGTTCCACAGTACGCATCGCTACTAGTTTGAACTCTTGTTTTAGACATGCGTCGGAATTTCAAGTGATGCCGCATATCAAGGACCAGCGTCGCGCGATTTTGTGTTGCGCACAAGAAAACTGCTCAACGCCGAGACTGTTGCCATGCTGAGGGAAACTTATGGCCATAATACCATGTCCCAAATCGCACACCACCGTCATTGTCACGGGAGTACTTAGCGAAACGCGGTGTAGCAGCACTGCTGCAGCCACCGTACAGCCTCGACTTGGTACCACCGGACTTCTTTGTGTTCCCGAGGATCAAGAAGGAACTCAAAGGCCACCATTTCGGGACTTTGGAAGCCGTCAAACAAGCGGTGACGAGGTGCTTGAAGGAGGTCTCTGTCGACGCCTTCCAGGGTACGCTGGGACTGGGAAACGCTGGCGCTAGTGTTCCGACTCGGAAGGAAGCTACTATGAAGAATTTTATATGCTTGTATCTTTATTTGCAATAAATCTTTTTTCCTGGACTTATTCAATTTACTTTTGGCACAGACCATGTATGTATCGATGTAAACCCTCATTGGAACATCATAGCGCTATAAAAACTATATATTAAAACTATAATATCGAAAGAAATCTCATAATGTCTTTATTTAATACCAAAGGCGTGAAAAAATATTTTAAATGAAAAAACACAGAAAATCATAAATAAATAAAATGTTATATTACATTTCGCGCTAGGCGCTTTTTTCTTCAGACACACCGTGTATTCACATTCGGCTTTAACATAAGTAACATCCTCCCTGTTAAAGCGGAAGTTTTTTGCTGATCGCGTGCACTTCGTCGCCTCAGAACGTTATTAATCGATAATTATGAAACATTAAATTTCGAATGCCTTAAAAGGGGAGCGAAGACGCGTGCTCACCTTGATGTAGGTCAAGCTCGCATCGGCCACAAAAGGTGTTCACGCTAATAATTGCCGGCGAAATGATAACAATCCCGTCGCAACTTCTTTTGCGCTCGAAATCTTTAATAACCGTCCGGTAAAGCGAAAATGTCTTTGGATGATCCGCCGGTGGTCAGTGGCGTCAACACAGATTTACATACGGAAACACATAAATTTATTGAAAATCAAATATTTACTTAGAATAGAAACAGTAGATTTCCTTTTGTCTTTGAAGTTGGTATGACTGTCCTGGACATCTGACAGAAGAGTCATATCATTTCGCATGTTAAGTTGGAAACTTAACTTAAAGAAAATGGATAAATCTATCGTACAATTAATTTATATTAAACTAGCTGTTACCCGTCAACTTCGCTGGGCATAAATTAAACCCAAATTTCAGAGTATGTTTATCTTTTTTATGAACCCTCCTACTTACCGAACATTTACGGCACATTAGGAACATCCTGCCAAATTGTAGGTTTGTAGGTCTTCTAGTTTCAGAGAATTTGCGAAAAGTGAGTCATAAACTAATATATATATATATATATATATATATATATATATATATATATATATATATATATATATATTATTATTATTATTATTATTATTATTCACGTATGGGCCCTGGTGGACCACGCGAAGTACAATTAGAGGCGTTTGTTGTTGTTAGCCTTCCTTTGAGCCCATACTAATTTCATTCTTTCGCTATGAGCTTTTTTCCTTTCGTGGACCAAGTTGTTCCAGTCTTCCTACATTTTTCTCTCTGGCCAACCTTCCAAACGTTAACCTTGTGTCTGAAACAACCTCTATTCTGAATTTCACTTTGTGTAATATTTGCTGATCTTAGGTCCTCTTTAATTGCCGCAATCCTTTTAATTATTTCTACTTTAGCTCTACTCCTATTTTCATAAAATTCGACTATTTGTCTAGTTAGCCTACTCGGATTCACCCGTTTGATGTGTCCGTAAAACTTAAGTCTTCTTTTTCTCATATCGCTATGTATATCTGTGTATTGTTTCATTTCTTGGTTTTCTCGAAGTCGGTATGTTGTGCTATTTATTTGTTTGGGGGCCTAGGATTTTTCTTATGATTTTTCTTTCCTTCTTTTCAATGTCCTCGATGTCCCTCTTTCTACTCAAAATGAGCGCTTCTGCAGCATATAGACATTCTGGCTTAATAACCGTGTTGTAATGTCTCAGTTTTGTGTTTTTAGATACGCATTTTCTGTTGTAAATATTTTGTGTAAGTCTCAATGCCGTTTCCATTTTTTGACATCTACCCTTATTGGCCGCTTTTTCCAACCCATTTTCCATGATTATTTCACCCAAATATTTGAATTGAGAGACTCGTCTGATGTTACCATATTTTGTTTTTAGAAATGGTGTTCTTAGTCTGTTGCAGGTCATGTATTGTGTCTTTTCAAAGGATATTTGGAGTCCTACCTTTTCTGCTGTTTCTTTTAGGATTTCAATCTGTTTTTGAGCCGTTAATACATCTACGTACACCCGTAACATCGGGTGTTATTTTTTTGGAAATCTTTTTCTATTTCATTAAGTTGATTGTTTTCATATTTTCTTTTACTTTGTCTAATTAGCTTCGATGTTTCTTTTCTTACTTCCAAAAAGATGTTATAGTTTATTGCTGTTTTTTGACTGTTCCTTTCTTTGAATGCTTTATTTCGGCTTAATACTGCTTGCTCGCAAACTTCATCCCACCACGGATGTTTTCTACGTTTTTGTAAAGAGACCAACTTTAAGGCTGTTTTAATAATTTTTTGTTTTAATTCTTGCCAGTTCTGTGCAGGTTGTTTATCAAGCTCTTCTGTTAAGGCTGGTTTTATTTCCGTTGGGTCAAACTTTGGTATTAGCAGCCCCTTTTGAATAAGTTTTCGAGGTTTTAAGCTAAGTTTGATTCTAGTCAAGTAGTGATCCGTGTCTATATTTGCTCCTTTCCTGACTTGAACATTCAAAATCTGTTTATAATTGGGGTACGAAATGGCAACATGGTCAATTTGAAATTCACCCATGTACGTGTTTGGGCACCTCCAGGTCTTTTGTTTTGTTATTTTCTTCTTAAAATGGGTTGACATTATTTTTAGATTAAACTGCGAACATAGTTCAACCAATCTTCTACCATTATGGTTAGTCCATTAATGAGCGGGAAAACTGCCGACTGTTTTCCTGTACTTTTTTTCTTTCCCTAGTTGGGCGTTGAAATCACCCAATAGGATTTTTATATGGTTAGAGGGAATTTTAGAGATAGTCTTTTCCAGAATTTCCCAGGACTTATTTACTTTTTCAGGATTAGATTTATTTTCTTCGTTAACTGGGAGGTGTGCATTGATTAATGTATAGTTTTTGTTAGCGCACTTGAGGGATACTGTCATAAGTCGATTATTTACTGGTTGGATATTTGTTATAGAACCAAGAATGTTTCTTGAGACAGCGAAAGCAACATCGAGATGTGGTGTATTTTTGAGTATTCTTTTGTCCGTTTTACTTTTAAAAAGTCTGTAGTTGCCGAATTCCAAGGTGTTATCATCTATCAATCTGGTTTCTTGCAAAGCTAAAATTTGGATTTTTTGCTGATTTAATGTTCGCCCCAATTCGTGTAGTTTTCCTGGACGCAGGAGAGAATTGATATTTACCGTTCCAAAGAAAGTTTTTGTTTTCGGTTTCAGACGTTGGCCAGAGGTCTCCGACTCCCGTTTAAGCCCGGACGCCCCAGAATCCGAAAGTCCGGTTGTACCAGCAAAGCTGGCAGAGGATTGTCTACCTCCTCGGGTAATTTTATAATTACTAGAACGCTTCATCTTGTACTTTGAATTAAAGGTTTGAACCATGACGGTTCAGAGGTTAAGACTGGAGGGGTTAGTTCCAGAATTTAAATATAAGCCGCACCACTGGTGAACAGACGCTGACCACTCAGCCGCTTGATACAAGTCAGACGCTAAGTGGATTTAGCTGTCTTTTTGCCTTGGTTCGGGGCTGCTTATTTTGGGATATTCGCAGCTGTCCATTAATATCTAATGGAACTTTCACTATCCACCACCCGTGACCCGTCCAGTACCTTAGGCGAGGTATACTGGATATATATATATATATATATATATATATATATATATATATATATATATATATATATATATATATATATATATATATATATATATATATATATATATATATATATATATATATATATATATATATATATATATATATATATATATATATATATATATATATATATATATATATATATATATATATATATATATATATATATATATATATATATATATATATATATATATATCTACTATATTTACGTTATGGGATGAAGTTTGCGAGCAATCAGTATTAAGCCGAAGTAAAGCATTCAACGATTGGAACAGTCAAACAATTAATACAATACAATAAAAACAGCAATAATAACAGCAATAAATTATAACATCTTTTTGGAAGTAAGAAAAGAAACATCGAAGCTAATTAGACAAACTAAAAGAAAATATGAAAACAATCAACTTAATGAAATAGAAAAAGAACAAACAACTTTTACAAAACATTTAAAACTAAATTAACAGGCTATCAACCCCAAAGACTTTGCTTCCAAAAGGAAAACGGACAATTAGCTCTAAATAACCAAGAAAATTGCAAAGAACTTGCGAAATATTTTGAATAACTACTAAACTGTCCTGAGCCCTTAAACAAATTACCAACACTAAACCCTAAACAAACAAACCCAGATTCAGTACCATCGAATAAAAATAAAATAATTAGGCAAATCAAGCGACTTAAAAATAACAAAGCTTCTGATGCACTTTTGAAATCCGCTGGTACAGGTACAATCAAGGAAATAACCAAAATTTTTCCAAGTTTGTTATAAGATTCTATCTCAATCTCTACTAAACAGAGCACAGGGACAGTTAGAACCTAAAATTGGTGAATATCAAGCAGGTTTTCGACCGGGCAGATCCTGCCCTGAATAGATCCTGCATCCTAAGCTGCAGTTGATCCTAAGACATCAAAAACTGTACAATAAAAATCTCGTCTGTACGTTTGTGGATTTGAACTAAGCATATGATTCTATTGACCGCGAATCTTTATTCCAAATCTTGAAAGAACAAGGACTAGATTTGAAAACACTGGCAATTATTAAAGCTACACTAACACAAGGTCAAAAGTTAAATTCATGGGTGACATGTCTGAGTTCTTTCAAATTAAAACTGGAACTGGAGTGAGACAAAGGGATGGACTCTCACTACTCTTATTCAACTGTGTTCTAGAAAAAGTAATACAGGAGTGGCGTGAGAAAAAGTCGGCCCTGAATATTGACCAGCCCATTAAATTGGAGAGAACCAACATTAAAATTGATTGTCTGGCGTTTGCTGATGATCTAGCAATTTTGGGTCAGGATATATTAACGGCACAAAAACAGATTGAAATCCTAAAAGAAACAGCAGAAAAGGTAAGACTCACAATTTCCTTTGAAAAAACAGAATACATGACCTCTAACAGACTAAGAACCATTTCTAAAAACCAAAGATGGTAACATCAGACGAGTCTCTCAATTCAAATATTTGGGTAAAGTAATCATGGAAAATAGGCTGGAAAAAGCGGCCCATAAAGGTAGATGTCAAAAAATGGAAACGGCATTGAGATTTACACAAAATATTTACAATAAAAAATACATATCTAAAAACACAGAACTGAGACCTTACAACACAGTTATTAAGCCAGAATGCTTATATGGGACAGAAACGCTCATTTTGAATAGAAAGAGAGACATCGAGGACATTGAAAAGAAGGAAAGAAAAATCATAAGAAAAATCTTAGGCCCCAAACAAATAAATAGTACAACATACCGACTTCGAGAAAATCAAGAAATCAAACAATACACAGATTTATATAGCGATATGAGAAAAAGAAGACTTAAGTTTTACGGACACATCAAACGGATGAATCCGAGTAGGCTAACTAGACAGATAGTCGAATTTTATGAAAATAGGAGTAGAGCTAAAGTAGAAATAATTAAATGGATTGCTGCAATTAAAGAGGACCTAAAATCAGCAAATATTACATAAAGTGAAATTCAGGATAGAGGCTGTTTTAGACACAAGTTTAACGTTTGGAAGGTTGGCCAGAGAGAAAAATGTAGGAAGACTGAAACAACTTGGTTTGACGAAAGGAAAAAAGCTCATAGCGAAATAATGAAATTAGTATGGGCGCAAAGGAAGGCTAACAACAACAAACGCCTCTAACTCTACTTCGCTTAGTCCACCAGGGCTCATACGTGAATAATAATAGTATTTACATTATAGTATTAATTATTGATTAGTTGAGATTTTTTCTCGAATAGATTGACCACTAAACACCAAATCACTTTTTGAAACTTCTCGACGCTTTTACTGTTTCACACCAAAGTTTCCAATAGAATTGGCGTTAATTTTGTTTAGTTTTTAATAGGCATATTTTTTGACTTCGACGTATTTTCTCAATTTTCTACCTTTTTCTCATTTTTTTAAGCTAAGAGTTTTGGGGTTTTTCACATTTAATCGTATTAGATGCAAAAAATAAAAAAATAAATAAAATAATAAATTAATTTATCATTTAATTATGTCATTATATATACTACTTAAATTATCAGTATCAGTTCTGAAATTAATTACTGTTAGCTTAAAAAAAATTGTAAAATTAAAAAATGTATAAAATGTCAAAGTCAAAAATATGTCCTAGACTATAGTATTGATGTAAACCTTTGAATATAAAACTGCATGAAAGAACATATGATTCTGCAAGTGGGACCAGAAAGGTAGTTGCATATGGTCGAGTACTGTTTCCGGTTTGGCAGTGGCGTAGGGCAGTATGAATAAAAACAAGAAACTGATAAAAGTTGTTTGGTATTGTTTAAAACAATAAATTATTGTATAATAATCGTTACTGTTAAAAATAAATTAATGAATACTTATTAGTTACGACAGTGAAATGTTAATAATTAAATAAATAAAATTATAATTAAATAAAATTATAATTAAATAAAAATGTACATTCTGTATTGTTATTCGGTGTTCAATGTTCCTTAAACAAAATTGACTTTGTATACATACTACGAATTTTTTCATCTGCTACAGCGTTTTTACAAATATATTTAATTTTTGTAGTGTAAATAGTCAATAAATAAACTAAAATGTTAGACCAACGTCAACCAACGTCAACTGGCCAACGTCTGAAACCAAAAACAAAAACTTTCTTTGGAACGGTAAATATCAATTCTCTCCTGCGTCCAGGAAAACTACACGAATTGGGGCGAACATTAAATCAGCAAAAAATCCAAATTTTAGCTTTGCAAGAAACCAGATTGACAGATGATAACACCTTGGAATTCGGCAACTACAGACTTTTTAAAAGTAAAACGGACAAAAGAATACTCAAAAATACACCACATCTCGGTGTTGCTTTTGCTGTCTCAAGAAACATTCTTGGTTCTATAACAAATGTCCAGCCAGTAAATAATCGACTTATGACACTATCCCTCAAGTGTGCTAACCAAAACTATACATTAATCAATGCACACCTCCCAGTTAATGAAGAAAATAAATCTAATCCTGAAAAAGTAAATAAGTCCTGGGAAATTCTGGAAAAGACTATCTCTAACATTCCCTCTAACCATATAAAAATCCTATTGGGTGATTTCAACGCCCAACTAGGGAAAGAAAAAAAGTACAGGAAAACAGTCGGCAGTTTTCCCGCTCATAAATGGACTAATCATAATGGTAGAAGATTGGTTGAACTATGTTCGCAGTTTAATCTAAAAATAATGTCAACCCATTTTAAGAAGAAAATATCAAAACAAAAGACCTGGAGGTGCCCAAACACGTACATGGGTGAATTTCAAATTGACCATGTTGCCATTTCGTACCCCAATTATAAAGAGATTTTGAATGTTCAAGTCAGGAAAGGAGCTAATATAGACACGGATCACTACTTGACTAGAATCAAACTTAGCTTAAAACCTCGAAAACTTATTCAAAAGAGGCTGCTAATACCAAAGTTTGACCCAACGAAAATAAAACCAGCCCTAACAGAAGAGCTTGATAAACAACCAGCACAGAACTGGCAAGAATTGAAACAAAAAATTATTAAAACGGCCTTAAAGTTGGTCCCTTTACAAAAACGTAGAAAACATCCGTGGTGGGATGAAGTTTGCGAGCAAGCAGTATTAAGCCGAAGTAAAGCATTCAAAGATTGGAACAGTCAAAAAACAGTAATAAACTATAACATCTTTTTGGAAGTAAGAAAAGAAACATCGAAGCTAATTAGACAAACTAAAAGAAAATATGAAAACAATCAACTTAATGAAATAGAAAAAGATTTCCAAAAAAATAACACCCGAAACTTTTACAAAACATTTAAAACTAAATTAACAGGCTATCAACCGCAAAGTCTTTGCTTCCAAAAGGAAAACGGACAATTAGCTCTAAATAACCAAGACAATTGCAAAGAACTTGCGAAATATTTTGAACAAATACTAAACTGTTCTGAGCCCTTAAACAAATTAACAACACTAAAACCTAAACAAACAAACCCAGATTCATTACCACCGAATGAAGATGAAATAATTAGGCAAATTAAGCGTCTTAAAAATGACAAGGCTTCTGGTGAAGATGGAATCACTGCTGAACTTTTGAAATCCGCTGGTCCAGGTACAATCAAGGAAATAACCAAAATTCTACAAGAAGTTTGGCGACCCGAACGGATTCCAGAAGATTGGAAAGATGCTCTAATCCATCCACTACATAAGAAAGGAGATAGAACGGATGTAAACAACTATAGAGGGATATCTCTTCTCCCAGTTTGTTACAAGATTCTATCTCAATGTCTACTAGACAGAGCACAGGTACAGTTAGAACCTAACATTGGTGAATATCAAGCAGGTTTTCGACCGGGCAGATCCTGCCCTGAACAGATCCTGAATCTGAAGTTGATTCTAAGACATCAAAAACTGTACAATAAGAATCTCGTTTGTACATTTGTGGATTTCAAAAAAGCATATGATTCTATTGACCGCGAATCTTTATTCCGAATCTTGAAAGAACAAGGACTAGATCTGAAAACGCTGGCAATTATTAAAGCAACGTTAACTAACACAAGGTCAAAAGTTAAATTCATGGGTGAGATCTCAGAGCCCTTCGAAATTAGAACTGGAGTGAGACAAGGGGATGGACTCTCGCCACTCTTATTTAACTGTGTTCTAGAAAAAGTAATACAGGAGTGGCGTGAAAAAAAGTCGGCCCTGAATATTGACCAGCCCATTAAACTGGGGAGAACCAACATCAAAATTGATTGTCTGGCATTTGCTGATGATCTAGCAATTTTAGCTCAAGATGTATTAACGGCACAGAAACAGATTGAAATCCTAAAAGAAACAGCAGAAAATGTAGGACTCCAAATTTCCTTTGAAAAGACACAATACATGACCTGCAACAGACTAAGAACGCCATTTCTAAAAACAAAATATGGTAACATCAGACGAGTCTCTCAATTCAAATATTTGGGTGAAATAATCATGGAAAATGGGTTGGAAAAAGCGGCCAATAAGGGTAGATGTCAAAAAATGGAAACGGCATTGAGACTTACACAAAATATTTACAACAAAAAATGCCTATCTAAAAACACAAAACTGAGACATTACAACACAGTTATTAAGCCAGAATGTCTATATGCTGCAGAAACGCTCATTTTGAATAGAAAGAGGGACATCGAGGACATTGAAAAGAAGGAAAGAAAAATCGTAAGGAAAATCCTAGGCCCTAAACAAATAAATAGCACAACATACCGACTTCGAGAAAACGAAGAAATCAAACAATACACAGATATACATAGCGATATGAGAAAAAGAAGACTTAAGTTTTACGGACACATAAAACGGATGAATCCGAGTAGGTTAACTAGACAAATAGTCGAATTTTATGAAAATAGGAGTAAAGCTAAAGTAGAAATAATTAAATGGATTGCTGCAATTAAAGAGGACCTAAGGTCAGCAAATATTTCACAAAGTGAAATTCAGGATAGAGGCTATTTCAGACACAAGGTGAACGTTTGGAGGGTTGGCCAGAGAGAAAAATGTAGGAAGACTGGAACAACTTGGTCTGACGAAAGGAAAAAAGCTCATAGCGAAAGAATGAAATTAGTATGGGCACAAAGGAAGGCTAACAACAACAAACGCCTCTAATTGTACTTCGCGTGGTCCACTAGGGCCCATACGTGAATAATAATAAAATGTTAGATATAAACTCGGGTATAAACTCATTTTTCACTACAACCAAAAAAAAGCTAACTTTCAAGTGTAAATGCTATGAAAGATGTTTATCAAAATAATAAAATTAAAAAATTACATATTTTAAACAGTCCACTTCAACTGTTGGAACAGCATTTGGTAGTAGTCTAGACGGGAACATAAAAATCTACTGCGGTTTGGAATAAAGTCTGGCTTTTTAATGAAATTAATCCACTCTGTTTCTTCAATTTAGATGTTTGAGGAACCTTGAAAAAAGATAAACTGAAATAATAACATGAAATCCAAATCAAAATGGAAGTAGCACTTACACGTATTAGTACAATAATTTCTGAAAATAAAAACGATTGTTAAAAAATGTAACACTCTATATTATTATTTATATTTTATAGGTTCCTTATATGAGTGGAGTAACATGTTTTATAAATATATGAAAAGAAAACTAAAAAATAACCTGAATTTTTAAGGTCTCGTATCAGAAAACATTTTAGAACAAGAAGAAATGGAAATGGACAATCCTCTGTCACCGTTCTTAGGCAATCAGTTGCAATGCAGTTGCTCAGTTTTTTGCAATTTTCGATTCAAAAAATGAAAACATAGATAAAAACCGGGATAAAGGACCTATTCCGTTCAGTCAATTTTTTCAATTATTAATGTGTTAATGTAATTATTAATGACGTTTTGTCTTAAAACCAATGAATTAACGTGCGAGCATACATTATCAGAAATAAATTTCGGATATCTAAATCAAAATAGTTAGTTTTTCGTTAATATTTTGAAATATTGGTTGGAAAATACGTAGGTTGCTGCAGTAGATTATTTTAGGACAATTACGCTACAGCTGGATTTAATTATCTAGAAATAAAACTGCAAGATCGTTATATTTAAAAAGTACATCAGATGTTCCATTACAACCATTTAAAAATTAGATGCTAAGGAAAGGAAAAAATCTGGTCTAAAATAATTTTCACAGCTATTTCTAATGAAAGTTAAATTGCGCTTCAAAACAATATATTATAAAGTAAAGTAAAGTAGTTTGGGTTAGAGGCGCATCAGCAACTAGGCTATTTACCGACTGGACCTACAGCTTAACGTGGGTTCCGAACCACGGTCATCAACTTCCGACAAACCCAGGCCAGCACCCCCCTCGGGCTATAAACCCTTGGTTATGTGCCTACCCATAAGTCTATCAGGAAACCTACCGACTGGCGAGTGACCAACGTAGAACACTTCTCAGAAGGCATCCGGCCTTACCCAGCCTTTAACTGACGTGACTGAGGGGTAATTCGTAGTCGGATTTTACACTCTTGCCTAGAAACAATCACAAACATTTAGGAAAGATAAACGGACAGAAGAAAGAAATATAACCATACGATCGCTGGAATCGAACCAGCTATCGCTCCAGCGCGGATTTGGCAAAGCAGGCGCTCTTACCGCCGCACCAACGCGACCGGCAATATATTATCTTTGGTTACAATCCAATCATAAACTCGTTTGAAAAGTTTTTCGTCTATCTGAAGAAAATCTGACAATAAAAGCGAGTTAGGGAAGGTTATAGGTACTTCCCGAGCTACTGCCCTTTTATATGGGAGCCACCTCCCTCTATTCTTCTGGGGTTGTTTCTTTTTTTGAGGGTTTTAATGCTAAATTTGTTTTTTCGTTGAACAAGCGAGCGAGACGGACGTATAGACAGTGTGTTAAATATTTGAAGATCTGAAACAAATTAATCAATAAAATTGACAGTGAGAGTGAAGGTTGTGTGTAAATAGAAATAGAAAGAAAATACAAGATGATTAAACAAATATAAAGGTAATAATATAGTTTGGTGGATCGTATTAAAATTAAACCAATTAACAAAACAGACAATATTAACAAAACTACCAAAAAACCGCACAGCTGATAAGAGAAACACTTCCGAACTGTCGAGGTGGGTGAGCTCTTTACGCGGCTGGAGCGTCTTGTCGAATAAATTCATACCAGGGGAGTGCGTAAAATATAAGAACATGGATTCCGAAGATTGTACCACGGATGAGGGGAGTAGGAAGCATCATGGAGACGACTTGGAAGCAGTATTTAAGAAGAGTAAAAGGATTGTAAGAACGCCCACAAAAACTGAACAAAAGCAAGAAGATAAACTGGATAAAATGCTGATGATGATGACAAACATGACATTGCAGATGGAAGGAATGACCCAACAAATAAAACAAATAATTCTTGAACAAAGAAATTTAGCAGAAGAAATTAAAGCAATTAAACAGGAAAATAACACACTGAAGGCTGAGAATGGAAAAATTATGAAGGAAAACTGCAGAATGCATGACAAAATTAATGAACTTTGTGAAAAAATGGAAATACTGGACAGAGAAGGGAGAGAGGACAATATAGTCATGACAGGACTTAAGGCGGACTCGAATGAAACAGAGGCGCTAAGAGAAGAAAACCAAAGATTTTTAAATGAAGCCCTAAAGATCACAATAAGCGTCACACAAATCACGGAGAAGATATATGAATATAATATGGTAGCACATATAGTTTTTGTGGATTTTAAGCAGGCGTTCGATAAAATCGACAGAGAACAACTCATGGAAGACTTAAAAAGAATCGAAGTTCCAAGAAAGATTAGAAGATTGATAGGTATGACAATGAATGAGTCTGAAGAAAGAATATATACAGAACAAGGAATGACAAATAACATAAAAATCAAAAAAGGGGTTAGACAGAAAGATGCGTTATCGGCACTATTATTTATAATATCATTGGATAGGATAATACAGAGAATTGAAAATATAGGAACATTAAATAAACATCTTGTACAGATAGTGGCATATGCGGATGATGTTGCAATAATTGCTAGAGAGCAGAGAGAGCTAAAGTGCGTAATAAAAATAATCAACCGCGAGTCTAAGAAAAAAGGGCTGGAAATAAGTGAGCAAAAAACAAAGTATATGTACTGCAGCAGAAATGAAAGAATACTGAGAAATTTGGAGTGCGGAAGCTATAAATTTGAAAAAGTAAAAACATTTAAATATCTGGGAGTCATAATAGATAGAAGGAATGAGGGACTTGATATAGAAGAGAAGATACATAAAGGATATAGAGCATTCCATAGCAACAAGAAATTACTGAAAGACAGGACACTGAACACAAGGAATAAATTAGGAATATACAAAACAATATTAAGACCAATAGTAACATATGCCGCAGAAACTGTAACACTCACAACAAAAGAGGAAGACAAACTAAATATTTTTGAACGCAAGATAATGAGAACCATAATGGGTGCAAAGAAAGTGGGAAACAACGAGTACAGAAATATGATAAACTTTGAAATCGACAACTTGTTGGGAAGGGAAAACATAGTGAGAGCAATTAAAACACAAAGAATAAGATGGTATGGACACGTAATGAGAAGAGACAGGGATACGCCAATAAGAGAGATAACAATATGGAAACCAGCACAGAGCAGACCGAGAGGGAAACCCAGGGTCAGATGGAGACAGCAGGTGGAGGAAAATATAAAAACAGTAAACGCAGAGGGATGGAGAGGACAGATCGCAGACAGAAGGAGATGGAGGAAAATAGTCGAAGAGGCGAAAACTCACCAACAACTATGAGAAGGGCAAGAAGAAAAAATGTGGATTGATCCACAACACAAAAAGGATTTGAAGAGTTTCTTAGAAAGGAACAGCTACAATTTCAAATATGAAATGTATTAGCTTATAATAATAATGTAAGGCTCAGTAAGTTTTACGGTTCATGATTTTTACACGCTTCGTTAGGTAGGATTATCATATAAATAGAATAAATAGAATAGTTTAGTTTTAGAATTAGATTAAACCATCTCCTGATGTTGCTATCATGGTTATTGAAACGTGCGTCGAGAAGTTTAAAAAAGTGAATTGGTGTTTAGTGGTAAATCTCTTCGAGTTTAGTGTTTCACACCGAAGATTCCAATAGAAGAATAGATTGACTCTTGAACTGATAAATAAAAAAAAATGTTATTTCAATTTTTGCAGTAAAAGTTTCTTTAGGCGCGTTGAGTGATTTTTGGTAGGGGCAAACTTATGGGTTCGCGTCACCGACATGCTAGTGACGTATTGCGCCAGACTGGCGACGCGCAGCGACTTGTGTGCCTGTATACGCATATATATATACTAATACATTGTATATACTCGACTGCATCATGTGCGTGTTGGACTATTTTTGGATGGGTAAAGTCTTGTGACTTCGCATTACTGACATGCTGTAGTAACAATAAGTGAAGTTAAATTGACCACGTGAAAAGTTTAATTTGTGTATACTGTGCATTGTTTAAATTGTGTTTTAGATAATCATTATTTTAATTGTTTAATTGTAGAATCACTGTGCAGTACAAGAGTGAGTACTTAAGATGTTAATATTTTTATGTAGAAAGATGAATAACAAAAACAAAGCATTTATTTTCGAATATTTCCAATATTGGTATTGGAATTTAATTATATAATGAAATTTTAATTATTCATTCTATAATTAATTTCAAAATAAAAAAAAAACAATTATCCCAAAGTTTCAAGTTTTCACTTCTGTCGGCAGCCCCCATTACAGCCTACTTTTTTTTTTATTGTCAAAGTTCTAGTGTTCGTAAATATGAAGATTTTACCCATTACGGTATTACCCATGTAACGTATCGAATATAAGTGAAAACCGGTTCCAAGTATACAGGAAATGCATGTAGTATCATTTTATAAAAACTCAAGCAACATGTTTCCTGGTTTCATGCCTAATTGTATGATTATTAGTGAGTAAAAACCGTTCCTTTTTGACTCGGTGCAACTGTGACACTTCAGTTGTACGCACATGTCGGTATTGCCTCAAGGGACCGCCAATGGTTCTGGTTACCCCGAAAATATTCAAAACACAAATTAACAGACACAAAAAGAAAAAGTTTTTTGTTCTTTTTAAAAAGTAGCTGATGTGAAATAAACTTATTTTCAGGACATATTTAAAAATTAGTGTTGAATGAACATAGCTATCTTCGATATATAGAAGATAGCTATGTAGTTCAAATTGGTGAGAACACAGCATTCATAACGTTGAAGTTATAGGTTCAATTCCTATCATAGCTTTCTTTCATTTTCAAAAATTTCTTTTTTTATGGCAAAGTATCTACCTCCACTGTATTTGTATTATTATGGCAGTAGTAACCCTGATTCAATGGAACGGTGGATAATGTGAATTCTCCATTAAGGCATATACAAAAATAGTCATTGATTGTATTGTGACGGTTCGATGCTTATTAATTAAACAATTTAATATTAACAATAATAGGCTGATATTGATTGACCCTGTTATCAAAACATAAGAAAAACACTTTGAAGAAATTGATTTCGCTCTAAACTTTCAGGTAGAAAAATAATTGTAGGTATAATGGAAAACATTGAAAGAACATACAAAATGTGGCTATTAAATAACGAGACTGACGCTGCTACAGGAGAAGTACGTATGCGCCAAACGCCAGTGACTAACAGCCTTCTCTTTCGAATGCAGTACCTCTGGCTTCTGCAAAGAAATCCGTATAACCGTAGACTTTGTTCGCGTTAGAGTTGTTTTATTGTTTCATCGGAAAACTGTTAAGTGTAACAATCGAGCAACGAATTGTTGTGAAATTGCACATGAAACTTGGAAAAACCGCTGAAACTTATAATTTATGGAAATAAGTGTATGGCAATGAATGTTTATCGAGTGGATGTGTTTTTGAGTAGTTTAAGCGTTTTCAAGATGGCCGAGAAGACGTTGAAGATGATCAACGCCCGGGTCACCCTTTCACGTCAAAAACGGATGACAATATCGAGACAATCGGTAATCTGGTTCGATCTGACCGTCTGTTACGGATTCGTGTGATTGCTGAAGCTGTAGGAATTGACAAAGAATGCATACGGTAAATTTTATATATTTTAACATGCAAAAAGTGTGCGCCAAAAATATTTGCAAATGCAAATGCCAAGCTCGCAAAAATGTTTCCACTAACACTTTGAATGCCATGGAAAATGACCCAAACTTATTGGAAAGAATAATAACGTGACGAATTGTGGTTTTTTACTTATCATCCTAAAACGAAGCGCTAATCCATGCACTGGAAGAGCCCAAATTCATCTAGAACCAAAAAAGCTCGAATGACCAAATCATTGATGATTGTTTTTTCGATATTTATGGGATTGTGTACCGTCACTGCGTTTCTGAAGGTTAAACTATTAATCAACATTACTACCTTTCACGTTCTTGCTGAACTTCGTGAAAGAATAAGGAAAAAACGACCCGAATTGTGATAGGACAAGTCACGGTTTCTCCACCAAGACAATGCGCTGGCTCATTCCGTATTGTCTGTCAAGAGATTTCTAGCCAAGTACACCATCCCAGTGTTAGACCATCCGCCTTATTCGCCAGATCTTGCGCCGTGCGACTTCTATCTGTTTCCTAAGGTGAAATCTGTATTAAAAGGAACAATATTTGATGCTGTTGAAACTGTGCAAGAGAAAGCGGCACGCGTTTTGAAGGAGCTGATAGAAGAAAATTTCCAGCATTCTTTGGAATAATGGAAAATTCACATAGAGCGTTGTAGGGATAGAGGACGGGTGTATATTGAAGGTTAAAATAAGTAAATATGTATGAAATTAAAATAAAATGTTTTGCAGTGTCAGTCTCGTTATTTAATAGTCACATCTCGTACATTGCAGTTTATATAAAAAACGAAATATCTTATGCTGATGTAAAAGAAAAGAAATAATTAAAAATTTTAAGAAAGTGTTACGGCAAAGCAATTATAAAAGTAATATAGGGACTTTAGTATGGCAGAGAAGCAGTTGAAGATGACCCTCGTTCAGGAGGGCCTTCCATGTTAACCAATAAAAAAAATTATTATCAAAATCAAAGATCTTGTACTGAACAATCACGGATTAAGTATTAGAGTCTATTTGAAAATAAAAACCGTGCATATTTGTTGTAAATACAATTCCTGGTTTTTGTATCAAATCATACACATACATCACACACCATAATAACGGTTCGTCGATTTTTCTCGAAAAATCAAACAAATACACTGTATTTACCAGATATGGCTTCGTGTGAGTTTTTCTTATATGCTCTAGCGAATCCACTTGTGGACGCCATTTTGAGTCTATAGCCATTAAAATATTAAAATATATCATCATCAGCGTGCGTCCATGCACTGCACGATGAAGGTCTTCATCATGTTTCTAATTCGAACAGTCCTGGGCTTTCTTCAGTCATTCGAATTCAACATGCTTGATGATGTTATCACATGAGTCCATCATGGTAGATGTTTGTAATCAAGCGGTATCCACTCGAGGAACGCCTTTGTCCACCTCTTGTTATATCGCCTCGCTATATGACCTGGCCATCTCCATTTCAATTTCTTTAATCGCCAATGATGTAACACATTTTCGTTTGTTCTCTATTTCAAGTGCAAGATTTTCTGTACATATATATATATATATATATATATATATATATATATATATATATATATATATATATATATATATATATATATATATATATATATATCTATATATATCTCTATTCTATATATATTCTCTATATATATATAGTTTTACGAGCAGAATGTGGTTACCATAATCGTCCTTCTGAGCACACAATTTCCAACGCAGTTACAAAATTTGAAAATACTGGATCTGTTACGAATGTGGTAAGACATGTGCATCATCTCAACGCTCGATTATCGATTCCTCGGCGTTTACAATCTGTGGAATGGTCTTACCGCACATTATGGCGTATTTTGCATTTGGACTTGTATTTTCACCCTTACAAAGTTCAACTCACGCAAGAATTGCAAGCCTGCCGACCATGGAATACGCCGAGCATACGCCGATTGGGTTCTTGAACATTCATCTGATTTTTTGAACAAAATTTTCTTCAACGATGAGATTTATTTCTCGCTCGGATACTTAAATAAGCCGTATATGGGGTTCTAAAAACTCACAAGTGATTGTGGAGAGTCCATTGTATCCGAAAAAGGTGACTGTTTGTTGCGTGTTATGGTCTGGTGGTGTTATTGGCCCGTACTTCTTTGAAAACGAAGAAGAAGTGACTGTTAACGTCAATTCTGAGCACTATAGCCGTATGATAACCGATAACTTTTGGCCGGAAATTGAAGATTTCTATCTGAGCGATATGTGGTTCCAACAAGACGCACCATAAGCTACACAACACGACCAATTTTGACCTTATTGCGCCTGAAGTTCCCATGCAGCGTAATTTCTAGATTTGGTGATGTCAATTGGACGCCGAGATCATGCAATTTGAGGCCGTTGGACTTTTTTTGTGGGGCTACCCGAAAGATCTTGTATACATAGACAATCCTCAAAATCTTGAGCAGTAGGAAACCAACATTCGTTAAGTCATCTTACGATGAAGTCAGAAACTTACCTCAAAAGGATTGAGTCGGGCGAGCTGTCACGTGATGGACGTTTAAATGATGTTGTATTACACATTTAATGGCAAAGTTCAAGCAATAAAATGAAAACAAAAATCATCGAAGTCTCAATTCTTTGTGTGCTCTTTTATATTTTACTTTCCTAAGCACAAAATGGTTAACTCTTTATATAAAACTAGATCTAATATACCTCATCAATAACTAAATGGTTATAAAACCAGTTTACTATATTAAACATATAGTCAAAGAAGAATCCTTTATATTTCCTAACAATTCGATAACGTTATAAATTGTCTTCTGCAGTTTTAATATTGAGAAAGTCGAAGTCAATATAAATAATAGATTTCGTTTCTTGACACGGACTTCGTACTATTGTAAAATCGAATCTAGTACTTTTCAATCTTTAATTTATTTTTAAATTGAGTTCTCCAACGAAATTATATACGACTTAAACATTATACGATTATAGTGAACCGACTTTATGGGGATTTCTACATTATTTATTAATTTTCCTGTTAAATCGTTTTATTCTATTAATTTGGACGTTTTGCCTAATACGTATAAATTTTCTTTCTATAACTTTGTTTATTTTTAAGTTTTAAGTGAAATATTATATATCAAATATAAAATACACTGGAGGACAAAAAAAAACCACCATTACAAAAATATTCTATTGGATTAATTTCGTATTAGTTCTGTTCACCATGCAAAGTTGTCCAGTAAGAGTGCATTAACTTTAAAATGAGGTCCAGTGGTAATTACAAACGATAATCCCGTAAATAAAGTCGTTCAAATGTCCCCCTCGGCTTCATCTGGTGGAATGAATTCTGGAGACCCAGTTTTTGGATTACTCTTACACATATCGCGTTGTATATTTTCAATGATGGTCTCAATATTTCGTTTAAGGTCAAGATTTGTTCGCGCTTTATTTTTATAAACCAGATACCAGGTGTGGCGGTTAATAATTCTTAATTTTTTTAAGAGATGGCGCTGGAAAAATGTTTAGTTTACAGTCTAATTGCTTAGGACATTTTGTTACTACGACAGTATCGTTCGAAACGCCATTAATGTTTGAACGATTTAGGGTTAGCGTCATATTTTTCGAATGGTAAACATGTCGATTTTCGAGCCAAATAAAGAGCATTGCAAAAGCATGCTGCTTTTCTTGTTCAATCAAAAGAAAAATGGGAGTGAAAGCTGCGGTATACTTGTGAAAACTTACGGTGGCAACACAAGACGCTTGTGGGTGTTGGTTTAGATCATCGTTTCTCAACCTTTTTAGTGTCGCGACCCACTAAACAGTCAAAAAGTTAAGTAAAAAACGTTGCGACCCCCTCACTATGTTATATGTTATGTGAATAAAATATAACATAGTATATGTTAAATATTATTAATATGTTAATTTGACGTTTATTAAAGTTTTACATCGGCCGGTTAACACGATGACGATTCGTCCTTTTTTCAGTATCATGATTTCCGAAGAATCGTTTTTACTTTTAAATGGCATATAAGCTCCTACGACCGTGTTCACACGCTTACTGAAATCTTGAAAAAAACAAATAATATATTTGTCTTTCAATTAAATGACGAATCGTCAATGACGGATGTATGTGTGAATGGGCCGTTACACTTACTGAATACCGAATACAGCTACAAATACTGAACTACAAGACTTGTGTAATCCCTTGTTTTTAAATTACTTTTACCAGTTCAAACGTGTGCCCTGCACTTATACGGACTTGTAAAAGAACCCGCCCGCGCACCTCGCCCCACCCTCGCCCGAACTTGCGTGTCGTAATAAAATAAATTAATAATATTAAATAAAATTGACAAATTTGTGATAAAAGGAAATGCACCGTCTAAATATGGTGAAATAGTAAAGAAAAAGACTAGATTGTTCAATGAAACATATTTAAAATTTGGATTCATTGCCTTGAATGACAGGACGCAATGTGTTATTTATTATCAAGTTCTGTCTGCGGTCAAATCAACAAATTGTAGTAGCATTATAGAGGCCAGGGAGTCTAAGACATCACGATTGGGAAAATCTCATTTTACTAGATGTTATTGATAACTGCACCACTTTCAAATGACACAATATCAAGATGTATTAATGAAATGACTAATGATATTCACGATCAAATAATTGAAAAGGTTAAACGAATTGATTTTTTTGCTATTAAGTTCGACGAGTTAACAGATACGAATGCGAGGGGTCAATTAAAGAAAATATGCTAATTTGCAAATCAATTCTTGGTCGTGCAACTGGCGAAGGACTCTAAAATTTTTATTGATGTAAGATAAAACGAAAACTTGAACTTTCATAAGTGCATTGCGGTATGTACTGATGGTGTCAAAGCGATAACGGGGAAGAACAATGGTGTGATGTGATGAATAGTGATGTGACAAAGAAGATGCCAGATAATTTAAATAAAAAAAGTTCTGTCAGAAGCCATAGAAATTGTTAATTTTATTAAAAACCTACGACTCACTGCTTGTCCATGCTGAGGTCAGGTGCTCGTTACAAGGAAAAGTACTAACGAGGCTTTTTGAATTGCCAGACGAATTGAAAATTTTTTTTACAGATAAAAATAGCTCATTTTCAAGATGGAGAAATTACATTTGGCTTACTTTGATTTATTTTCACATTTGAATGATTTTACTACGAGTTTACAAGGCCGTCTCTTTGATTTATATACTAATATCAAATCGTTCTGGCTGAAAATAATACTGTTTCACACATTTTAAAACATGTGAAATATTCAGCCACACTTCTGAGAGTTTCCCGTCAATTTTGTAATTGAAGCTTTGAGTACGTCGAAGATAAATTTTGATATTCATTTCTCAGACTTTGATGTCATTGCGAATGAAATTAAGATTTTTCAAAACCCTTTTGATATTGACATGGAAACTAACTAATTAAGAACAAATATCAAAACTCATCTTTGTTGGAATTTTATAAGAGCCTTCCACTGGTACAATTTAATAATTAGCATAAATTTGCTCTTGAGCTATTTTCTGTTTTTGATGCTATTTACTTGTGTGAGAAAACATTCTCCAAAATGAAGTACACAAATAATGTTTACAGATGTAAGTTAACCGAGCATCTTAAATTTCTTTTAATAATTGTTTTTAATAACAAGTAAAATTGGTCCACAACTACAAACTATTGTCAGTGGAAAAATCACAATTACATAAATCTCATTAGTATTTTTTACTAGTGGACACCCCGCGGTTTCATTCGCGTTAATTTAACTTTTCGGTTCCTGAGGGATTTTCAGGATAAAAATCATATGTGTAATTCAGGATATATACATTCCAAACATCGATTTACATACATATACGATACTCTTTACCCCAACATAACTACCGAGGGTGAAACCGCGGGATATTCACTAGTTTATAATTTAGTGGGATTCATTTCAATTATTTGTTAGTTATTATGCTTTAGTAAAATTTTATGTGTGCTATACTGGTCATTAAGCTTTACTCAGCAAGTAAATAAAACCGAATTGTTATTCTGTGTTTATTTATTGAACTCCTCACAGCCATTAGCTGTCGCGGGCCGGATATGGTCTGCGGACCGTAGTTTGGAGACCTTTGGTTTAGATGATTCAAAAGTGGTGATTTCGACTCGAAAGAAAAAGAACACCCAGGTCAACCAACACAATTTGAAGATGCCAAATTACAAGCATTGTTGGACGACGATGTGCAAACTCAACAACAAATGGCAGAGAGGTTAAATGTTGATTGCCGAACCACAAGTCGTCTACCACGAGCTTTTGCAACGATGTGAAATAGTTAATATCATTCTCTACCATCAAAAAATGATCAATTTGAATCAAGCATTGATCGAAAAGCGACCAGACCAGTATCAATCGACTTTTGTTATTATTTCTTGAGAACACGAAAAAAGAGCAGAACATTCTTTTCAATAATTACTTTTCGACACAATTTTTTGTTAGATTCTAAATTATCTAAATAATAGGATAGAGCGGGGCTAGTTGATCATAGGGGGAAGTTGTGCAATTGAAATATCTCGAAAACTAAGCAACCTACAACAAAAGTGTAAACGGAGAAAGGAAGGGATTATGGGAGAGGAATACATACCGCGACTATCAATTTCTGTCCGGTGCTCCGATAAAAGAAGAGAACGCATGGTTTTTTTTCGGCGTAAAAAAAAATTACATTTCATCATAATTTTTCTACTATACTCGTATAAAAACTAAACTATCTATAAAGACTATACTACACTCGTATAAAAACACCCAATAAGGACCACGTAAGTATTTAAAGATTACTTAATTATTGTTCTTTCGATTACTGATGGTTATTTATTTTTAATTCTTATGATTTTTTATAACCTCATTTTTATTTTGTTGCCTCATCTGGGGGCTAGTTGAGCAACGCGCGTTCAATGCTTGCTTAACTAGCCCCACTGTTCATTGTGGAAAATCAAATTTTTCTTTAAGACATTAATAAGCATCAATTAATTTGTGCATGTGATGATTCGACACAAAGTGTATCAATTAAAATTATTTAAAATATTCAAAAAACATGGAAAAAATTTTTCCTGAGCTCACCGTAAAATTCTCAATCCTTCAGTTGCCATCAAATGCCAACAAGCCTCTCCCGAGACCCCTTTCCGGCCTTAAGCCGTCATCAGTTGGGCTTCGAGTTGTCCGTTCGAAAGCAACTGAAGGATTGACCAGGATCCTGGCCATATCAATCGGCCAAAGCGGATGGAAGCAACATTGAAATGCAGCTCCGTCATCCGGTAGTTCGTAATAGTACTACTCTCTGAAACCGTTCGGACCCAAACCCAGGCCCTATATTCAGGTACCAGATATGCATGAAATTTCATGGAGAATATTACAGTACGACAGTACAATATATACAGTAGTCCGATTCAGCTTTCATCCGATTTGGCCGATTGATATGGCCAGGATCCTGGTCAATCCTTCAGTTGCTTTCGAACGGACAACTCGAAGCCCAACTGATGACGGCTTAAGGCCGGAAAGGGGTCTCGGGAGAGGCTTGTTGGCATTTGATGGCAACTGAAGGATTGAGAATTTTACGTGGAGCACAGGAAAAAATATTTCCTTGTTTTTTGAATATTTTAAACATTCTCCACCTGCTCACTGTGTATTCTCATAAAATTACTTATATCAATAATTGCATTAATGATTATTATTATATTTTAGGATGGAAATTTTTCAATCAAATTCAGAAGAGGACGAGTACGCTTGTCTGGTTTGTTATGAGCAATTTTCTGAGCGCATACCTGGAGAAAACTGGTTTCAGTGTCAGATTTGCAAATAATGGTTCCATATTAAACGTGTGCCAAACGTGGTCTAACCTATGTTTGTATTAATTGTGATAGAGACAAAGATGATTAATAATATTGGGATTATTTATCATCTAGCAAATATTCTTGATCTCATAATTAGTTATTATTTTAATTTAATATTTATTAGCGTTATAATTATTATTTCAAATATAAAAAGTGTAATAATAATCCAGAGATTGGAAATATTTAATTTTCTTTGATTTTAATTTTATTTTTCTAGAGATATAATAACAATATGAGTACGTAATAATAATAATAAATAAATATTTGCTTGTTGATTACAATTATTTTGTATTCAGATCATTGTATACAGTCATCAAGTCCATTTTAGTCATTGCTTAACTAGCTTCATACCCATACTTAACTAACCCCACTAGTGGGGCTCGTTGAGAAACTTACAGCGCTCTCGCATTTGCGACAATAACTTTTACACTTGTAGTCGGATCGTAGAATAATCAATTAAATCCGATGCAAATTCTTAAAATTATTGGAGATCAAGCGAAAAGTTGTTCAACTAGCCCCGCTCTACCCTAAAGTACTACCGATATAGGATGTTTAAAAATTTGACAAAGTTAATATTCATTTTACGTCCATCTACGTGTTGAATAATGCCTTTAGATTACGGCTTTCAACTAACAATATGTAATCTTGCCATTTGCATTGGGAAATAATGTAAAGACCAAATTGCCGTGCTGTTTGTGGGCTTTTGAATATAAAAGCGAGAAACTGCTGTTCATAATTGAAATAGTTAGCGTTGACTGCAATTATTTTTTTTTTAGTTTCGTTACATGTTACTAAATTATTTAATTCTATGTTTGAACACTTAAAAAATGAAACATGTCTTGTTTAACAACTATATATCATTATTTCTTTTGTTGTACGAGACGTTCAACAAAAGTCAATCTGTTTTCGTTGGTTTTTGTTTAGAATATTTCGTATTTTGATTTTTTTTTGGAAATATTTATGGGCCAATATTTTTTTTTCTATATTAAAATAGATCTAGAGATATTCCATCACTAATAAAATATTTATAAAAAATTTTCAACAACATAAAAAATGTAAAAATTCGATTGTGTTGCGTTTTATAATTTTCGTTTATCTATATTTTTTATAAATTAGTATTATTATAAATTTACAATCAGCCTTAAGTCAATAATTATATATTATACAAGGTATCCCACAAGAAAGTTTCATTTTATTGGTTCATTGTGCAAATGCAACAATTGGGTTTTTGAATAAAAAATAATTATCGATTTTTTTACTTTATTTTAAAACTTTATCATAAATAATATTGATAATCGATGCGAAAAACTTTTTAAAACCTTGTTACAATTAATTATAAATAAATTTTTGGCGCGCCGCGATTGGCTGCTATGTTTGTCATGTCAGAATATTATTATGACATGTTTTCATGTCAGTACTGTAAACGGCTTGTATTCGTATATATACTGTCAAAATTATTGTTGGTTAAGTGCAAAATTTAGTTCAGTAATGTGTGACAAAGGATTCATAAAGGCAAATTCTGATGATATACCTGCTATGGATATTTTTATGGTTACAGATTTTCTGAAAAATGACATTCGGCTCAATTCAGCTGAAGTTCGAGGTGCTAAAGCATCGATGTAAGTTAAAAAAAAAAATAATGTAAATGTAAATAAGAAACAAAATATTTCTATCGAATATAATTAAACTATTTGTAGGGTGTCACGAGAAAGTTACGGTGACAAGGCTAGAGTTTTGTCCAACCTAAACGCAAAAAAAAGGACGTGTATGTCCAGAATATAAAGTTCGGAGTAAAGCTTATACAGTTACCTTGATTATTAATGAGAAATTAAGAAAATTCCAAGATGCTCAACGTCACGATTGTGCGCTTCAGCGGATAATAAATACTCAAACAAAATAAAAATATAATGTTATAAACAGTATTTTTTTGTGTATATTTGATGACAGGTGGTTGTAAACATGCATTAGCACTACTCATATGGACACATCGGAGAAGCGAAGATCCAACCCCCACTGAAGAAAAATATGAAATATTGAGTAACCAAAAGATATTTTCTAGTTTGTATTTTTTTTTTTGAGCTAAAAATTAATATAAATCATAATTAGGAAAACAAAACACATACATACCGTTTAAATCACTAATTTTATTTCAATAAAAAATACGCTGTTAAATATACATGATAAAATTTTCCCCAACTAGGATAATATATTACAGTAGATTAAAATATGTAAACTACATTAATAATCAATTCAGAATAAAATAATCACTACCCAAAATTATTTACATATTTGTTTGATTGCATTCATTGAAGTTGCAATACTTTTAAAACCACACCGATTCTTCAAACCATCACACTAATCTCTATTAACAATATTAAAAAAAAATCCGCCCATACTATATTATTGCTTTAATTAAGGTTTTCAATATTTTTAAAACGATGGGGATTTTTCGCTTTACATGTTTTACAAACCACCAGATAAGACTCTCGATTTAATAATATTTGCAAATATAAACAGATCTGGCTGCTAACTAACTCTAATACATGGCCAGCCAGAGATTTCCCAAATAAGAGAAGGCACCTAAACCATTTTTTTTTTGAGTTGAAAACTTATAGTCGAAATGTGGGACTCTCCTGTCCACAAGAAAACCACTATGTACCACAACATATCCTGGAACAACTGTCAGCCTACCATCAGTCTTCAATGTCTATAATACATTTTTAACCTATGGTTACACATACTCTATCAAATGAATATGTTCAATTAACAGATAAAATGTATCAAAATCCTGAAAAATATTAAATATGTTAACTGTTTTGTTTTTACTTAGAATATAAATATACCATTTTCTTAACTTTTTGTTTGGATAGTAAGTTTTCTTTTCATACTCCTTCAAATGTTTGTTTTGATTCCATGGAAAACTGCTTTGCCAGTCCTTAATTTAACTAGTTATTGTTCATCCAACTGATCACACACATTTCTGTACTCTTCGACCATCTACAAATTAGATTATCCTGTAAAACTTTCATAAGTAAAAGACTTTTCATATACAAATATCTTCCAAATCGGTGGTCGAATTCTTGTCAAATTTTTCAATATAATTATTCGTATACCCTAACACCCTAAACCCTAAAAAAGGAACCCTAATCTGATTGCATTCTGAACTTACCTTTTAGTTTTCATATCTTATGTAAAAATATATGAGAATAACGTCGAAAACAGCATCGAAATCCTAAATAACAATTAAAAGTAAATATATTTTCAAATCGATAGCAAACCAACAAATGCAGTCAAAGATATAGGAAAAATAAACCTATAGAAGACTCCGATTCTTTCCGAACGTCTTTTTAGAAAGAGCGCGAAAGAAAATTTCGGTATAACTTTACCGATATAGGCGATATTGGCCTTCGGCACAATGGTTCGGGTTTTTTTCGGGAATTGTCGGCGTGTCATCTGTACTAGGTTTAAAAAATTATTTTCAATTTGATATAACATTTTAATTATAAGAAAAAAAATAAAAATAGTTTTGTTATAAAACTTATGTATGTTCTTTCCATTTATGACAAGATATATTTTCAAAAGGCCAACTGTGAGAGGTGCGGAGCTCATGTTTCTCGGGAGCAGACCGTGCGTTGTGAGTGCGAGAATTTTACAAAAACAATGATTTTTTCATTACTGGAGTGCAACGAACCAGAAACACAAGCATAAAAAATCTCTACATTTATCTAAAGTTACTTCATATCATCAGTACTTCAGTACTATTAGGGAATTACAATTACTAAGGGGAATTACTAATTTCCAAAAAACTAACAATTAAAACTAAACTAAAAAAAAACAATTACTAACAGGGAAAACATAGAAGGGAATCATACTAAGTATGAATGTATGAATGGTAAGCATTATGCCAAACAAATATATAAACTCGGACTTGTTTCCATGGAAATGGTTGTATTAGACACATGTCTTAAGGAAACTTTTTGTTTAAAATAATGTAAATAATCGTTAAAGATATTTCCCCACTCTGTATAATTGGTTCGTATTTAGTTTGTATATTAATAACACTGGGGAACAGCAATTTTGTAGACTTGGATCTGTGACTTGTTTTTGACTAATTTTTCATCTCTGAATTCAAAAATATTCACAGTTGTTCTCTATCACGTCAAGTTCTTAAGCTACAGCATACCACTCACTTTACCTTAAAAGTGTACATACGAATGGAAATAAGGTGAGATCTGACCAAATAGATTAGAATATTTTATTCATACAGAGCTTAACATATTATTAAAAGTTAAATTGTGTTTATACAAAAAATAAATAAAATATATTATGGTAAAAATTTCTTCTTAGAGCTTTTCCTGGAGTGTTCAGTTTGTGGACATTCTCATCATACTGACATCCCATCTACCTTGATACCGCGCTTCCATAACCTTTAGATCTTGGTGGAATCGCTCGCCCTGTTCATCACCAACAGCACCAAGATTTTCTGGGAAGTTAGCAAGATGACTATGTAAGAAATACAGTTTGATGCTCATGTTGCAACCAAGCTTTTTAAAGCTCTCCAAGACTTGTTGAACAATTTCGATGTAATTCGGGGCTCGTGTATTTTCAAGAAAGTCTTTAACAATATTTTTAAAAGCCATCAAAGCATTCCTTTCAAGTTCGGTCATTGTTTCAGTGAAATTTTCATCTTTAACGAGTTGCCGAATCTGTAGACCATCAAACACACCAGCCTTTATCTTTTCATATGATAGGCTAGGGAATGCCGAAATGATATATTTAAAGTAGTCTCCTTCAATTGACAAAGCCTTAACAAATTGCTTCATGAGACCTAGTTTTATATGCAAAGGCGAAAATACAATGTTTTTTCTGTCGACAAGTGGCTGATTTAAAATGTTTGGATCACCAGATCTTAGGTCAGATCTTGGCGGCCAGTTCGATTGCACCCAATGCTTCTCTCGAGCTCTGGTGTCCCACATGCACCAAAAACAGGGATACTTGGCATACCCGGGTTGCTGGCCAAGAAGGAAACAGACCATTTTAAGGTCAACACAGATGATCCATTGGTGCAAGTCTTGCACTAATGGATATATATTGCAACAAGTCAATGACTTTCTTTATGTCGCCATATTCTTCACGCAAAGAAACTGAATGACCTATTGGGACTGAAGCATATAAATTTCCATTATGTACGAGAACACACTTCAAGCTACGCTTTGAGCTATCTATAAACAATCGCCATTCAGTTGCGTTATAGTTAGAAATGGTCAATTTTTTCATTAAACCTTTTACGTTCTGACAATATACAAATTCGTCATTATTTCTGAACTACTGCCTAAAATCACTTTCTCTGGATCGATAGTAAGTGACTTTAGCTCCTTTGTCAAGCAAATTTTTTTCGTGCAGTCTTGATGCTAATAATTCCGATGCTTTTTTGGATAGTCCCAAATCTCGTGCTAAATCGTTTAATTCATGTTGATTGAATCCTTTACGAACAGAATCATTGGAAACTTTGAATTCTTCGTCGGTGGAGTCACTTCGATTTCCACTTGATTCACATTCTTGTATTTTTAAAGAAGGTAATTCTTGAAAAACTGGCACTGGAATTTCAGCTGAATAAGGCACAGGGCATATAGCTGACGGTAAAATAGGGTACTCAATTTTATGTTTGCTTTTCATGTTGAATCCTGTTTTCACTATGCAAAAGTAGCAATCGCTTAAGTGATCTTTGGGCTCTCGCCAAACCATTGGTATACCAAACGAAATTTTATTACGTGTTCTCTTCCTCCACATTTGTAAACTCTCTACACACTGCTTGCACACTTTATGAGGGGCCCATGATTTATCTTGGTCACCTATTTTCACTTTAAAATAAGCGAAATAGGCTTGCCTCACAAATGTACTAATATTAGTCCGTTGATTGGGGATGGTAAAACTGCCACATATATGTAACAAAATGAATCAGGGCTGTTTAAGCATTTACAACGAGAACTACCAGAGGCCGACATAACGAAAATCTGTAGTTGTGTATGTATACTTTTGACTTCACTATATCAGAGCGACACAGGCCCGCGTACTTTAGCATCTCATGCGTAACTGACCGAACTAGTTTTGGATGACGCAATGTCACTCACGCCCCCACTCCTAGGTCGAAGAAGGTTCGCCGGTAGGAGAGCAGTAGTGACTTCTGTGATTCGCCAAGCGTAGTCGGATGCGCAATAACTGTGGAGAAAAAACTTGACGCTATAGAAAAAAACTAAATAAAGTTTTGGAATTAGCATGTCAATTTACGTATAAAACAAGCTTAAATATCGAACTCAAGGGAAATTATTTTTCAAATTGTTCCCCAGTGTAATCGTATTATTATTCTATTATTTCTATATCTTCCCAAACTGTGATGAATGTTCGATTTAATGGAGCACGAAATAAAAAGAAATCGTTAGAAAAATATTAAGCTTTCTAACGATGCTTTCTATTAAGAATTTAACGCTGAAAATAATAAATATAAATACCCGTTAATCAGGCAGAAAATCCTGAGGATTATTTACTTATTTATCGGCGTAACTGTTACACCTAATACTTATATAGAAATCAAGTCGCTTGCTGTTGACATTTGGTATTTATGTCCCGTCTTAAAAAAATCTATTCTCAATCAATATTTCCCCCCATTTTAGAGTTTCTTTAGTATTTTAAAAATTTCAAAAGCAAGGTCACTTTTTAAATAAAACACAAACTATTTACTAAACTTGAAGAGATTTACAACTAAACACCAAAACGCTTTTTTGAACTGCTCAACGCACGTTTCGCTGACCATGTTAGCATCATCAGAGGATGATTTAATCTAGATTAAAAGATTAGTAGATTAAATCATCTCCTGATGATGCTAAGATGGTTAGCGAAACGTGCGTCGGGCAGTTCAAAAAAGCGTTTTGGTGTTTAGTGGTAAATATCTTCAAGTTTAGTATTTCACACCAAAGGTTCCAACAGAAGAATTGACAAACTATTTATTTGTTTATCTAAATTTATTTAAAGTAATAAATATGAAGTAATTCCTTTTCACTGTAATACACTCCAACGTTTTTTCTAGCCTTCGAACAGTTTTTATGCCCGCCATCTGGAATTTCCTTCAAAGGAAACAGCGAACTATCTAGAATGGATACAAAGCAGCGTTCGTGAGTGGTTATTTCAATAGAGAGAATAGGAAAAAGTTTCACGTTGCCATAGCTGGTAAATATGGTACTTGTGGTATATTTAGTGAAAATTTTGGCTTTTAGCGAAAAATTGACGAATTAAAGTATGTATTATGGTAATGCAAAATTGGATTTGTCACAAATGGGATTTTTTTCTAATTTTGTTCAATGAAGAGGCGATTATTGAGAACAAAATCCTTGATTTTGGTAATGTTTTCTTCATTGGTTGACGCGGAAAGTCTTTCTGCACGAGGCTCCTCGGAAACTTTTTTCTGATGTAGCCTTTTTTCGGTTTAGCCAAAAAACTTTGATAGAGTTGATGACATGTTGGATTGTAAGGTTTTCAATTGATGCCATCTAGCCATCGAAGTTAATCGAAGTGGGTCGAGGAATACCCTGCGTGTGAGGGAAAAAATAAAATAATGGTTTTTAAAAATGTGTGTTAGATTAGTAATGTATATTTACATATTATTATGGTAATTTGTGGTATTATTATTTATTTGTGGTAAGTTGATTCAAATAGAAAATGTCGGTCCATGACTTGCATTTATGTCACAATATGTTTTTTTTCTAATCAAAAAGGAGAAGGACACTGTTCAAACAAAAGATTTATGCCGTTAGGATTGTGTTGGGGAGACCATGGTGCAAAAGTGGATTGGTCGGTTCAGGGGCGGATATTTTGACCTAAAACGCAGACATTGTTCTGGCATCGTTCTGGTCGTCCTTCAAGTACTGATGTCGAGGCAATAACCGAGTATTATTAGAACCCAAGTGTTTATTTGAACCCAAGTTTGTTCCTTGTTTATTTTTTTAATTTTGATTACTCCTTTTGTAATTTTGATTATTTTTTTTCTAATTTTGATTACATGGCGTTTTTTCTTACTGAAAAGTTAATAGACGAAGTAAAGAAAAATGAATGTTTATGGAACGTACAACTCGATGATTATTCAATTAAACAAAAAAAAAACAGTTTGCTTGGTCTGAAGTTGCAAATGTATTGTTTTATGAGTATGCAGAAATGACAGATGTGAAAAAGAACGAAGCTGGTAAGTAAAATTTCTTTCCTTCTTAACCTTCTTAACCTTCGAAGGACAATTAAACTCATGCCAGCCAACTCTTCAGTCGAATAGTCCATGTCGATGGCAAAAACAGACTGAACAGAAAAGTCTCACTTTTCAAGTGGATAAGTTGATGGAAAGTTGATAAGTGTGAAATGACGAGTGGTGTGGTGTGACGTTGCGTGTCATGAACAGCGCCCAAAAGCAAAAAATTAAATATTTTAGAAGCCATTAAAATTTATAAATATAATAAAGATCCGTCTAGATAGCTATTAAACGATCAGACGGATCTCCGAAATTCTCCACTATTTAAAATATTGTAAAAAATTAACCCCAATAAAAGTATAAAATTAGGCACACAGAATAGATAAACTGTAAACTGTAGCTCTAAAACCTTAATAATAATTAAAACACTTGGTATTTGTTTCACAATATATTCAAGATATTCTCTAACATGTTTCGGCCTCGCGACCATTCTCAAAGAGAGTTATGTATAAAGTAAACTAAAGTTTCAAAGTGCTGTCTAATGGAACTCGGTTTTTTCATCTCGTTAAATTTATTACACTATCAATAATTGTAGTATTTCCGAAGTCTAGCTGGGTGTTTGTTAGGTTTTTGCCGTCGTATATGGCTTTTTTAATTTCGAAAATTTCCAGGTAATTTAACAGCCTGCTTTTATTGCAGCTATGTATTAATTTGGTATTATTAATGTTAAAAAAATGGTTCTGGTCTATACAATGTTCGGCAAAGCCCGTCTTTCTCTGATTGTGTAAAATTGAATATTTATGTTCTTTTAGCCTATCATTGAGCGATCGGCCCGTTTGGCCTATATAAATAGCGTCACACATATTACATTTAATTTCGTATACTCCAGATTTGTCACAAAATTTTGCTCTTTCTTTGTTATTGTTTAACATCGATGTAAGATTATTCTTATTAACAGAGATAATATCAATATTTTCGTTCTTTAACTGATTTGTGATTCTTGAACTTAATTTGTGAATATAGTTTATAGCATGCCAATTTTTAGAATCTTTTTCGGGTGTTGCGGCATAAAAATGTTTGGTGTTGTTTTTCTTAATCTTGTTTTTTATCATTTTATCTATGATGCTTGGCTGATATCTATTATTCCTTGCTATTAATAAGAATAATCTTACATCGATGTTAAACAATAACAAAGAAAGAGCAAAATTTTGTGACAAATCTGGAGTATACGAAATTAAATGTAATATGTGTGACGCTATTTATATAGGCCAAACGGGCCGATCGCTCAATGATAGGCTAAAAGAACATAAATATTCAATTTTACACAATTAGAGAAAGACGGGCTTTGCCGAACATTGTATAGACCAGAACCATTTTTTTAACATTAATAATACCAAATTAATACATAGCTGCAATAAAAGCAGGCTGTTAAATTACCTGGAAATTTTCGAAATTAAAAAAGCCATATACGACGGCAAAAACCTAACAAACACCCAGCTAGACTTCGGAAATACTCCAATTATTGAGAGTGTAATAAATTTAACGAGATGAAAAAACCGACTTCCATTAGTCAGCACTTTGAAACTTTAGTTTAGTTTATACATAACTCTCTTTGAGAATGGTCGCGAGGCCGAAACAAGTTGTGATAGATAACAAAGCAAAAAATTTATTTAACTGAGGTAGCCATTACTTTATGGAAATTCATTTTAAATAAAAAACCAATATCTAAATTTCCATTATATTTAAAACTTGTACAAGTTTTAAATATAGTGGAAATTTTGATATTAATCTTGGTTTTTTTATATTTAAGTAAAAATTTGTTTTATTCCTTTTTAAAAAATGGACTATCACAAAGTAACGGACAAATCAATCAATAATTTGATATAGGTATTTTCATAAATTGAAGTGATGGCGCATGCCATTGCATAAAAGGAGTTATTCAGTTATATTTAACATGTCCGATGTCTAGTAATTACTATACATAACAGACTAAATATATATTTAGATAAACTGCGTTGCTCTTTATCTTAAAAAATCCTTACAAACTTTACTGACAATTCGATATATGGTTCGAATCAAAAAAGTGTACATACAAATCACAATTTCAAGTTTCATATTAACACCATTTCCTAAATCGACGGATCCACGTGGTGTACGAATCGATATACACATGTTTGGTGGATTAAAAACGCGGAACTCTCCCCTGTAATCAAAGCAGGTGGTTTCTATGAAGGGTAGCTAATAGACGGCGGGGTTTTCATTATGTCTTCAATAATTCAAGCGCATTCGTGCTGAAACGAGGGCTCGTTGAAAACGCCACCTCTGATCCGCTTTTCTACGTTCATATCGTGTAATTTTCCTTCGTTTCGATGTTTTCGCGGATTAACACCGTCGTTACGATATGTTATATTTATTGGCCTGTTCTATGATAAAACTATAAAAATTATATCTTTTTATATAACATAATATATTGTATTATTCATTTGATTTATTCTCTTGATTTATTCGAAAAATGACAGAGGAACACCGCCTTAAATACTAGGCTCATTGAAAAGTTTCCAGAGCGACGCCTATAGAGCAGTAAAACACCTATATATCTAATACATTTTGAAGTTTTATATGAGCATATGTGAAGTTTCAAGTCGACCTGTCAATTAATTTGTACAAAAAGAGCAGCTCAAAGTAAACGTATCAGTGTTATTTTTTAAAATGGAAAATTTTGAAAATCGTGCAGTGATTAAATTATTTGCAAAAAAAGGTTTAAAGGTAATGAAAACTCGTAGTGAAATAGTAAATGTATTAGGGGACTTCTTCAAAAACATTGTTTTAGGGGGGCTTATTTAAAAACAACGGTTTGTAAGTGGGCAGGTGAGTTTCAACGCTGGACGTCCAATAAGTGGAATTATTTAACAAAACAAAACAAAATTATTATAGAGATCGCACGTCGGTTGTTGTAGTTACTTGATTACCTTTACGACCACAGGGAACGCAACGTCCTTTCATCACACATTGCTTTTTTTTCACTCATGTTTATCCTGGACTATTTTTATATTTAAATATATATCCATTGGCAATGTAGTTATTATAGAGCGCTAGGTAAATCACCCTTTTATTAGTGCATATGATAATTGTTTGATATAGCACCTTCTCAACACTATTTTCCGCTTTGCTGTTGTATGTATCGCATACGAATGTATTCCACTTACATTTAGCAATATGAAAAAAAAGGCACATTGTCCGCCTATTGCTCTTTCTTGACACATAGTATTTTGCCTTCATCTAGTGTCGATACCACCGTTTGTTATATTATAATCAAGTATTGCATGTGGTTTTATCGAAATATTATTAATAGAAGCAGAACTGCGCATTGAAGAAAGCAAAATAACGCCCTTATTTTCTTTAGGGACGTACGATAACATTATAATCCCAAACTGAAACCCAAATATAGTTGAATTCACAGGACGTTGTTTATTATGTAGAAACTGTTTTGGAATTTCAGCTTTGTTTTTTCGTCAAGTACCTAGAGTAGTAATTTTTTTCATTTAGAAGGCTGAAAATAAGGTCATACGATGTGTACCAATTATTAATCGTGATATTTTTGTTTATTCCTTTTGGATGATCCATCAGACGGTGTACTATATCGTATGGTTTATTTGAAACTTCGTAGGGCCCTGCAAGTTGTTTTCTACAATGCAGTTCTAATGATAACATGTAGAATCGTTTAGCATCATGGATTGCAAATAATTTTATTCCATATTTTGCCGGATTACTGGGAATGTATAGGAGGAATGAACAACGGCCCCGGAAATGAACTAATTTCTCGTCAATTGTAGCAAACTCACTGGGATGTTAATAGTTTTTATAATTTCTAATAACTGAGTCTAGAAGAGAACATACAAGAGCTAATCGATCAATTTTAATTTTAATATACTATCTGATCAATCATTTCAGGGTTGAGAATCTGAAAAAAGCAATCAATTGTACTTGTCGCATTTTTTGCGTCACTTTTTCGCCAAGGTAATATTTTACATATTTTTGAACTTGTCCGAGAAATAGTTTTACAAAAATCGGTGGTAAACTACATCATCCCATCTTTTCAAAAACAAATCTACGTATGCATCAGCTCTTCGATCTCATGATCTGGTTCACCTTCTTGCTCACTATTAATATTATGTTTTTCATCTGAATAATTTATTGTCATCTGACAAATCGTGAAATAAATTCAAAACTTCTTCATTATTCGTATACCGAGCCCTATAATAAAACATTTAATTATAAAAAAATGAAAATTCCAAGCACAATTAATCAAAAAACAAAAATGAAAAACATGTCTGGACCAACTTATCAACAAACGTACATGTCCGGACGCGTGGTTAATTTTGTCAACTAGTGTATTTTTACTGTTTTTATTTAAATATCTATACATTTATTAAAAAAGGAATAAAACAATTTTTTCTTTGTTATCTATCACTTTTATTTTAAACAAAATGTGTGTGACTATAGTTTCGTAAAACGACTTTACATTTCTCAAACACTACTTTAAAACTTTACTTAAAGTAGTATTTGAGAATGTAAAGTCGTTTTACGAAACTATAGTCACACAAATTTTGTTTAAAAATAAAAGTGATACATACAACGAAAAAACTTGTATTCCTTTTTAAAAAATGAGCTATCACAAAGTAACGGACAAATCAATCAATAATCTATACATTTGTTGAATGGACTGACGCAAATATGCTACTGACTAAACTTTAAAGACTAGGAGATACAGTTCTGAAGTCTGTAGCCGGGCAAGATTTGACATGCACAAATAATAACGTCACAGTGACTGAGTGGTTGACAAAGTCAAACAACGTGCCAGGTTTAGGGTAGGTGAAACAAACAACTTAGTCCTTCAAAAAGCAAATTATTTTAATATACTTGAACAGAATCTCTATTTTAATTTAGATTTATTAGCATTTAGAAATTAATAAATTAATAAAATGCAACTGACTACAGTTTTTACTATTGCCTTAATACGTAAATGAAAATTTTACGATCGATTCGAATACGACTGTAAACCTTTTAATCTTAAAACCGAGAATTACCGCCTGTTATGCTCCACGTTTAACCGACAATAAGTCCAGACAAGCATAATAGAAATGAATGTTTTGAAATAAAATAGGAACTCCTCTCTAAATATCAGTTAGATATTTCCAGTAAATTGAAAAGGAGTTTAAATCGTTTGGAGTACTAATACGTGGAAGCAGAGTTAATGTTCATTCATTGTTTTAAGAAATAAACATGTTGTGATTAGAGTGTCTAGTCCTGAGGCCTGATGAGGGTTCTCTATTTCTCGAGCAGTCTGACTTTTCCTACCAATCGTTTATTTGCCTCTCTATGTTGTTTTAAATCACCGCCTTTCTCTACATTCGTGGGCTTTCTTTCCTTTTTGTTTTTTTTAGTGTCCATTTTATTTTCCTGACTGACCTAAAATTTTCCACGCACTGTGGATGATTGATCCACTGCATTATTTTCCAATATTGTCGCTTCGCGGTACAATTCACATGATTTTTGGTGAGTATTTTTTTGCCCATGAAAGTTCTTAAAAATA